>JAVSCE010004079.1:0-64123 GCA_032199065.1 Smutsia gigantea | reverse complement strand
ACATGGTGTCCTGGATGGTCTCATCCAGAAGCATCAAACAGTGAGACTTGAATCAGGGTAACCTGGCCAAGTAACAGCTACAGCATGATGACTCCAGTTTGAGAAGGGAGAGGAGATCCACATTAATGTTATGTCATGAGGTAGCCTGAGGAAGCAGTGGGGGAAGAAGAGGCCATGGGTTTGGGTATGCAGGACTGTTGACAGATGAAAAGGAGTGGTTGAGGTTCAAAAAAAAAAACTGGATTATGCTGAGCTGGAAAAAGAGATTAAGGTGCAAATACTCTTTATTCACTATTTCCCACCTCTGTAACCATTAAATAATACCATTTAAAAGTATGAGTATTTGTTCTCTCCCCCCAACAACTCATTTTAAAACAGACCAGTTTGATGAATGTTTATTGAGTATCTCTTCTGTGTGGTAGACAACAATGTGGGCATTGGAAAGTTAGATACAAAGGAAGACTAAGCCTCAGGTCCTGTTCTGGGAGTGGGGTTGCTCTCTGGTGAGAGAAAGAAACAGGATAATCTTTTGACCCTAAAGAGACAAAAATCAGGCTCTTAGAGTTGAATAGGTATTAGAACATAGGATTTTTAATGGCAATGGAAAAATAACTTTTCCCTTATTTTCTGATGCCCAAAATTCCCTTCACATGGAAATAATGGTTTTTATTCTTTAAATTGAGATAATAGATTTAAAACACTTGAGAAAGATTATCAGATTTATTCCTAATAATGTATACTCACACACTTCTAACATCAATTTTTGTTTTGATAGAAAAAGTGTAGCTCCAAAAGATATATATAAAAAATATTTTATTAGAGTCAAGACCCTTATTATCTTTTGATGTTAGGGAAAAACTAGGTGCAGAAGTATCTTTGTCTCATGTCCAGCTTAAATACAGTGCCACTCCTTGCTATTAACAGTCCACATTGTGGATAATGTGGGCAAGTTTATCACCCACATTAAAAACCTGGTAAGACTTAACCAGTTTTCTCATTTCCCTGGTTAAATTTGTTCAGAGTTTAATAGTGGAGCAGTAGTTTGTCTGGAACAGACATTTTTCTGCCAGTACACATGCTTTTTAGCTTTTTTTAAAGAAATGCAGTGTCATTGACATTTGAAATGGTTTTTACCCCGGAGAGCTATAGTTATGTGGATGGGTATTTCAAGCACTGGATTATTTGTTAAAGTCTTCCCTTTACTGGTCTTTTAGGAAATTTAATGGAAACCCCAGCTACCATGTGATTCAGAAATCTCTGAGCAGTGTTCCTTCCATGGTGTTCTATGCTGCAAATGTATACTTTTTTTGGAAACATGCTGTTTGTTTTTCAGGAAAAGAAGGTCTTCAAACCCTTTCATACTGATTGGAGTTCAGTCTCCTTTTCCTTGAATTAAATATTTTCCAGCTAAAAATATGTTCTGTGGCTTTAATTTTTATTAATAAGCATTAGTGGTTCATTAAGTAAGCAAATTTATTACCAGCTCTTCAGGAAGCATACCTTTTAATTTCAGAGACAAGGGCATAGTAGCTTTGGAGTCAGTTTAGACGATTATGTCCATTCAGATTAGACTGCCCTGGTGTGGAATCTAACTTGGATTTTTATGTATGGTATAGAATTTGCTCAGCCTTTGACAAGGGGTTTTAGATTGAGGACACACCTATAATTTTTGATGTCCTTACATAAGCTCTCTTCTCTGATGGTCAATCCTCTGTTCTCACCTTGAAGTTCTCTGAAGTTGTGTTCATCTTTAGAACCTAAGAGGAAAGTAAAAGCACAGGTCACAGAATTTCATATGGACATTCAGTGACAAATGAACCAGGTTTGGTAGCCTTTTGGAATAAAATAGACAACTTTGGAAAACCTGACTCTGTATTAAGGCCTTTTACCTTTATAAAAATTACTTTTTAGATAGAAAATTGAGAATTTGCTGGTCAGTATCTTTTTTGCTGTTTGCCCAATTCTGCCCAGAAATAAGGGCTTAAAATTTTAAGCTTTTTGATTCTCTAAGGAATGAGAGAGACTTCCTTATATATGAGAGTTAATAGCAAGGAAAACATAGTTATATAACTTGCAGAGATATGAAAATATTTCATATTAAACTTTATTACAAATGGTAAAAATTTTATTTGGGGAAAAATCAGGGATCTATTGTTTAAGCTAAAGCGTTTGCCAGCCATTTACCAGATGTCTTCTGTAGTCATAGAACTGTTGCATGCACTGCAAAGTTGAATATAAAGATAAGCCTGGTCCCTGTTCCAAATAAAGGGGAGGGGCGGTATTGAGCGTGTTTTAATGCACTAAATGCTTTATATTTATTTTGACACCGTATCTTGTAAATCTGTTGCTAGATATAGCTGTGTTTGTCTAATGAGGAAATTGTACCTCACTTGGCTAGTAATTAATATATTTGAACTCAAGTATTCCTCACTCTGAAACTTCACACACAGTGCCTTTCTGAAAGACAGGAATAAGTACAGCCAGAGCAAAATACTGTGATTGCTAGATAAGTGCTATGACAAAGTGCTAAGACAGTTCAGAAAGAAGAAAAAACCTGTCTAATGAGGGATCAGTGGAGACTTTGTGAGGGGAGTTTAAATAGAAAGGAGAGACTTAGAGTTAGATAAACATTTTGAGTTTGGGAGAGTTGCTAAACCCTGTCTCTAAGGTTTGGGTTAGAATTCTGGGGTTCCCAATTCTTTTGAGACCCCAGACTAGACCATGAAGTTTGTAAAGATGATAGAGGAGTGTTGGCTACACCCTGTGTACTTCCAGGATAGCTTTGCCTAGAAAGGGCTGCAATATGGATATGTTCTTATTGACATCCCATTTTCTTCCCTCCCTACGTCCAATTATATTGTGGTAGGAATCTGAGATAGGGCATCAGGATGATGTGGACAGTGTCTTAGCCCTAAAACTTCAAGGTTGCTGAATGATTGGAAAGCCTAATCTCTAACTTACACTGGAGACTCCAGACTTTGACAGAATGCTCATTCTTTTAGATAGGTCTTACAGTTTGGAAAGGAAATAATGGCACAGAGAGATTCTCCAGGCTTTGGGGTGGTGGCTAGAAAGAAGATGGCAGATTAGAGAAAAGCATATTTTATTTAAATCACAGCTAGAGAGCCTGTTAAGTGTTTGGGGCAGAAAAAAAATGAAATTGGTGGCCTACAATAATCCCATAGTCCTAACAGGTTCTTCCTGTCCCATTCTCCTTGGAAGGTGGAAATTGGAATTCATATTTATTTAAAATAGTTGATCCTCCATCTTGAAATGTTTTTTTATAAAAATTAAATTCTGGTCAGCTGGCCTCAGTAAAACAGTTTTGCAAACCATTGGTTACTTGAACATCCCAAAATAAAGGTAAATGGAAATAAAACTAAATGCTTCTTCATAGCACTGGTCTTTCCTAAACTTCTGTGACCATTTTTTCTGAAGAAATGCAGATAGTTCCATTTACATAGGAGGGGTTATTACTGTGTCAGTCTGTGTGTGTATGTACACATGTATGTGTTGTACAGGTTCTTCCCTTTTCCCCAGTCCTTTTAGAGTTGATGGCTTTGTTCCTGATTGTTCAGTATAATAGTTTGCAGATTCACTAAGAGAGCCTGTGTAGTAATGCTTGCTTTATTTTTTTTTTCTCTTCCACTCTTGTTTTATTTTTACTTTCTTTTCTTTGTGATGTGACATTTTCAGCTGATGTGTTGAAAGCAAATCCTTCTAATTTTGGAGCCCAGATCACAAGAGTGAGTTTTTCTACTAGTGTCTTTAGCTGTATATCTTCTTTTTGTGTGTGTCTTTCCGCCCGTTTCCCCTCCCAATTAAAAAATACTCAAAACACGTTTCATAAATAATAGATAAGAAAATTCCTGTCTTGTTGAACATCATGCCTTTCCACAAAGCAATGTCCACTTTATATTGGGTTAAATTCTTTTTCCCAATACTGTTGTAAAAGCACAGGCTAATGTATGTGTTTTGTTTTGGTTAGTTGGTTTTTTTATATTACCTAGTGTGTTGAAAATAATTTTAGTTCTGTCTTCATTACAGAGGGGTATGCCTGGAGACTGTCACCAGTGTGTCATAGCATTGTTCTTTTTTGGTGGTTTTGTTTTAAGGAAAATTATAAAGTAGCTTCTCAGAATAAAAGACCATTCTTTTATCAGTATTTTAAACAATAAATAATTTGACTTACCTATATTCTTCCTCCTCATCCCCTGGATGTTCCTCTCAGGGCCATGAAGGAATGAAAAAGCTATACATAGTGCTTTCTGATTTCAGCAGACTGACCAGATGAAAGTGGTCAGACTGGTGAGCTCTAAACATGCTAGCACTGGAAGATGGTTTGTTTGATAGTTACAGGAAATCTGTTCATGCTGAAAAGAAAGTGTAGCACCTTTTTATGGCAAGATAAAAGTATACTTTCCAATTGTTTGTTGTGATTCAGATAACCTCCCCATGTAAGATGTACATTGCTTTTTTAAGATCTTATACCTGGGTAATTTTCTGTACTAGCTTAACCCCTTTCTGTTCTCTTTGGCTTATGTTGCTACAGTTACATTCATGTTCTGTCTGTCTGGTTTGGCATCCTGGAAGAGCAGGTGATTAAATAGTCCATTTTTTTCTTCTAGTTCTTTCCTTAGTGTTCCAAAATTTGCTTGTTGTTCCTTGTGAAACCTTGATAAGAGTGTATATATCAATTATACCTTAATAAAAAAAAAAAGAAAAAAAATTTTGCTTGTTGTTTCTGAAATCATTTAATTTTGCCCGATAAAACAAATGGTATGCTGTCCTAATTAGAAATGCAGATAACTCCAAATGTTTTACCCAAAGTAATTAGCCATTTTGTTTCCAACTACCATACAAGAATATAATGATTGAGGGTATTCTAAAGGCCTTGCTTTCAGGATCCAAGTTATTCTAAATCACCTATCCTCTGTTCCTCTTTTTTATTACTCCAGAGATTGAAAGATCTCAAGCAGAGAGAGTTTGCTCGAAATGTCTCTTCAAGATCCCGCAAGGATGAGAAGAAACAGGAAAAAGCCCTTCGGCGGCTCCATGAGTTGGCAGAGCAAAGAAAACAAGCTGAATGGTAAGGATATTTTCTCTGAGCCGGTTCTGCAGATAATTATAATCCTTAAGTTTTTAGTAGAACCTTCTTTCAAACTGAAAGCATGTATATACTTGAGAGTATAATATACTGAGTAAGAACATGCACTTTTGAGGTTACATCCTGTTACCTGTATGACCTTCATTTTCTAAGTTCAGTTTTCTGTCTGTAAATGGAGCTGATACCAAGTTTATTTCTTACCATTGTTTTGAAGAGTGATTAAGTTTTATATCCATTTATTTCTCTACAGGTTCCTGCCTTCTTGAGTGTTCTTTTTAATGCTCCTTCATGGTTCTTGATGATTATCAATTTGGGGCTGGTATTTAGCCTTAGGTGTAATTTATCCCACATGGGGCTGAATTTCTAAATAACTAGACTTTGGGGACCCAGTCTTTTAAGCATGTGAGGATTCATGAAGTATGTGCCTCAGTCAGAAGGACTTAGGCCCCATGTTTGTCTTAATGGCTGACCAGGATCAAAGGAAGGAACTGGTTAGAGTAGAAGAAATTACAGTTGTGGCTCTTAAAAGTTTACAGCCAAGGTGGATCCAGTTTCCAAGTTCCTAGGTTTATTTTTGTCTCTGGATCCTTTTTTACTTACTTCTCTTGTGCTTTGGAGGAAGATGGAATAGAGA
This sequence comes from Smutsia gigantea, assembly GCA_032199065.1. NCBI lineage: Eukaryota > Metazoa > Chordata > Mammalia > Pholidota > Manidae > Smutsia > Smutsia gigantea. Next base: position 58,382 of record JAVSCE010004079.1, on the reverse strand, counting down.
GAACATACATACTGTGAGTTTTGAAACAGCATTAACCTGTAAGCTCTAATGTCGAGTTAAACTGCCTATGAACTAGTTCATTCTTTGGCAGTTTTTATGTAGTGAACACATTCCTCTTCGTCGTGTTGCAAGAGTACCTCCTCAAAAAGTACATACCAGGTCATTTTTTAGTTCAGGACATGTTTAAATACGTGGTGTTCTTCAGGTGTGTCTTTTAGAGCTCAGTTGTATGTATAAATAAACAGTTAAAAGATGACCAAGTCCTCCCTTGGGAGAAAAAAAGAAGGTTTTGACCCATCTGCAGATATTGCCTTGTCCTAGGAATAATAGATGACCCTGTCCTATTACTGAAGTATCATGGCAAAGACTAAGCAAAAGATCAAAATCCCCTTTTTATTCAGTTTCAGGGTTTCTTTGCAGGGAAGTAAATTCTGTGACAGTTACAGTATCTCTTGCCATCCAAATCTGATGGGTTCCCATTTTCCAGTAGCAAGATAGCAAGGGACACCACATTATGAAATACATTTGGTCCCTAAGTTTAGGAGAGTTAGTAGCTAGGGTTCTGATAACAAGGGCTTCATCCAAATAGATATCTAATTCTCTTTAGTTACTGAGTTTGGCTTGGGAAATACCTATACAGTCCACACAGTATAAAAATTTCAGACATGATAGGAGTTTAAAACACTGGTTTTGAGGCTCCTCAGCGTTCCTGTTTTTAAAGCTAAGAAAGTGCTTGGTAGTGTCATCATTGTATGGAATGCCCAGAAAGTATCACAAAGACAAAGCAAATGCTTAGTTGTGGTGCCCAGGAGATAGGCACAGACTCTTTCTTCGTTTCTGAAACAGACTAACCACAGACTGCCATAGGGCATGGTGGAGGTTTCTGACTGTTTAACTCCAAGCATACCTACATTTTTAAAAATGAAATTTGAAAACACAGAGGAAGTTAAGGGGTTTTTTTTTAGCTGAATGAAATACAACCTTTGTGAATGATATGTTTGATAGCATCGTGATTGGTCGGATGGCATAATGAGAGTGGTTTTAAGATGGGCAGATGACCAAATAATGGTAACTAATGACAAGAGTATTTGAGATTAAGGCTTATTTTTTTTCTTCTTTTTTTTTTTTAGTTATCAAATGTACGTCACAGTGGTTCAACAATCCCCCTAACCCTACCCCCCACCGCCACCCCCTTTCCTCCCCCTTGGTAACCACTAGTCACTTCTCAGTGACTATGAGTCTACTGCTTTGTTCCTTCTATTTTGTTTTTATATTCCACAAATAAGTGAAATCATACGGTATTTGGCTTTCTCTGGCAAGATAAGCCTTACTTTTCATATTTTAGACAGCTTGGGGAGAACTGGCAGTACTGGCTAGTCCTGGGAATAATAGCTTGGTAGATTAACAATATAGGACCTTGCCTAACCTCAGTGAGGAAATTCCCTTCAGTAGCAAAGGACTTGGGAATAACCTTTGAAACCTGCCTGTGGTAAATGGTAGAACATAGGAGAGAAGTGCCTAATAAGAAGTATGAAATGTACCTCTAACCCTGTTTGTTTATCATTTTTCTAAACCATTGCATAGTGCACCTGGAAGTGGTCCCATGTTCAAACCAACCACAGTGGCTATAGATGAAGAAGGTGGAGATGATGATAAAGATGAATCAGCTACAAACAGTGGCACAAGTGCCACTGCCACTTGTGGCCTGGGATCTGAACTCTCCACAGATAAAGGAGGCCCTTTCACTGCCGTACAAACCACGAATGCTACTGGACTGGCACAGGCACCTGGGTTAGCCTCCCAAGGCATCAGCTTTGGCATTAAGAATAACCTGGGGACCCCATTGCAAAAACTGGGAGTGTCATTTTCCTTTGCCAAGAAGGCTCCTGTGAAACTCGAATCAATAGCATCAGTTTTCAAGGACCATGCAGAGGAAGGGACCTCTGAAGACGGAACAAAAGCTGATGAGAAGGCTTCTGACCAAGGACTACAGAAGGTGGGAGACTCTGATGGTAGCAGTAACCTTGATGGTAAAAAAGAGGATGAAGACCCTCAGGATGGAGGGTCCCTTGCCTCAACATTATCTAAATTAAAAAGAATGAAGCGAGAAGAAGGATCTGGGGCTACAGAGCCAGAATATTACCACTACATCCCCCCAGCACACTGCAAAGTAAAACCAAATTTTCCCTTCCTACTCTTTATGAGAGCCAGTGAACAAATGGAAGGTGATAGTAGTACACACCCAAAGAATGCCCTTGAAAGTAAAAAAAGCGGCTCTCCCAAGCCTAAAGGGTGCATCAAGGTGGCAGCAAGTCAAGGAGCAGAAAAGAAGGGTAGTGAAGGCTCTGAGCAGCAGATGGAAACCAATGTGGCTGAGCCCTCAGAGCCTGAAAGTAAAGCTGACACAAAGGCCTCAGGAGAGGATGGAAGTGAGCAGAGTTTAGAGAGTCAGAGTCAGAAGGCTTCAGAGAGCCAAATGTATGAGTCCAGCCCTTCTGAAGAAACCGCTCAGTCCACCCCAGCAGGGAAGGAGAGCCAGGAAGGACCCAAACATCCTACTGGTCCTTTCTTTCCAGTTTTGAGCAAAGATGAAAGCACTGCCCTCCAGTGGCCATCAGAACTATTAATTTTCACCAAGGCAGAACCTTCCATTTCATATAGTTGTAACCCTTTATACTTTGACTTTAAACTTTCAAGGAACAAAGATGCCAGAGCTAAAGGGACAGAAAAACCAAAGGACATAGGAGGCTTCTCAAAGGCCCGTCTCCAAGGCCTTGATCCTGGTGAGCCAAATAAAAGCAGAGAGAGGGGAGAGGATGTAGAACATTGCTCCGGAGACAGAATGGTTGCAGCTGCTTCAGGATCTGCCTGTAGCCTGAATAAGCCAGAGCTTGGGGGCAGCAATGGGTCAGAGACAGAAGACACCGGGAGAAGCCTTCCCAGCAAGAAAGAACGATCAGGGAAGTCCCACCGACACAAGAAGAAAAAGAAGCACAAAAAATCCAGCAAACACAAACGGAAACATAAGGCTGACCCAGAGGAGAAAAGTTCTAAGGCAGAGTCCGGGGAGAAGTCTAAGAAGCGCAAGAAACGGAAACGAAAGAAGAATAAGTCATCAGCACCTGCAGATTCTGAACGGGGACCCAAACCAGAACCCCCTGGGAGTGGTAGCCCTGCACAACCACGGCGGCGGCGGCGAGCTCAAGATGACTCCCAGCGGAGATCCCTCCCAACGGAGGAAGGGAGCAGTGGCAAGAAAGATGAAGGTGGGGGTGGTGGCAGCTCCCAAGATCATGGTGGGAGGAAACACAGAGGTGAACCTCCAGCTTCATCCTGCCAGCGAAGAGCTAGCACCAAACGAAGCAGCCGGTCCAGCCATCGGAGTCGACCTAGTAGTGGAGATGAGGATAGTGATGATGCTTCATCACACCGGCTGCACCCAAAATCTCCATCCCAGTACAGTGAAGAAGAAGAGGAGGAGGAGGAGGAAGACTCTGGCAGTGAGCATTCCCGTAGCCGCTCACGGTCCGGCCGGCGCCATTCCTCACACCGTTCTTCCCGGCGGTCTTACTCAAGTAGCTCAGATGCTTCCTCAGAGCAGAGCTGCTATAGTAGACGGCGGAGTTACTCTGATGACAGCTACAGTGACTACAGTGATCGGTCACGAAGGCGCTCCAAGCGCTCCCACGATTCTGATGACTCAGACTATGCCAGCTCCAAGCACCGGTCCAAACGGCACAAATACTCATCTTCTGATGATGACTACAGCCTCAGTTGCAGCCAGTCCCGAAGCCGGTCCCGGAGTCACACCAGGGAGCGCTCAAGATCCCGGGGCCGCAGCCGCAGCAGCAGTTGTAGTCGCAGCCGGAGCAAACGGAGAAGCCGCAGCACCACAGCCCACAGCTGGCAGCGGAGCCGGAGCTATAGCCGGGACCGCAGCCGCAGCACCAGGAGCCCTTCCCAGAGGTCAGGCTCCAGGAAGGGATCATGGGGTCACGAGAGCCCTGAGGAGAGGCGCTCTGGTCGTCGTGACTTCATTCACTCTAAAATCTACCGCTCCCAGTCTCCCCACTATTTCCGATCAGGCCGGGGAGAAGGTCCTGGGAAGAAAGAAGATGGCAGGGACGATGATGGTAAAGGCACCGGCCCACCCTCCCAGAACAGCCACATTGGTGCAGGAAGGGCATCAGAAAGTGACTGCAGCCCTGAAGACAAGAACTCTGTCACTGCCAAATTGCTACTAGAGAAGATCCAGTCCCGGAAAGTGGAGCGGAAACCCAGTGTGAGTGAGGAGGTGCTGGCCACCCCTAATAAAGCTGCACTCAAGCTCAAGGACCCCCCACAAGGTTACTTTGGGCCCAAGCTCCCCCCTTCTCTTGGTAGTAAGCCTGTCCTTCCACTGATAGGGAAGCTCCCAGCTACCCGAAAGCCCAACACCAGGAAATGTGAAGAATCTGGCTTAGAAAGGGGGGAGGAGCAAGAACAGTCAGAGACAGAAGAAGGGCCTCCAGGGAATAGTGATGCTCCATTTGGACATCACTTCCCTTCAGAGGAAACAGCTGGCCCCTTATCAGACCCGCCCCCAGAAGAGCCAAAGTCTGAAGAAGCTACTGCTGATCATCACCCTGTGGCTCCACTAGGCACCCCAGTGCTCTCTGACTGCTATCCTGGGGACCCAACCATCTCCCATAACTACCTCCCTGACCCTAGTGATGGGGACACCCTAGAATCCTTGGATAGTGGCAGTCAGCCAGGCCCAGTAGAATCCAGCTTGCTGCCTATAGCACCAGACCTTGAGCACTTTTCTAGTTACGTACCTCCCAGTGGCGAGCCTAGTATTGAGTCAGCTGATGGGGCTGAGGATGCTTCCCTGGCCCCCCTGGAGAGCCAGCCCATCACCTTCACCCCCGAGGAGATGGAGAAGTACAGCAAGCTCCAGCAAGCCGCTCAGCAGCACATCCAGCAGCAGCTTCTGGCCAAGCAAGTAAAGGCCTTCCCAGCCTCAGCTGCCCTGGCCCCAGCCACTCCAGCCCTGCAGCCCATCCACATTCAGCAGCCAGCCACTGCCTCTGCCACCTCCATCACAACTGTTCAGCATGCCATCCTACAGCATCATGCTGCAGCAGCTGCCGCCGCCATCGGCATCCACCCCCACCCTCATCCCCAGCCACTTGCCCAAGTGCATCATATTCCCCAGCCCCACCTGACCCCCATCTCCTTGTCTCACCTCACTCACTCAATCATCCCTGGCCACCCTGCCACCTTCCTTGCTAGCCATCCCATCCATATCATTCCTGCCTCGGCCATCCATCCTGGGCCCTTCACCTTCCACCCAGTCCCACATGCTGCCCTCTACCCTACCCTCCTCGCCCCACGGCCTGCTGCAGCAGCTGCCACTGCCCTCCACCTCCACCCCCTGCTTCACCCCATCTTCTCAGGTCAGGACTTGCAGCACCCCCCCAGCCATGGCACATGAGTTGGGGGATGGCAGCCCAGGTAGGGCCAGGGAAGGTGACCCATAAATCTTCCCTCAGAGGCGTTGAGCCATTAATACCAGCAAGTAGAAGCTGGGATGGGCAGTGTCTGACAGCCAAAGAATTGAGTTTTGGCTTCCAGGGGTGGTTTTAGATTTGACGTTTGCTTTGGGTTTACTATCAGGGATTTTTTTCTCTCTCCCATTCTGTCTGTCCCTCTCCTATGTTTCTAAGCTAGGGAACACCAGTAAGTGCTACCCACCCCTCTGCGGCAACATCTCCAAGCTGTCGAGTTGAGATAACTACCCTCTTCCCTCTACTTTTTAATCATTCTTTAAAACATACTCCTCTCTGGCCAGCGGGTTGTCCACCTGGTCTTACCTTCTCAGTGTCTTGACCATCCCTTGGTGACCTTATGGTATCCCGGGTGAGGTTAGAAAGGGAGTCTGACCTGGAACCAGATGCTACTCAGGCTGTTATTCGATCCGCTTCCCACACAGAGAGCCTCACATTGGGCACTGTTGTCTTCGTGTTCTTCATCCCAGAAGAGCTACCTACATATCCCAGGAAAGAAGATCCTATCATGAATAGAAGCTGCATGGAACATAGAATTGCCCGTGTGCTTCTCCAGAGAGGAGCTCATGTGTCTGAAGGGTGTATTTTCTTCTGTCATGTTGTTTCCTTCTTAATTTATAGGATTTTTAAATGTAAAAAAAATTGCACTGAACTCTATAAAACGTAAATGCTGCTTTTTGTAGCTCATATAAAAAAGGTTCCATATTTGTAGTATACTGCAATAATATTTTTTACATCCAGCTCTTTAAGTGATCCTTGTTCTGGTGGCTTTGTGTAAATATGTTTGCCCTAGTTGAATTAAGAAACTTTAAAGGTTATAAAATGAAAACAAAAAATAAAGTATTTGTTTTCTGCTAGATGCAAAAATGACTAAGCATGTATATTTTATCAAGCTCATGTATTTTTTGAAGTTATGAACCATAAAAATGTTAAAGGAATATTGTTTAACATTTTTTTGCTGGGCCAAAATGTTCAGTAATTTGCAGTAAGTGGTGCCACCAGCACTGGGATTTTTGAAGTAGTGGGCAGCAGTCAGCTGGGGGTATCAGAGGGACACTTAGTCATGGACAGTCTCCCTCGTGTGCTTTGCTGTTTTGTACAGAGAAACATGTGGGCCCCTCAGAGATTGGCGAGCTTTACTCCCTGGAAGCGGTGAGAGGCAGAGTGATTGTTGGGGATTCCAGGGTTTCCTGGGCACCTTGTTCCAGGCAGTCCATTTGCCTTCTTAGTACTTAGCCCCCTTTGACAATTTTTTTTTTAATGTGCCTTTTGGGTTGGCTAGAAATTGATATAGAAGCAGACTGGAGGGTAATAGAATTGGGGGTTTTCTTTCTCCTCTTTGGGAGGTAAGCACATTTATAGATACTGCAAATTCTTTTGCTTCATTATTCCCATACCTTCTGCCCAGCTTAGTTTGAGTGATGAAGACTCCTTTTTTCTTTTCTCCCATGACACCTGCTAGAGGAAGGACCACCTCACCACCTACTCTTGCCTTTCACCAGGCTCTAAGACCTAATTAACACAGTGACCCAAAGGTGTTTATATTGCAAGTCTCATCTTTGGTATAGTTAGCAGTTCCCTGTGGCATTGCCCTACCTATTTCTTTGGCTAAAATGGTTGGGTATTCACCTGACAGGAAAAACAAACCCTACTTACCTGGGCTAAGGCTGTGTTCTACCTTCTCGAATTCCCAAAAGGAAAAGATTTTGAGTTCATGAGAAGCAAGTGCTGGGCAAACAAGGCTCTTGACGGAGCCTCCTACCTGTTCAGTCTCCTCATCTGTTTCAGAAGCATCACATTTTTGATAACTAGCACTGGAAAAGTGAGATCATCCGAAGTGAAGGGACTCGTTTTTCTTGCTTTCAGCTCATGTAAATATTTAAATAATACAGTATTAACATTTTTGTGCTGCTTCCCATTAGCTTGTAGATTGAGCCATACTCTGGCTGCCTCTGCCTTATTGGGGGCAGTTTTCTTTAACTTGCAGAATAGTGATTTTAACACTTAAAAAAATGGAAAAACAAAATAACCTGTCCTTACTTACAAGCATAACAGATTGTATTTAACTTTATCACATATGATAGAGAGATATATGCTGTAAAATTAGGGAAAGGAGCTTTCTAATAAACCAACGATTTGTGGAAACTTAGAGTCTGTCATGATTGTTGCCCCGTTCACTCAAGTTGGGAAGGGATGGATATATGGGGTTATGGAATATCTTGTTTGAAGTGATCAGGTAATGGATTCTTGTAAACCAGTTGTTTATGATTTTTGGAATTGTGCTCCTCAAAGCTCAGGCTGCCCAGGTAAGGGGGGAGAGTTATGCTGTGGGAGGAAGTAATAGTTAAGTTTCTCTCTGTTTTACCTAGATGTCTTGGAATATGCACCTCCTTTCCACTCTTTCCCACGAGAATTTTCTTCTATTTCTATTGTTTTCCTCATTTTAGATAAGTAATCTATGTGTCATGGAATGTATGGCATGTAGGTGCTCCTTAAATGGCTTTGGAACTTCTGGCTTTACTTTTTAGGATTTTGGATGAACTTCTGAGTAATAGGAATCTGCCTGGCTTTTGTTTTTCACATGGGAGTTGTATAACCAGGGCTAGTCTTTAATTATTCTCCTCAACCCTTTAATCCTACCCTACAGTGCTTGAGAGCTACCTAGTGAAAGGAAATACCCCCTAATTGTTACTGAGCAGATAAGCCTCTATGTACTCTTCTGTATCAAAAGATCACAGAAGGCAGGGAAAGTTTAGCACCAAAAGCTAACCATAGATTTGTAATGACACATTAGTTTCCTCTCTCAGCCTTTAAAGAAAGGGGTAGTACAATGTCTCTTTCGTACTCATACAGCTGTGTTCTCCCCTGACTAGAGAAGCTAGTCAACTTGAACCTTGGGTTGCAGGCTCGGATCTCCCTGTTTTCCTAAAATAACAAAATCCCTGCCCAGAAAGAATGGATGTTAAAAAGTGAAGTGATAGAAATTCTGAGTAGGCAAGGTATCAGTGAGGCAGACTGGCCTGCAGAGTTTGCTCTGTGGAGGGATGTACAGCTACGTGATTCCGGTAAGGGTTCTTCTACCTGTTTCAGCCACCTGGGCTTGCAACATGGAAGTGAAGTGCTCCCTCTTCTACACCCTGGATGACAAACTCAGGTCTTGTCATACATTTCCATTCTTATATACCTTCACCTCCCCCTATCAAATCATGTCTGAATGATGGCACTTTTCCTGGCTGGCTTCCCAGACTCTAGGATCTAATTCCTGTCTTCATGTAAGCTTACTGGCTTTTCAGAATCAGTGCAGTTCATTTTGTGTTGCTTCCCAGTAAAATTTTAAGTTCTGAGAGGACAGGGACTGATTGTTGTATTTCCTTTTTTTCTTAATCCCTTAAGAGCATTTTACATAGTTGAATACATAGTAAACATTTTGAAATACCATTAGCTGAGGATTATGCATCAGGATTTAGCAAAGAAACATCAAAGATGATAAAAGATTTTTTCTCCACATCACCTAGTTCATTGTCAGTCACACGGAAGTTCAATAATTGTTGACTTAATGAAGTCTTAATAGAACTTTGGATTCAGTGAGGGTTTCCAGGGCTCAGGCTGATGGGATGGGAAAGTGATGTGTCAGCACTCTTCTGCCTACACTTTCAGAAGAGCAGCCAACCCAGGTCTAACCCCTTAGGAACACCCACAGGGAATAGAATCCTTACTGAATACCAAGCTCTTTCCCTTCCCAAGTCTGATCCTCCACCTGTTAACCAATTTTAGCTACTGGCACCACTGTCCTACCAGTTAAGCTGGGCACCAAGGCCTCAAATTACTTATGACCCTCCCCACCATATCCAGTTGTGGATTGTGTAATCTCTGCTCTCTCTCTGTTGCTGCCATCTACCCTTGTTCAGGCCTCACCACCTTTAACCAAAAGGATTGGATTCAGTGCCCATTTGACCTTCCCGTAAGTCCTGCCATTTCCAATTCTATCCACAGGCAGCCTGTGTGATCATTCAAATTGGAGCATAATTCCATCTGTGTGTTTCTTATTCCCCGACTTAAAAAATCTTTGATTCTCTTACCTCTTACGGATTGAAGTTCAAATTATTTAACAAGGCATTCAGATGAACCTCCAGTGATTTGACTCTAGCCTTCCATTCTACCCTCTTGCTCCAGTCCTCCCCTTGAAACACCCTCGAGTAGACTTCCTGCCTTACCCCATAATAGACCTGTTCTGCTGCTGCTCTGTTTGCTTATATTATTTCCTGTGCCTAAAAACACCATAATTCTCTGACAAAAGGCAACATGGTGTAATGGTTAAGAACATGGATTCAAGCACAAATGTGTTTGCATCCTAGTTCTTTCACCCACTCACTAGCTGTGTAAACTTGGGCAATATACCTAAAATACTATGCCACAGTTCTCGTGTTTATAAAATACAGTAACACCTATTTCAGAGTTGTTAGGAGCAAATGACATCAGCTGGTCATAATCTCCACCCTTTCAAGGCATGCTTTACTATTCCTCTGCTGCAGTTATGGGCATTCATGTCAACTCCTTCTATACTAAGTTCTTTAAGGATCTTTGACAATTATCTTTGTATCCCTTATCACTCAGTGCCTTGAACAGAATAAGTATTTATTAAACACTCTGTGGCATGAGAATTAATATTAGGCTATACAGTATATGCCAGTAGCAGTACCACTCAGGCGAGGGTGGAGAAGGTGGAAGGTACGTCTAGGACTAAGTATTCATTCTAACAAATGCATTATATGCCTACCAGGAGCTTGGCACTGGCAATTCAACAGTGAGGAAGGTCCAGACTAAAGTTCAAAGAGCTAACCTAGTAAAAGACAGGATTTTGAGCTGTGTGCTGGAGAGATGAATTATTAGACAAAGGGAGGAGCTCAAGGGATCCCAGGATGGCACAGGTAGATGGACAGGATACAATGGTTTGATCAGAAATAGCATAAGTTTGATCAGAAAATACAGAGCAAAAGGAGGACATGACTATGTTCTTTTAACCCTAGCAGATCTCAATGATGAATTTCCTTCCTGAGAACCTACTGGTTGGGAAGACAAGGAAGTGCCAATAAGACTCGGCACTCCTCCCTCTCATCCATAGAAAATGACCTTGCCTTTCTGCTCAAAACTGTTCCTTCCCTTTGCACTATGTGACCTCATGTTTGTATCTTCCACTCTCTGCATGTTTCTGTTCGGTCTCTCCAGCAGTAGGTACTGTATTGGGCTCTTGGCTAGACCCTGGGACTTCAGAAAGGAACCTTGCTCTCAAGGGATTTGTGGACACAAGCCTGTGAACAGACCATGACTAAATAGTGTCATGAGTGCTGTGCCCCATGTATTGTGTTACCCCAGCGTGTCGGGCTGGAGGTGGGGGGGGGCGGTGGGGGGAGATTCCCCTTAGGCAATGACCTGCTAGAATCAAGTCTCGATGATTGGGCAAGAGCTCTGTGACACAAAAAGAGTGAGGGCCTGCCTTCAACTGAACAGCTGGTGCATAACCTCAGAGCCTTTGAGCCCGAATACCCTGGAAAGACTCCACCCCATCTCCTTTCCCCATCAGCCAAGATCTAGTCACCACCACTTCCTGGCACCAGCTGCACTGCTCTGGCCACATAAGACTTGGCTGGGATGAAGAAAGAGTAAGGAAGCTGCTGCACCAATGTGGCTGAGTGACACTGCCCAAGGCACCAGAAGGAGGAAATGGAGAAGTGCCTTATCCAAAAGGATACAGCAGCCTTCAGGTCTTATCAGACAGTAACAACTTCCTTACTCATTCCCCCACCTCTGACCAAGTCACCACGTGTCACCACAGTGCAGGCAGCTGGGTGGGGGGGGGGGCGAGGAGCAGTTGCAGAACTGTGGGCTAGAGTGGAGGTGTACAGACCAGTTAATTCCTGGTTGGACTATGCCGAGCAGAAAGCAATGGTGGCTTAGCAAGCATGGTAGTGGAAACGCGGTGAAAATTCAAAAGACATAGTTGGGAGGTAGAACCAACAGGATTGGTGATAAAGTACTCTCATGGAAACGGAGGGAGGAGTCACGGCTTTTAGCCATAAGCATCCACCCCCAGGGTGGCCTCACTGCCTTCCTGGCAATCCTAAAAGCCATATGGGTCCAGGGCCTACATAGTCCTTTACTCTGCCTACTCAGCAAGTGGGTTCCAGTTTGATAAGCGAAGACTTCCTGTGGTGAAAACTGAAAGGAAGAGGAAAGAACTTGCGAATTTCTGCCAAGAGGCTGTGGGAGAAGGACGATGGCCAGAGCTTTTTGTCCATTTCATGCCCTCTGGCTTCTGGAGTGGGTGCAGCTACTCTTGGGACCTGGTGCTGCCCCTCCAACCTCGGCCTTGAACCTGGACCCAGTTCAGCTCACCTTCTACACGGGCCCCAATGGCAGTCACTTTGGGTTTTCACTGGACTTCTACAAGGACAGCCATGGGAGGTGAGTTCTGGGGGAAGTTTGGGTGTCAGGAGAGATTCTCTTCACTGCTTCTGTGGGCCTCGAACTCCCCATTTATGACGGAGGTTGAGCAAAGTGACTTCTAGGGTCTGTTTGGTCTGAGCTCTTGTTAGGAGCACTGGGAAGGGACTGGCTCAGGTGAAGGTGTCAGGGAGGGGTGTCCATGGGGATATGGGCACCGGAACTACAGCAAGAACAAAGGGATGACAAAGTTGTTGACTCTTTCTCCCCCAAGGGTCAGTTGTATGACCCACTCCACCCTTATCCCCTTAAAATATCCCCTTAAAAATAAGCACATGTCTTAAATTGACTTGCAAAACTGTAAAATCATCTACCTATCCCCACCTTGCTTTTCTCCATTCCTCTGAACCCCATCAAAATTATAGGTGTTTGAAAGAAGCAATAGAGCATTAATGGTTGGGCTTAATCAGGCTGTGAAATCAGACCCCAAAGATTAGAGTCCTGGTTCCTCTTCTTTATAGTCACTACCCTGAACTAGTTGCTCATCGTGGTGCACACTGTGATGTCCAGCTTTGGGCAGAGACAACAGCACACGGCTTTCCAGGATCAGCCCCTTGGAGAATTTCTTCGGCTGAAAAGAGCTGCCTCCCCACAAATCCAGTTCCCTTCCCAGTGTGGCATGCAACCAATGACCGATCAGTGAGGAGAGTTGAGAAAGGAGAGAAGTGGACGCATCCCATCCTCTTAATTCGGGACAGTTCTAAAGGGTCTTTTTAGCTTCAGGGCTCCCAGGGTGTTGGCCCATGGCTGCCACTGGGCCAGAATCTCCACTCCACTCCTTTCTCTGCCCAATCCTGCTTCTTTCCCTTCCTTTCCACAGATACTGCTCTCATGGGTATTACTTAATAAACTTCCCATGGGCTAAAAAAAAAAAAAAATTACAGCATTTTTTGAGCACTTGTTATATGTTATTTAGCTGGCACCATGCAATGTCCCTCATACATTTCTTTTTATTTCTCCTGACAGTATTTAATATGGCCAAGCTGTGATTTGAACGTAGATCTACTACGGTCTCTGGCGATAACAGTACCCCACTTCCCACTTTAGAGGTGCCCACTAGATTCTCTAATTCTTCACCATTAAAACAGAAGGAATCTGGTAACAGTCTAACATTCTAGGGAGCATATAAACACCCCCACTTCTGGTGGAGGGGACAGGGCCTGGGAAATTGTAGATGGTGCACAGAACCTAAGAGGTCTTTTCCGCAAGGATATCAAACCACTGTATTAAAACCAAACAAAATAGCTATAGTCCCAGCTTCCCCCTTAACTCGCTGGGTTGCTTTGCGCATGTGGTTTCCCCTCGCTGGGAGTCAGTTTCATTGGTCACAAATGAAAACATAGGCCTTGATGGTTCTGAGGTCTCCTTGAAGAAATATGATCCAGTGGTTCCCCAAGGCACACCTCCCATCTAGTTAGCACTCACAGCGCGGGAACGGTGGCCTGGGGTACCCCGGAATCCGCGTCTTCACCTAGTTTTTCTACACAGCGTGGCCATCGTGGTGGGCGCCCCGCGGACCCTAGATCAAAGCCGGGAGGAGACGGGCGGCGTGTTCCTGTGCCCCTGGAGGGCCGAGGGAGGCCAGTGCTCCTCTTTGCCCTTCGATCTCAGTGAGTTCCGAGCGAGGGAAAAGGAGGGAAAAGGAGGGATCGTGGACGGCCGGGTTTCAGCGTCCTACCCCTTCTTGTGCCCTCCAGATAATGAGATACGAAAAACAGGCTCCCAAACTTTCCAAACCTTCAAGGCCCGGCAAGGCCTAGGGGCGTCGGTCGTCAGCTGGAACGACAACATTGTGGTGGGCGCCGAGAGTCAGAGCCCAGGGAGGAGTCGGGGGCAGGGACGCGTGGAAGGGGGAACCTGAGTCCGAGTCCCGCCCCTTCCCCACTCTCTTGTGGCTCTGCCCCAGGCCTGCGCCCCCTGGCAACACTGGAACGCCCTAGAAAAGGACGAGGAGGCTGAGAAGACACCCGTAGGTGGCTGCTTCGTGGCTCAACTCCAGAACGGCCGCCGCGCGGAGTACTCGCCCTGCCGGGCCATCACCATGAGCGGGATTTATGTGGCAAATCGCTTCAGTGAGTTCCCCCTCCGTTTTGGCTCCGACCGTTAGCGGCCACTTAGCCCCGCCCTCCATCTGATCCTTATCCCAGCTTCCCACACGTCCTGCTTTCAAACCGGCGTTGCCCAGAGGCCCAGTTCCAGGCCCCAGGGCACGTCGGGCGCTGATTCAAGGCCGCGCCTTTACACTACCGGCCACGGCCCCGCCCCCACTCCGCCCCGCCCCAGGCTCCCTTGCACTCTCCTTGATGCACCCCTTCGCTGACCGCTCCACCTTGTCTTCTCCAGACAACGACAAGCGCTACTGCGAAGTGGGCTTCAGCTCCGCGGTCACTGAGGCGAGTTGGGAGCATATGCGGCGTCGGGGCGTCCAAACAGGGCCCCATCTCACCTCCAGGGCTTCCTTTTCAGGCTGGAGAGCTGGTGCTTGGGGCCCCTGGCGGCTATTTTTTCTTAGGTAGGTGCCCATCGGTACACTTCCTGCCCTTCTCTCGGCCCAGGGGTTGGTCTCTGGGCTTCCACACCCGCCGTCCCTCGCGCCCTAGGTCTCCTGGTGCGAGCGCCGATTGCGGATATCATCTCGAGTTACCGCCCGAGCATCCTCTTGTGGAACGTGCGCACCCAGAGTGCCACCTACGACTCCAGCAACCCAAAGTACTTCGACGGCTACCGGGGTAACTCTGGCACCTCCCTTCTAGGTTTCCCAGCATTCTGACACTTCCCCACCGTCGGTCAGGTCCTGCTCCTGCGGGGGCATCCTCACACCTAGCCGGCTGGCCAGCCCCAGCGCCTAAGTACCCTTCTGCTCCCGCAGCTTCCCCCGCAGACCGTCCAACTCCCACTCGCCCTGCCCGCCCTGGATTCTCTGCGCGTCTGGGGCAGGTCTTGGCCTTTCCATGGCCTCAGCTTTCCCGTATACACAATGCACGGTTTGGACTGGGTGGTCTCTGAGGGCCCTCCTTCCTCACCCTCGGCCCTTCCCTGCTTCGCCCTCCTGGAAAGACTAATTTGCACTCTGTTCTTAGGGTACTCAGTGGCCGTGGGCGAGTTCGACGGGGATCTCAGCACTACAGGCAAGAAATCCATTTAGGCACAAGGGTTGGGGAGGCCAGCTCCGGGAAGAGCGCCTCCAAGCCCCTCACCGCAGCCTCCTCTGAGTGCGGAACAGCGGGTGGGAGGTGGGTGGGTTCGAAGGACCTCATTCTCCCGGCCGGCTCTCTCCAGAGTATGTGTTTGGTGCCCCTACCTGGAGCTGGACCCTGGGAGCGGTGAGTGCCCCCTGACCCCGCCGCTTGGCATCGCGAAGCCCCCGGCCCCACGACCTCCGCTCTATCTCCTGCCCTTTCTCATCATGAGTGGGCGGCTGCGGGGCGGGCAAGAATGAATGACGCGCTGCAACCTGTGCGTTGTCCGCGCAGGTGGAAATTTTGGGCTCCTACCACCAGACGCTGCACCGGCTGCATGGAGAACAGGTGGGAGCCGGGTCCCGATGTGTGTTGGGTGGGGGGGCATACCGGAGGATTGGGACCAGAATACTCCGCAGGGTGTGACTGACAATGTGTAAGAGAGGATGCCGGTCCGGGGATGGCAGTTAAGGTGCGCCTCGGCTTCCTGCAGATGGCTTCGTATTTCGGGCACTCGGTGGCAGTCACTGACGTCAACGGGGACGGGTGAGGAAGGGGGCCCCCCACCCCTACCCATTTGGGTCCCCAATACCAGAGGGCTTCATTGCCCTCCGTCTTCTCCTTTCCCAGCCCTCGTCCCCACGTGAGTGGAGGGGAGCAGGAGGGCGAGGATGGGCGAGATTTGGCCCCAGCCCGCAGCATACCTCTAAAACCACCCCACCGAACCGCCCATCTGGCCTGCAGGAGGCACGACCTGCTGGTGGGGGCACCACTGTACATGGAGAGCCGCGCGGACCGCAATCTGGCCGAGGTGGGCCGCGTGTACCTGTTCCTGCAGCCTCGGGGCCCCTATGTGCTGGGCGCCCCCAGCCTCCTGCTGACTGGCACACAGCTCTACGGGCGTTTCGGCTCAGCCATAACGCCTCTGGGTGACCTCAACCGGGATGGCTACAACGGTAAAGGAGGAGAGGAGCCCCACTTGCTGTAGAAGAGTTAACAGCCACAGCAAGGACCACAGATTTGATCTGAGGGCAGCGGGAACCCAGAAGAGCTTTAAGCAGGAGAGAGTTAAAGGAGACCAAATGGGATTTGCTTGCATTCGCCCAGGCAACAGATGATGGCCACCTGGACGTGGATTCTGGCAGTGGAGTTAGAGATGAGGGTGATTTCATAGATATTTAACACTTGGATTATTAGTGACTGGCTGTGGGGCCAAAGGAGAGAGAGGAGGTGGGCTGATGCTGCCTTCACCGCCTGGAACTCAGGCCATGCAGCGGGCTGGGGAGGTGAGATGGGGGCAGATCAGCAGGTCAGCTCTGGGCTTGTTTGATCTTAAAGGGCTTGGGAACATTAGGTAGACGTGTCCAGAGAAGAGTTGAGTGTGTGGCTTCCCTCACTTCCACCAGAGAGGTCTGAGTGGGATGTAGGGACTTGGGAACAGTGGGTGAAGAAGTAAGAAGAGGCCCGGGACAGAGCCCTGGTGAACAAGAGCATTTAGGGGACTCCCAGAGGATGTGAGTCTGCAAAGGAGACAGAGGAGTGTCCAGAGAGGGAGGAAAGAAACCAAATATGATAGCCCAGAACTAAAAGGAAGAGAGTCCTTTACACAGTAGGAAGGGGTGTCAGTAGTTCCAGATGCTGCTGAAAAGTGGGCCTGGAAAGGTATCCACAGGCTTTAGCAAGAAGGAGGTCATTGGTGAGAGTAACAAGAACTGATTCAGGGCTGGGTAGGAACAGAAGCCAGGATGCCATGGGGTAAGGTATGAATAGAGATGAAGAATTGGAGGCAACCAGTGTAGCTAGTGTGTTCAACGAGTTTGGGAATGAAACAGGAGAAA
The DNA here is from genome assembly GCA_032199065.1 of Smutsia gigantea. Lineage (NCBI taxonomy): Eukaryota > Metazoa > Chordata > Mammalia > Pholidota > Manidae > Smutsia > Smutsia gigantea. Next base: position 41,315 of record JAVSCE010004079.1, on the reverse strand, counting down.
AGATGGTTAGTGGATGGAGATGAGGGTCAAGAGAAGGTTATTTTAATTTCTTAGAACATGGAGTAGGTGGAATGTGGAGGAAAGTGATCTTGTGGGGAAATAGGGGTTAGGGGGAGTGAGCCAGAAGAGGGTCCCTGCAATGCCTGGTGGATGTGAGGTTGGGATGCTCAAATCAGTGGCAGGGTAAAGGGATGTGTGTGGATTTATAGTGCAACAGTTGGGTTGCTTCCCTTTGTGAAGGAAGTGGGGGTCCTGGGAGCTTGACAGAATGGAGAAGGTTTGACCTAGGTGCTGAGCAGACTAGGAGAGGGATCTGAGGGATGCCCGCACGCTGCTGGGCAGCATGGAGGTTCCTAGTGGAGGCTGGAAGTCAGGACCTCCTGGTCCCCAATCTGGTGGGGTCTGGCCAGGTTTTCCCAGAACTGGCAATGGGACAAAACAGCTGAGGATGTGGCAAGGGTGATTGAATGGTCAAGAAATAAGTGAAGAGATGAGAAAGCCAAAGATTAGGAGACAATGGAGGCCCAGTGCCTAGGGACAAGACTGTGGTCAGAGTGGTCTATTTGGATAAATTCCATGTAAGTTGATCAGAAAAATCAATAATGACTTTTAAAGGAAAAAAACTGAACAGAAAACAAAATCTGAAGACAAAGGAAACAGTTACAATGTACATATCAAAGATCTTAGTTTCTGTCATATGCAAAGAATACTTACAAATTAATGATAATGATGATTAACAAATGTTTATGAGTCATAAAAGTTATTAGTAATGGCAAGCCCATGGTGTGGCGCTGGGTTCGCGTGGCGGAAGGGGAATGGAGTGAAGGTTCCTTGGGGAAGAGGAGGCCATTATGTAATAGGTCTTGGTTACTTAATCTTCTGGGAGCCAGTTTCTCATTTAAAATGGGAATGACAATGCCTAATCTTCAGGATCAAATGAAATGTCAACATGTCTTCCTCAAAAGATGCTGAGGGCTGTTATTTTTTTTATAATAATCCTACTTGATAGGTCTCTCTCCTACTCAACTGTAAACTCCTGGAAGGCAAGGCACCTGCCCCCTTGACCTAGACCTTTGCATCCTTCTCCTGGTCCCTGGGGTCTACCCAGAGAAGAAGCTCAGGAAAATTTTACAGGGCTGCCTGGAGAAATTGGTTAACAAACAGCCCTCTCTTTCTGTTGCTCCTTCCAGACATTGCAGTGGGCGCTCCGTATGGGGGTTCCAGTGGTCGAGGCCAGGTGCTGGTGTTCCTGGGTCAGAGTGAGGGGCTTACCTCACGCCCCTCCCAGGTCCTGGACAGCCCCTTCCCCACAGGCTCTGGCTTCGGCTTCTCCTTGCGAGGTGCCACAGACATCGATGACAATGGATACCCAGGTGCTTCTGGAGCCCCCAGCTAGACAAGGAGGGCCCTTGGGAATTAGCTGGATATGCTTAGAGACACAGCCAAGGGCCTTGCCTGACTTTGTGACCCACTGAGAACTCTGACCCGGCTGTGGGGCTAGGAAGCTGGGGTGGTCAGGTCAGACCTCCAACGGGGGAAGTGGTGTGGGAAACCCCTGAGAAAATGAGATGGGAACCCCAGGCCCTCTCTAATGGCCAATTCTAACCACCACCACCCCCTTTTCTATAGACCTACTGGTGGGAGCTTATGAGGCTAACAAGGTGGCTGTGTACAGGTGAGTACTGGCTCCAGGGGCAGGTGTGGGGGCACACCATCAGAGGAGCCCAGGTCAGGGAGGGCCACAATGGAAAGCCCCCCTCCATCCCACCAGAGCCCTGCCGGTGGTGATGACCACTGTCCAGCTGCTGGTGCAAGATTCTCTGAATCCTGCTGTGAAGAAATGTGTTCTGCCCCAGACGAAGACACCAGTGAACTGGTAAGGAGGCAGAGGGCACGGGCCAGGAAGGATCTGGGACCTCAGGAAGGCCCTAGCTTCTGAGCCCCATATGTGTCTTTGCAGCTTTAATATCCAGATGTGTGTGGGAGCCACTGGGTACAACATTCCTCAGAAGCTGTGTGAGTGGCATGGTGGGGACAGGAAGGAGGTGGGCCTGGGCCTCTCCTAGAGGCTGGCCAGAGAGACCCTGACCCTTTCTGCCTGCCCTGCCAGTCTTGAATGCCGAGCTGCAGCTGGACCGGCAGAAACCCCGCCAGGGCCGGCGGGTGCTACTGCTGAGCTCTCAGCAGGCAGGCACCACCCTGCACCTGGATCTGGGCGGGAGGCACAGCCCCATCTGCCACACCACCACTGCTTTCCTCCGAGTACGTCCGGGCTGGGGCTGGGCAGGGCTGGCTGTGTGAATTTGTTCATCCTGGGTGCTGCGGGTCCCGGGCCCTTAGTGGAACATGCATGGTAGGATGTGTGGTAGAAAGATGGCCTGACTCTTGTTCCCTTCTCAGGATGAGGCTGACTTCCGGGACAAGCTGAGCCCCATAGTGCTCAGCCTCAATGTGTCCCTGCAGCCCGAGAAGGATGGACTAGCTCCTGCTCTTGTGCTACATGGAGATACCCACGTCCAGGAGCAGGTGGGGGCAGGGCGGGGCAGTTAAGGCAGGTAGAGGACCCCTCCCAGAAAGTGAGGGTTAGGTTTAGTGTCCAAGTTGTAATGTGAACTCCAAAACCTTGACGTCACCTTTAATCCTGAAATTAAAACCTAATCTCTAAGAGATGTCACTCGAAACCCTAACAAAATCTCAATATCCCCTGAACTTGGTGGAAATGCTAGGCGTCGACGTTACCTCTAAACTCTGATATAAATCCACAAACCCTGATGTCACTATCAAAACCTTATCTTCATTCTAAACTCTGGTGCAAACACCTGGTGTCATCCCCAAACTCCATTTATTCTCAGACCTTCTAACTCCCTAAGCCCTGTTGTGACCCCCCCAGACTTCACATGCACCCAATTTATCCATACACCCTGATGTGCCCCCTCTAGACCCGAATCATCCTGGACTGTGGGGAAGATGACCTGTGTGTGCCCCAGCTCCAGCTCACTGCCAACGTGTGAGGAGGCCTCCCATGCCGCCCTACCCCGGTCCTATCTGCCCCAGTGACACACACCCACTCTCCACCTGGGGCCTGATACTCTGTCATCAGCCCTTCTCTTCCTCCCAGACCCTGGGCCTGGATCTGCCTTTTTGGCTTTACTCGTTTCTCCCCACAGGAGAGGATCCCCACTCCTAATTGGAGCCGATAATGTGCTGGAGCTGCAGATGGACGCAGCCAATGAGGGTGAGGGGGCCTATGAGGCTGAGCTGGTTGTGCACCTGCCCCTAGGTGCTCACTACATGCGGGCCCTCAGCAACATCGAGGTGAGGCCCCCACCCCAGGGGCATTAGCAGGGATTGGGGAGGTATAGGAGCCCCCACTTCTCTTATGCTTTCCTATAACAACTGATTGATTTTTTCTTAATTTGGAAGACAAGTACTTGCTAATGGCACAAAATTCAAGGACTCTGTTAGAAAACCAAACCCAAACCAAAAATGGCCCAGGAACTAAATGTTAACAGGAGCCTCTGTTAACATTTCGTGGATTTCCTTCCAGTCTTTTTTTTTTCAGCATTGACAAATGCTTACATAGATATATATTTATTTTGTTGTGGTTTATCATGGTGCGGTCATACTCTATGTTTGTGTTTTTTCTTTCCAAAAAAATTCATAAAAAATAATAAGGTACCATAGTAATATATAAAGAGGAATGTGATAGTGCCTTGAACTCCCACCCCAAGAATCCTCCCCTCCCGCCCTAGCACACAGGTCTTTCCCAGACTTTCCAAGGGAGCTTAAATTCATATGAAATATTCTGTAACCATTCTTTTTTTCTTGGCACTGGCTCCCTGAAGGGTTTTGAGAGGCTTGTCTGTAACCAGAAGAAGGAGAATGAGACCAAGGTAGTGCTGTGTGAGCTGGGCAACCCCATGAAGAGAAATGCCCAGGTGAGGCCACCAAGTCCTGCGTGCTGGGTCTCTACCAGGGGCTTAACGGGAGCCAGGTTTTAGGAGCTGGGTTTGGAGTCAGATAGCTCTGGGCTGGAATCCTGGTCTTTGCATTCCCTAGCTGTGTGTTCTCGGGTGAGTGACTGTCACTCTTGGAGTGGGATTCTGAGTAAAATGAAGATCATCCTGGTGACCTTGGAGAGTGATAACTGGAGGCCCCGGAGCTGCTGGGAGTGGGCATCCGGGCAGTGACTTTGGCCATCTCCATGTCTCAGATAGGAATCACAATGTTGGTGAGTGTGGAGAACCTGGAGGAGGCTGGGGAGCATGTGTCCTTCCAGCTGCAGATCAGGAGGTACTGGATTGGGGAGCACTCCTACCCACCACCCTTCCCCTGTCTGATCCCAGTGCAGAGACCCTGAGAGGCTCTCCATACAGAAGGGTCTTCTGGGATGCTTGCCCATCAGACTTCCCTGTTCCCTTTTTTCCTCAGACACTTGCTTCTGAGTCTTGGAGCCCTAGAGGAAGTTCTTTCCCAGGTCTAACTTCAGTGTGGCATGCTGTTTGTGGAGTTGGCTCTTCCTAAGCCCTCTGATATTCTGGCCCCATCCCAGAGAATCCCGATGTTCACTGGGCTGGTGCCCCTGACCTGCTTCTTCTCATTCCTTCCCCTCCAGCAAGAACAGCCAGAATCCTAACAGCGAGACTGTGCTTTTGGATGTGCCAGTCCGGGCAGAGGCCCGTGTGGAGTTGCGAGGGTGAGAAGCTGGGGCGGGTAAGGGAGATGGCAGGCAGAGCCCTAAGGTTCAGATGGCCCTGGGGGAACCCCCACAGGCAAGTCGGGGGATCAAGCTCACTCTGGGGACTCGGCCCCTGCAGGAACTCCTTTCCAGCCTCCCTGGTAGTGGTGGCAGAAGAAGGCAACAGACAGAATAGCTCCAACAGCCAGGGCCCCAATGTGGAGCACACCTATGAGGTAGGTAGGAGTCTCCAGGCCCCAGGCTGGGCTGGGAGGGTGCCAGGAGCTATGGTCTAAGGGCGGAGCCACCTAACATCATGCCACCTCACCACCACCAGCTCCACAACAGAGGCCCTGGTACTGTAAGTGGCCTCCGCCTCCATGTCTGCCTCCCTGGCCAGTCCCAGCCCTCTGACCTGCTCTACATCCTGGACATACAGCCCCAGGGGGGACTTCAGTGCTCCCCACAGCCCTCTCCCAACCCACTGAAGGTAAGAGCCTGGATGGAAGAAAGAACTGTGGGTGGGTCTGCAGCCCATCCACCGGAGCACCTCTGGGAACGTGGGGAGGTGGGCAGAGCGTGGGCTCTGACTGCTCCTTTCCGTCCCAGCTGGACTGGGGTCTGCCTACCCCCAGCCCTTCCCCCCAGGCCCATCACAAGCGGGAGCGCAGAGAGGTGTTCCTGCCAGGTCAGAAGCAACCCTCGAGGCTTCAGGATCCAGTTCTTGTGGTGAGCAGGCTCTGTGGTCTCCAGCTGGGGCCTCCCTGGGGCCCAGAGCAGAGGGTTGGGAGGCCGGGAGCTGTAGGGGCTGTGACGGGGGCCTCCAGTGGACCAGCTTGGTCACAGAGTACTCCACGGAATATGAAGGACTGGGCTTGTCTGGTGTCTAGGGCAGGTGGGGGCACTTGCACTTTTAAAGCTTCCCAGTACATTAAAGAAAATGATTAAATGCCAAAACAGTGCTACAGAAATTCTGGGTATTGAATGCTGGATGATGACCCATTTCTCCCCGCTTCTTCTGCATCTTTGGGACTGTGTGAGCAACTGCATTTAGAGAGAACATCTCAAGCTTGAATCTGAGGCTCTCCCCCAGGGAGATGCCTGAGCTCCCTGACCGCCCCCTTCGGCCCCCTCTCTGTTGGGCCCTTGAGGTGAGGGATGAAGGGTCTAAAGAGGCTAAGGACTAATGATGCATCCCCGCAGAGCTGCGACTCGGCGCCCAGTACTGTGATGCACTGTGAGCTGCAGGAGATGGCACGCGGGCAGCGGGTCATGGTCACCGTGCGGGCCTTCCTGTGGCTGCCCAGCCTTCACCAGGTGGGGCGCGATGACGGTGCGTGGGGCTTTCTGGAGGCGGGACCGAGTTTGCTCTGGGGAGAGGCGGGGCTTCTGGAAACTGGAAGGGAATGCGGGCAAGCTTTACTTTGGGCGGAGCCCCGGATTAGGCCAGGGCTCCCCAAGGGAGAGTCTGGGGCTGGGACTCCTGCAACCAGCAGGCCTCGTGTAAACAGCTTTCACCCCCGCGGTATCCAGAGGCCCCTGGATCAGTTTGTGCTGCAGTCCCACGCTTGGTTCAATGTCTCTTCCCTTCCCTACGCGGTGCCCGCTCTCCGCCTGCCTAGTGGGGAAGTTCAGGTGAGTATGGATGATTGGTGGCGGGAGACATGGATCCTGCAGGACTCATTGGCCCTCCCATGGGCCCTTGACCAGCAGGATGGGGGTGGGCCTTCTTGGGCCTCAGGGGTGAGAAAGGTAGGTGGTTTGGCTGGGGGTCACAAGGAGGCAGGTCTCTGGGAAAGGCAGGTGTCCGTGTGACTGAGAAGACACATTGGATTGCCCCCAGGTGGAGACGCAGCTGTTTCGGGTCTTGGAGGAAAGAGACATTCCAATGTGGTGGATGCTGGTAGGTGTGCTGGGCGGCTTTCTGTTGCTCACACTCCTGGTGCTGGCCATGTGGAAGGTGAGGAATGAAGGGAAGTGGGGGTGGTCCCCAGGTGGGCACAGGCTTGGCCCTGCTACCTCACAAGGAGGCAGAGAGAGATGGTGGCCAAAATGGGTGACCCTGGCCCACCTGCTCTACAGCTCCACTATTAGAGGGTCATTCTCCAGTGGGCACAGCCCCCTGGGAGAGATGGCACCCGAAATCCTGAGGCCTTTTCCCCCTTTCCCCCCTGAGAGGACGATCACAGGAAACAAGTCCTGCCTTCGGGACTGCCCTGGCTGCTGAGGAGGACAGGGCTCCCCTCTGCCAGTTCTGGCCTTCCCCCTGACTGAGGTGGGAGACACAGGTCCGATCTAGACCCCGCAGGGAGGCCCTGGTGGGTCACTCCTTCCTCTGCACCTGAAGCACAAACTGGTTAAAATGCAGGGCTCAAGCCCTGGGAAGTCATGGTACTCTTAGGGAAGAGCACACATTAGACTTACAATAATCAAACACATACCATCATGCGATTGAGTCATGCAGACATAATCATAAATATTTAAGAAAAATTAAGGGGAGAAAGGCCAAAATTCCTTTAAAACAACAACTTGTTACATGCATTATCTGTAAATGGGGGAAAGGCCTCCATTTGTGCATACAGTGGGGTGCATGTTGTGTGCCGGTTTGGGGAGAGGATCTAGTGGCTGGCTGGTGTCTGCTGCTCTGGGATCTAAGGATCATCTTTACACCCTGCCCCCTGCCCCTCTGTGCCCACAGGTTGGCTTCTTCAAGCGGAATCGGCCACCCCTAGAAGAAGATGAAGAGGGAGAGTGAGGGGGCGGCCCATGGTCTGTCCTAACTGGAAGACTGGGTGTAGGGCCTGCTCTGCCCCTCTTCTCCAATGAGTGCCCCCCAGCTCTGGTCACTCACAGGTTGGAGCTCCATGGAGGCCTCCTGATGTCCTCCCCCTCCTACCAGAGCTGGGCCACCCCCTTTCCTGCTACCTAATAAAGAGGCTGAGCCCCAGCCCCCAGCGTGTGCTTCCTCTTGGAGTCAGAGGAGGCCCCAGGTGATACTGGGAGTGGGGACCTGCGGCTGGTGGAGATGTGAGCTACAGGGTCTCTGCCAGGGAAAAGGTTGCAAATTACTGTCCTTGGGGAGTAGAGAGTGGGGGTGGAGCAAGGGAGAGGGTGGAGGGCCTCCTGGTGAGACTGAAGGGAGCAGGATGGGAGCCTTGGGGAGGGCAAACTAGGTCCCTGATGGGCAGCTTTAAACAGTCTTTTTTCTTGATTTTGGAGAGATAAACATCAAGATGACCTGAGATTTGGAGAATTAATACACTCTCCCCTCTCCTGTAACCTAAAGCCTTCAAAGCTGGTTGGGAGTGAGGAGGGGCAGAGGAGGCTGCCTGAGCCCTTACCTGAGGAAGGCAGTGTCCCACAGGGAGAGGAGAGCAGGAGTTCCTGTCTGGCTTCCCTGCTGCTATTTCTTCTCCCCCATCAAGGAGAAGGGTCCCCAGTTAGGAACTCTCAGGAGGGTGAGGAGCAGACCATAACTCTCCTCCCTGTCTCCCTGCCAAGTATAGAGCCAGGGGCTTGGGGGGAGGTTGGGGGGGACCTGCATTCCTGAGAGATTTGTGGATTCACATGTCCAATATTTGTTGAGCACTTTCCACATGCCCAGGACTATCCCAACACAGTCCTGGGATGGAGCAGTGAATGAAACAAAGACCCTGTCCTCATGGAATTTATGTTCAACCAAAGGTAAAAAATAAACAAATAAACCAATGGTGGTCAGTGCTGGGAGCAAAAATAAGGTAAGGAGATAGTAATAGAATTATTTGCATGTTGACATTTTAGGCAGAATGGTCAGGGAAGGCCTCTTTGATGAGGTGAGCAGAGATGAATGAATGACAGGCAGCTCACAGGAATAAGGTGCCCTGGGCAGAAAGAGCAGCCAGTGAAAAGACCCTGAAGTGGGAGCAGGCTTGATGTGTTCAAGTGAAAAGGAGACCCATGGGCTGCAGGTGGGTGAGGGGTTCAGATGAGGTCAGTGGTGGGGGCCAGGCAGGCAGCACTTTGTGACCATGGGGAGGACTTTTACCTGAAGGGGTAAAAGGCAAATCCTGAAAAGAACAGAACAATTTGACATCCATGCATGGCAAGTTCCAGAACAGGTTTCTAGTTGGGTGGCTATGAACACTTAGGAAAAAATTAAGCTGTGATCCTTGAGCACCAGCCAAACTACCTCCTCCCTCCGTCACTGCAGCTGGATGGCCCCAGATAATTTATCGTGGTCCGCAGCATTTGGCATCTGTCCTTTATAGACAAGACAGAAATGTGAGCTGCATGATAAAGACTTGGATTTAAGACCAAACAATTTTGATAAAGCTGAGGAAGATATCTATGGGATCCCAAAGCTCCATCCTGGCCCTGAGCTGTCTGGTATTGTCATGAGTCCCTTGACTGGAGGCAGAAAAGCTGCTCCTCGCCCTGCAGATGGCTGCTGGCTGAGAGGGAGCTTCAGCACAATGGGTGACTGAAGCAGGTTCAAGGCAGTCTTGACAGATTGTAAAGTTGGGTTGAAATCAATAAGATGAAATTCACCAAGGATGAGTGCTAAATCCTGTGTTGAAGTTGTGAAAAATTGGCTACATAAGAACAGAACTGGGAAATCTGGTTAGATGGAAATGTATGAGAAAGAAAGGACAAGAAGGAGGGGCGAGGGAGGGAAGAGAGAGGAAGGAAAGAGGGAAGATGGAAGTAGGGAGGAAGGAAGGCAGGCAGGCAGGCAGGCAAGAATCTGTTGGTTTTGTCCACAAGCTCATAGCAAGGTCCCCTTAAGTCATCAGACCCAGCCAGGAGAGAAGCCTGCTGTCCTCTGGTGAGCGAGGTGTCCAGTCCCTCTGTGGCACCACACTGTGAGATAGAGGAGACGAACCAGAGAGAATCAAGACAGGGACACCAGATTGGATGAGGATTTGGCCACCCAGAAGCTGCATGATGATAACCAGAAACTGGAATGAGAGCTTGGCTGGGGCTAGGGCAGGCTTCAAATGTGAGCCCATGTGGGGCTCAATGGCTGAGGATGAAGGCAAAGACTGTCATTCATGAACTAGAGCTAATGGGACCAACCATCATTGTCAGTGGAAGAGAAAGGCTGCTTCCATCTTTAGAAAATTTCCTAAGCATTAAGACTGCCCAGCAATGGATCTTACTACCTGGGTGGAGGTGAGCGCCTACCTCACCCTGGACCAACGATAATACCACTGACTGTGCCTGTGCCCCTGCTCCTAGGGGCGCAACCATGAGCTAGACCTTTTATATCATTATCTCATCTCATCGTTACAGTAAGTCCACAAAGTGGAGGTTATTACAATTCTCACTTTAAAGGAAGGCTGAGGCCTAGAGGCTTAGAAACTTGCTCACGGTTCAATAAGAGGCAGAAGCTGGACAAGAACTGCGCACCATCTCCCCAACGCGTTTGTGCAGACAGAACCAAGCAGTTTACAGACTTTCTGGAGACACTCGGGACACAGTTCGTACCTCTGAGTGTTGCAAGCAATTGCCATTTCCCCTCCCAAAATTTTGCACCAAATTTCGAGGGCTCTGGAACTCCAAGAGTCCCAGAGATTGGGTCCCATTCGCCACACTCGCTGGCAGCTCCGGATCTGGGAGCGCGGGGTGGGGGCTGCGGGGCGAGCGGAGGGCGGAGGGCGGGCAGCGCGGGCGTGCTCCGCGCAGAGCTGGGCAGTAAGGGGGCGGTGCCCGGAGGCCCGTGGGTGGGGTGCCGCCTGCAGGGGGCGCTGGCGGCGGCGCCGGGCGGAGACAATCGCGCTGAGAGGCGGTCGCAACCAGAGCGGGAGCCCGAGCGGTGCGGCGCAGACCTGGGGCTGAGCGGGACCCGCTGAGCGGGGCCGGGCGGGAGCCATGGGCCACTAGGGCCGGGCCGAGCCCCGCAATGCCGCCGCCGAGTGGCCCCAGCGTCCTCGCGCGGCTGCTGCCGCTACTGGGGCTGCTGCTCGGCGGCGCCTCCCGGGCTCCCGGCAAGTCGCCGCCGGAGCCCCCCAGCCCGCAGGGTGAGTCTCCGCCAGGAGGGCAGCTACCGCAGGCCTGTCCCCCTCATCGGGCTCCCGCCCTCCAGCCCCCTCTTCGCGGGGCTTGTGAATTGGGGGGTATTCCATTCCCTGGATTTGGGTGGGGTAGCTAGGGGTCCTGGTCGGCGCTTACTCGGGAGAGGAGGGAGGGAGAGGGAGGCTGCCGAGGCGGGGGTCTGGGGGAGACACAATGGGGAGAGCGGGGATCCCCAGGCTCCGCGCCGCCGCTCCCTCCTGCCTTGTTTTTCTCCCTCCTGGTCCGCGAGGCGCCGCTGCCTGAGCCATTGTCTACCGCAGACACCCGCCCAGGGGCGGGCTGGGACGGGCGCCCGCTCCGCAGCCCCCTGCGGGTTCCTCGCTCCCGACCCTGGCTGGGTGGGCGGGCAGGCAGCGGCTGCCACCCTGGGCCCGGACGGGGGCTGGGCGCCTAGGCTGGGTCTGAAGGGGGGAAGGAGGAAGGGGGAGTGGGTGAGGCGGTGGGCGGATTGACTGTGCGAATGGGGTTTTTCGCCCTAGAGCCTGACAGCCCCCAGCCGGCGCCCCGGGCTCAAAATCGGGGCGAATCAAAGAAACGCTGATCAGCCCATGCCGAGGAGGGGCTGCAGTTGGCATGGGGGGCTCTGGCAAAAGGCGTACGTTGTGATTCCCAGCTCAAGGCGCATGGCAGGGCTGTGGTGGGGGAGCCATGCTGAGCTGCCTAGCTGGCTGAGGGCAGTGCCGGCTGGGAGGGCAGGTGCCTGGGTTCCAGTCCAGCAGGCCTCCGGCTGCTCCGGTCCACAACCTAACCCCCAGGTCACCGTCTCCTCACCTCACCTCTCCATCGCAGTGGAGGAGACCCTCCGGCCCTTACAGGCCCAGGTGGGTGTGTGAGGTGGGGGTGGGGTCGGCTCCTGCAGCGAGAGAGACTAAGCTTCTACCGACGCCTAGGCTCTCAGGGCCCTCGCCCCACTCCAGTCCTTTTCCCGCTTTGCAGCCTCCTTCCCACCACCCCAGCTTCTGCTCCCTCCTTTCCCGCCTCTGGACCCCATCTCTGCCTGAAACAGTGGTGCTCTACACTTCTATCTCCCCACCAAGGAGCTGGCAGGAGAAGCAGGGTGGGGAGTTCTGGATGAGGGAAGTGGGGTCCGGACGAAGGCAGAGGGTGGGATTTCCTCCTGGAATGAGGCAGGGCTGAAGCCAGGAGAGGCAGATACTGTATGGAATGTCAGGCTTTGGAATGGGTTTCTCCTCTGGTCTCAGTCTTCCCTGCTCTCTGCTCTAGGAGAGACTTTGATGGGTAGGAAAGGGTCTTGGTTTCTCAAGAGCCTCTCCCTCAAGTCCTGCACTTTAGAGGAGGGTGTCAGGGAATTGGCTGGAGTATCGCCAGGATAGGGGGCTCTCCCAGGCCACTGGCTTGGAGCCCAGATGAGGGGAAGGGGGAAGGGAATCTACGAGGCACCTGACCACCTGCTCCCCAGCTTGGCACTGAAGTCTCTTTCGGAAAATGCCCACCCTGGTGTTCTTCCCCTGCCCTTTTCCGAGGCTTCAGCCCTTGAACCCAGGGCCTTCCCTTAATGGCCGTATGCCAGACTCCTGGGTCCCTTCTTCGCAGTTGCTCCATCCAGTTGCTCCTAGCCTGGGGTAGGGGTAGGGAGTAGCCAGGCCCCTTTAAGCCTCTCAGACTTCCTGCTGGTTGGTAGTGAGTGCAGGGGAGCTGCCAGTTTCTGGGAGACCCAGAGAGTAGGGAAGGGTCAAGTGTATGCACCCACCGTGCCCACTGGGCTCTGACCTGGGAGGAGAGAGGGAGTGGGCTCAGGCAAACAGCTGGATGGGATGCCAGGGGCAGGCGTGGCACTGGTCCTGGAGTCGGACGCCTGAGATAAGACACCTGTCACTGTTGAGTGTCAGGCTCCACTCATGGGGCCCCCTGACCTCCCAGTGCCCTGACGCTCTCAGCTCAGAGCTCTGCTTTCTATACCTGGATTCCCTAGGTTTGTGTCCAGCACTGAGCCCATTCCCCACCTGGGCGCTGCACTGAGGCCTCTGTACCTTTCCAGGCATGACACATACTCCCATTATTAGCAGCAAGGTAGGGGTCAGGCATGTTCTTGAGGGAGGGGCTGGGCTGCACTGAGTGGGATGGGGTAAATGGTACTATGGATCAGAGAGGCTGCCTGGGGAATCCATGAGAACAACTCAAGTCCTGGTCTCTTACACACACACACATACCCTGGGTCCCCTGTCACCCCACCTGAGCTCAGAACACCTCAGGCTTATCCTGGCCAGACTATCCTGGGACCAGGGGCAGAGGTGGCTGGAAAGCAAGACTTGGGACTTTCCTTCCCAGCCCCCTCTACACCACTTTCCCTTGGGCCTGGATCAGCCCCCCCAGATATCTTTCCCCTTGCCAGGGCCCCAGCTCTCTGCCCATCTCCTGGGAGGAATGAGGGCGTTGCCATGGTGACTGACGGTAGCTGACCAGCTGGGAGGGGGCAGGGAGTATGTATGAGGAGGAGGGGTCAGGAGGTACTTGTTTGGGCTCAGGGGTTGAGCTGAGTCCCTAAATCTGAAGGGAAACACTTGTGCAAAGGATTCTGGGAAGAGGATTAATGAAGGGAAAACCAGCTCCCTAGTGTCCCCTTAGTTTTTTCTTGACAATTTAAACTCTGACCCAGCCTTCCTTCCTCCCTTCCAAATGGCTGAATCTTGACCTCTCTCCTCTCCACTTGCAGACCCCTGGTTCTTCATTTACTTATCCTCTCTCAGCCCTTCCTTCCCTCTCCTCTCCATGACACCAGCCCCCTAGGGTCCAGTGGTGAAGAATTCAGGCAGACTCCCAGGTTTGGATCCCAGATCTCCCACTTAACTGTTGTACAAGTATCTAAATGCTTTTGTGCCTCAGTTTCCTTATCTGCAAAATGGCCTGAGAACATATTTTATCAAATCTAATGCATCATTGACTGTAAGATGCACCATTATTTCATGTAACCAGTAAGAAAGGGAAAAAATGCTGCCAATTATAATTATGCCATCATCAATCACAGGCATAGCCTGAATTCAGAAATGCTAAAATGTGGAAAAAGCCCATGTGTTAGACTTGGTGAAATATGGCAATAGTACCACCTACCTCAAAGGTTAATGTGAGGTTAAAATGAGGACTTCGTAAGTGCTGGCTTTTGTATCTTGTGTAGCCTCATCCCAAAGCTGCTCTCAAGCCACAGCCCCCTCCTCTGATCACAGGGCTCTCTCGTTACCTCTTCCCCTTCCCTTCTCTCCACTCTCTTCATCCCACCTTGCCCACAGAGATCCTGATCAAGGTGCAGGTGTATGTGAGTGGGGAGCTGGTGCCCCTGGCCCGGGCCTCAGTAGATGTGTTTGGGAACCGGATGCTGCTAGCTGCTGGTACCACGGACTCAGACGGCGTGGCCACACTGCCCCTCAGTTATCGCCTGGGCACCTGGGTGCTGGTCACTGCTGCCCGCCCTGGCTTCCTCACCAACTCTGTGCCCTGGCGTGTTGACAAGCTGCCCTGTGAGTGCAGGGGCAGGTGGAGGGGGGGGGCAGCAGCTGACCCCATCAGCCCCTTCCCAAAATAGTTCTGGGGGTGGAGGGGGCAGGCTTTCCAGCAGCTGCTGCCTGGGCTGGGGTACACAGAGCGCACTGAGGGAGGATGAATTCACTGAGATTCAGATGGAGGGAATGCCTGGTCTGGGGTGGGGCGGGTGCAGGGCAGGGTGGGGTGGGGATGAGGGTTGGGTGAGCTTTCTCTGGAGCTGACAGGCTAACCTCTACCGCAGTGTATGCATCAGTCAGTCTCTACCTGCTGCCCGAGCGGCCGGCCACCCTCATCCTCTATGAGGACCTTGTGCACATCCTCTTGGGTTCACCTGGTAAGGTTCCTCCTACTCCCCACCCCAGCTCCTCTTCCTTCCCCCAGTCTGGATATAGAAAGCTCTGCTCTTCTACATATTCACTGGGCAAGTCACTTAATCTCTCCAAGCCTTAGTTTGTTCATCTGTAAGACGTGGAAATTGGTAGTACTGACATAACCAATTTGAGATATAGATTTAATATCATCAAGCATGCAAAAAGCAGCACAAAAGGTGGTCGACAAATGTTTATTGTTGTTGGGGCTCCTCGTGGTTCTGTTCTCCCTCCGTTCCTAAGAATTCCTACTCCCAGCCACCTGTATCATTAGCGCACCTACACAAACTTCCTGTGCACCTCCTGGATGCCTGGCTCTGTTAGAAAGCTACGAGGGTCATTCCACAGGAATCGCACACCCACGGAAAGCAAGGCCTGGCACAGCCTGCAGCGGTCCTTGTCTACCCATGGGCTTTCAGTCTCACCCAGCCAACGACCGGGGCACCTAGGCCGTGCAGGTGTTGTGTCTGGTGCTGGCGAACAATGACAGAGCAGCCCCAGCCTTGCAGAGAGAGACAAGCTGATCACTGCGAACCCTGACATGATCACAGCGCCGGCAGGGCAGTGGAGTAGAGGGCAGCTGTATTCAATATTGAGAAAACCCTAACCTGCCAATGTAGCCACACAAGAGAATTTGAGGGAAGAGAGCTGTGGGACCGTGCCAGCTTGGGGGTTGAAGACGGGGAAGGCACCTTTACTGGAGAGGAGTGATGCGGGGGCAGAGGGGTCACTGAGGTGCAGGGAATGTTCTGGTCTGGTGAAGAGGAGGGGTGTCTTGTGCACACTGGTGGATGAAGCCAGGCAGAGGGCAGACTCCATCTGGCTAGCTATAGGGAGCCACAAATGGGTTTTGGAGAACCCCCTCCCCAATTTATATTCGTAGCTTGAGCCCTTGTCCCCAAATTACTTGTTTCCTCATCTTCAGCTCCCTGATCCTGAACGAGAGCCTTCAAAAATGTCTTTGGAGGTTTCTAAAATGCCATGTGAACCCTTCGTTGCCCCCTAGCTTAGAGCCCTCCCACTGCTTTCAGTATAAAGCCTGGACTCCTTCGCAAAGCTAAGTGCGCCCTCAGGGACCTGACCTCCTGCTCTAGTCACCTGGAGCCCCTGACCAGCACATTGCCCCGAGCCTCCGGGCCTTCCTCATGTCAGTTCTCCCAGAAGTCCCTGTCCACTTTCTTTCTGGGCTGAGTATTCCTCATCCTGCCAGGCTCCACAGGGCCTTCCCAAGATTGGCAGGCCAAGGTCCCCTTGCAACCTGCTATTTTAATAGCGGGGCAGGACGGATGGGGGTGAGAGGGTGGGCTGGCACCAGATTGCCTGGGCTTCACTTAGGCTCCAGGGTGGTGACCTTGGGCAAGTTCCTAAACTCCTCTCACCTCCATATCTTCATCTATAAAAGGGGGTTGATAAAGGCACCTACCTCAGGGGCTGTTGTGCCAATTACAGGGGTTAATATAGGTAACCTGCTTAGAACAGTGTCCAGTGTATCTTGAAGATTAATAAATGCTAGCTGTTACCATATCATATTGGAATTCTGTTTATACATCCTCTCCATCCCAAGACAGACACACACACACAATCTAAGCTGTCTAATGGACCAATCACAGCCACATGAGGCTATTTACATTTAAATAAATTAAAAACATTAAATTTTTAAAAATTAAATCTAGTTCCTCGGTCACACTAGCCATACTTCAAGTGCTTAATAGTCATGTGCACCTGTAGTGGCCAGCACAGATATAGAACACTCCCCCCATCACAGCAGAAAGTTAAAGTTCTAATGGGCACTGTAATGGATAGCAGAGCACTAGACTGTGAACTTGAAGGCAGGAAATTGTGCACTGTGTCTTACTCACCTTTGTATCTCAAGCACCTAACACAATGCCTGCCACACAGTAGATAATAGTAATTGAGGACCTGAACCTCATCATCTTGTAAGTTACTAAGGAAACAAATGGTTCAGAGAGAGCAAGTAACTTGCTGAGGGTCACACCACCAGGATGAGGAGGTTTCAGGTCCATGTCCACCATTCCGGGTTAACATTCTATGACTGCCCAGGTTTCTCCGCAAGTCACCACCCTCCCTGGACTTCCCAGGTGGCCTGACCCAATGGCTCCCCTTCTCCTTAGATACTTGCTTTCTGCTATGGACTCTGGGGAACCTTGTCCCTGGCCAGGCCACAGCAGCCCCTCTCTCTATGCAGGTGCCCGCTCCCAGCCCTGGGTGCAGTTCCAGCGCCGGGCTGCCCGCCTGCCAGTCAGCTCCACCTACAGCCACCTCTGGGCCTCGCTCACACCAGCCAGCACCCAGCAGGAAATGCGGGCTTTCCCTGCCTTCCTGGGCACCGAGGCCTCCAGCTCAGGTATGCTAGGTTTCACGCATGGAAGGGATATTCTAGTCCCCCCACCCAGGGTGTAGCCCTCAGCCCTTGTGTCCCCTTTGCCCAGGCAATGGCTCCTGGCTGGAGCTGATGCCCCTGGCTGCTGTGAGCGTACACCTGCTGACAGGCAATGGGACAGAGGTGCCGCTCTCAGGCCCCATTCACCTGTCCCTGCCTGTGCCCTCAGAGCCGCGTGCCCTCACGGTGGGCACCAGCATTCCAGCCTGGAGGTTTGACCCCAAGACTGGTGAGTGCCTCAGGGGGTTGCAGCTCCTGGAGTTTGGGGAAATAAGTGAGACTTGATGGAGGGAGGGCACTGAGTCTGATGAAACCCCTGCCTCTCCCAGGGCTGTGGGTACGCAGTGGCACTGGTGTGATCCGGAAGGAGGGCCGGCAGCTCTACTGGACCTTCATCTCCCCCCAGCTGGGGTACTGGGCAGCTGCTATGGCCTCCCCAACAGCTGGTGAGATGGGGGAGGGGGGAGGGGGCAGTGGTGAAGGAGGAGGCTGGGAGAGTGGACTCCCTTCTAAAAGGCAGGAAGGGCCCCCACACCTGGAATACTAAGCCCCTGCCTGGCACAGGGCTCGTCACTATCACATCAGGCATCCAGGACATTGGCACCTACCACACCATCTTCCTGCTCACCATCCTGGCAGCCCTGGCCCTGCTGGTGCTCGTTCTGCTCTGTCTGCTCATCTACTACTGCCGGTGAGTGCCTCCCAATGCCTCTTGCTGCCTCTCAATCTCCCAGCCTTCCTCATGCCCGCCCTCCACCCCAACCTCCTCTCATCCCATGCAGAATGAGGCCTGCTCTGTGCCTGGTCTTGTGCTGGGCTTTCAGGCCCCAAAGAGGCATAAAACACAGTGCCAATCCTCAGGACACTGACAGGAAAGAACTGAAAATGCACATACCAAGAACCGGACGACCGGTGGCTTGAGAGAAGTTGCAGGAGAGGAGGCAGGACCTGCAGGCCAGGCCCCTCCAGAGACAAGCTGCCACTGCCCTATCACTTGCTCTCACTTCCAGGGGACCTCAGGCCAGTCGTGCCCCTGGCTGGCCTAAGAGCTCCTCCTACATTGGAAGGAGTGCAGTTTCCCCCAGGGGTACCCAAATGGGCCTAGCTGCTGGCTGGACTCCCACAGACATGCTTTCCACAAACCTCTCCCAGGGCCCATCTGGGCTCCCCAACATTTCTCCTGAGTCCCGGGCATTCTCCCCACCCCTCAAACTATTTCTATTCCTCACCTTGAAACTGAGGGGCTTAGGGAGCTGCTGCGGCCCCCACCCTTTCCTGAGGGTCTACCCCTTCCTCTCCAGGAGGCGCTGCCTAAAGCCGAGGCAACAGCACCGTAAGCTGCAGCTCTCCGGGCCCTCCGACGGTAACAAACGAGACCAGGCCACCTCAATGTCCCAGCTCCACCTCATCTGTGGGGGTCCTCTGGAACCCGCCCCGTCGGGAGACCCCGAGGCTCCACCTCCAGGCCCCCTGCACTCGGCCTTCTCCAGCTCCCGGGACTTGGCCGCCTCTCGGGACGACTTCTTCCGCGCCAAGCCGCGTTCTGCCAGCCGTCTGGCCGCTGAGCCTGCAGGTGCCCGCGGGAGTGAGGGCGCCGGGCTCAAGGGCGTCCGCTCCGTCGAGGGTCCGGGCGGGCTGGAGCCAGGCCTAGAGGAGTACCGGCGGGGGCCCTCGGGGACCGCGGCCTTCCTGCAAGAACCGCCTTCGCCGCCGCCGCCCTTCGAGCACTACCTGGGTCACAAGGGGGCGACCGAGAGCAAGACCCCCGACTTCCTGCTGTCGCAGTCCGTGGACCAGCTGGCGCGGCCGCCATCCCTCAGCCAGGCCGGGCAACTCATCTTCTGCGGTTCCATCGACCACCTCAAGGACAGCGTCTATCGCAACGTCATGCCTACCCTGGTGATCCCCGCGCACTATGTGCGCCTCGGTTCTGAGGCGGGCGCCGCAGGGGCGAGCGACGAGCCTGCCCCGCCCGAGGGCACGGCTCCCGGCCCGGCGCGCCCTTTTCCCCAGCCCGACCCCCAGCGGCCGCTGATGCAGGGCCACTCGGGCGCGGGAGGCGAGGGCGGCGGGGGTGGCGGCGGCGAGGGCTGGGGGGGCGGGCGCTCAGCGCCGGTCAGCGGCTCGGTCACTATCCCGGTGCTGTTCAACGAGTCCACCATGGCGCAGCTCAACGGGGAGCTGCAGGCGCTGACCGAGAAGAAGCTGCTCGAACTGGGCGTGAAGCCTCACCCGCGCGCCTGGTTTGTGTCCCTCGATGGGCGTTCCAACTCCCAAGTGCGTCACTCCTACATCGACCTGCAGGCGGGCGGCGGCGGCCGCAGCACCGACGCCAGCCTGGACTCGGGTGTCGACGTGCACGAGGCGCGGCCTGTGCGCCGGCGGCCCCTGCGCGAGGAGCGGGAGCGCGCCCCGACGACGGCCCCGCCGCCGCCCCCTGCGCCCCCGCGCCTGGCGCTCAGCGAGGACACGGAGCCCAGCAGCAGCGAGAGCCGCACGGGTCTCTGCTCCCCCGAGGACAACTCGCTGACCCCGCTGCTGGACGAAGTGGCGGCGCCCGAGGGCAGAGCGGCCACGGTGCCCCGGGGTCGGGGCCGCAGCCGCGGGGACAGTTCCCGCAGCAGCGCCAGCGAGCTGCGGCGCGACTCTCTCACCAGCCCAGAGGACGAGCTGGGGACGGAGGTGGGGGACGAGGCTGGCGACAAGAAGAGCCCATGGCAGCGGCGGGAGGAGCGGCCGCTTATGGTGTTCAACGTCAAATAGCGCCGGGGCCAGATCTGGCGCAGCCTCCGGGTCGGCCCCCGCCCCTTCCGCCCAGGCCTGCCCCCAGGGTGCGTGCCCCGGGGGGCCGCGGGGACACTCGCTCTTAGTCCCCAGCCCGGATAGGTGCCCAGGAGCCTGCGGAGCTGTCCGGTGGTATGTGCTGGGTAATGTCGTGGGTGGGACTCTATGTTGGCCTCCAAGAGGGAGGTGGGAGGGGTCCAGGCCCCCACTGGGAGGTGCTGGGGAGGAGGGCTGGGAGGGGGGAAGCAGTGCCTGTATAAACGTGGCTGTACATAGACGGCTCTATCGTGGGAATGCAGGAGGGACAACCCGGCCTCAGCTGCTAGTGTGAGGGCTGGGAAGGGAGGGGGCATTCTCTGTGGACCCCTGAGAGGGGAGGGGGTGCTGCTGGCTGACTAGCCCACCTCTGGGCTATGATGTCACAGGACTGGTGGCTGGAGCAGCTCTGGGGACTAGGGGATAATGTGATGGGATCGCTGTGGGCAACAGCAAATATAAAACTGTTGACATTAACATCGTGTGTCTTTATGTGAGGTCGGGGAAATGTGGGCACTGGACGGGGCCCTTACTGAGGGGTCCCCTGGGGAAGGCAAGCAGAGTGGCCAAGTCATACACTGTTAAGAAAGTGTACAAACTTTATTGCAGCACACACACACGCACCTGTGGATAGGGAAGAGCACCTGGCCACAGGGTCCATGGAAATTAGGGGAGGGAATGGCAGCTTGCCCCTGCTGACAGGGAAGGCCTCAGAAGGCCCCACCTCCCATAGTGATGGGGGACTCAGAAAAGAGGGGTCCAGAAGAATTTAGTGGAGGAGAGGTGCTGGGGAGGCCTGAGCAGTGGATAGATACCCTCTGAGCAGAGTCCCGAGGGCTGCGGAGTGCCTTCAGTCCTGAATCCTCCTCACAGCAGCTGTCTCGGGGCTGGGTCCCTCAAAGGAGTGTCCCAGTGCAGAGTCTCCCTACGCAAACACTTGGTGCCCTTGGCCCCACAGTGGAAGCCGGCAGGACAGCAGTGACGCTGATCTTCACAACAGATGCCCTGGAGGGTGGAGGAGGGGTGGGGATGAAATGTGAGAGTTGGGAAACGCAGGACCTGACCCCCACCAATACCCAGCCCCAGGATGGGGGGCGGCACTGACCTTGTGATAGGGACAGCAGCCCCAGCCTCCTCGGCTAACTTGGCAGCAGGTCTGATTATCATGGCAGAAGTGGCCTGCCCCACACTCCACATTCCCCACCCCGATGGGAGGGCCTCGGGCCAGGTGGGCAGCAGGGTGGACAGGGTCCACCTCCTTCTCACAGGATCGGGCCTTCACATTGCAGGTGTACCCAGCTGGGCAGCAATGCTGGCGGTCCTCACAGCATACCGCCTGGGGCGGGGGACAGAGCTGCATGACACTCTCGTCCACCTGCCCTCTTGAGACTTAGCTCCCCTCTCCAGGGCTGGCAGGTGTACACTCACATGGGGCAACTGGCAGCAGGCCCAGCCCCCACTCAGGCTTGGGCAGCAGGTCTGTCCCACAGGGCAGCTGGTGTGCTGGTCACAGCCCATGTCTCTGGGTGGGGACAGGGAAGTCCGGTAGGCAGGCCTCTTCTTCTGTCCCATCACTATCTTGCTTCCCCTCTGACACAGTCCCTCTGCTATGCACATGTAGCCCTGGGGACAGCAGTGCTGGTGGTTGGAGCAGCAGACAGCCTGGGGGGGCAGAAAAGGGTGGTCTAGGAAGCTATACTATGTGGGATGAAACACTGAGCCCCACCTCCCCCCACTCTTCCTTGCCTGCTCACAGCTCCTCCAGCTGGGAATTAAAGCTCACAGAGCTGGTATGCCACCCATGGGCTGGGCAGAGCATGAAGAGCAAGGCAACAGGAGTCGGGCCACCGGCTCAGCCCACAAGACGACCTGCCCTCCAGGACTATACCCCTACCCATGCACCTCTGGAACAGGACAGCAGCCCCACTCCCCAGACATGAGTCGACAGCAGGTGTTAGAGGACGGACAGCTGGTGACGTTATCACAGGGGACGTCATCCTCCATGGCTTTGGGGCCTGGCAGGCTGTGGTGAGCTGGGGTCTTCTCCATCCAGGGCATGTGGTGGGCCCCCTGTTCACAGGTACCCTTCTCTGTGTTACACCTAAACCCAGCTGGGCAGCAGTGTACATGATCCTCACAGCATACAGCCTAGGGTAGATGGAGAGGGAATAGTGGGCACAGGGGCCTACCCGGCTGCCACCCTCTGCTCAGCTCAGCCCAGCCCCCACTCCTCGGTACCTGGACAAAAGGACAGCAGCCCCACTCCCCCGATTGTAGACGGCAGCAGGTGTAGCCATCTGGGCAGCTCATCTCCAGGTCACACTTCACCTCCTGCACTGTGAGGTAGGCAAGGAGGACAGGTCAATAGTGGCACTGGGAACTCTTGGGGGACCCCAGGTTAGAAGCAGATGTTGAGGATGGAGGATTAGGCCGCCTCTGGCAGTGATCCTAAGGTGAGGCCCAGTGTGGAAAAAAGGGGTCTGGACCTGCCATGCTCCTCCATGGGACACCATTCCCCCACCCCATATCTGTTCCTGTACAGCTTGGTGGAGAACTCCTTATGGTGCAGGTGAAACTGGGTCTGTGGCCTGCTGCTGTTACCTGTGTATGCGGGCAGCTTGGTGAGGAGGTCCGTAGCATTCTCCTCGCGGAGGCACTTACTCTGGGTCAGATCGCACACAGTGTCCTGGGGGCAGCAGTGCATGTGGTCGGAGCAGCAGATGGCCTGGGTGGAGGTGGGGGTAGGTCTTTGTGACTTTCAGTCCCAGTCCATCTCAGGTTGCTGCCAGGTAGACAGCTGGCACTGCCTCAACCCCCCACTAGAGGGTAGCATGAGTCCTGAGCAGCCAGGCTCCCAGCAACTAGGCAGCAAGCTCCACCCAGCAGTCCCTGCAAGGTAGGTATCCAGGCTAGGGGGCTGTGGGCACACAGCCCAGCTGACTACAGCCCCTCACTCACATTGGGCATTGGGCAGCAGCCATACTTCCCATCAGGCAGCTCACAGCAGGTAGAATCATTAGGGCACTCAGAATGCCTATCGGGGCACAAGATCACTGAAAAGGGAGAGAAGCATTGAGGGACAGCCAGATGGTGGGGAACTTATCCCCAGCCAGGAGCCAGACAAAGCCTCTCCTCTCCCCAACCCCAAACTGGATGCTCTTCCACCTCCTTACCTGCCCTATTAGCCCTCTGGGCCGGGATCTTCTTTGCCAGGGGGAGGGTGCCTGTGGCCGTGAGGCAGCGGGCATTAAACAGATCACAGAAGGTTCCACGGGGGCAGCAGTGCACCCTATCTTGGCAGCAAGAAGCCTAAGAAGAGATGGTCCTGACTCCGTCTTTGCCCCCTCCAGCCCCTCCCCTCCCCCCATCCCAAGCCCGTACCTGGGGTATGGGGCAGCATCCCCAGGAGCCATCAAGCATAATGCAGCACGTGGAGAAGTTGGGGCATTCAAATCGCCTATCAGGGCACAGGACAGCTCCCAAGGGGTTGTTGTCTGTGGACAGGATGACCCAAGATTCTGCCAACCCAGTCAGGGAAGGTCACTACATTAGGGTTCAGTGTTCTCCCAGGCACTCCGAACCACCTCTCCCACAAGCCAATCCTGGTCTCGGCAGGGGCACCCATTGACTGGGTTGGCCTTAAACCAGCCTAGCTTGGCCTCTCCCCACCTCTGAAATGCCTGGCTGTGGGCCTGGAGCCTTGCATTCTCCCCTGCCCCTCCTAGCCCCACTGCTGCCCCTCTGTCCAGAGCAGGGGATTTCTCAGTACAGATGCCATATGAACAAGGGCACCAGGGCAGGAATCAGTGTCACCTAGGTGGCTGGGCTTCTGGGCACTCCAGGCTCTACGTGCTGCCTATCTGCCTGCCCTCCACCTCCACCCTTGCTGCACCTGATGTTTGGAAGCAGGACTGCCCGTCCGTGCTGCAGTGGTAGCCTCGTGGGCAGCAGTGATGGCCATCTCCACACGACACAGCCTGTGGGACACAGAGATGCCTGTGTTGGCTAGGCCCCTCTGCCTGGTAGTGGGAGAGTGCATGAAAAGTATAAATGCAACCTGACCCTCTCCATCACACTAATGGCACGCTCACCTCTGGGAACGGGCAGCAGCTGGAGGTCCCTGAGATGGTGAGGAGGCAGGAGTAGCCAGGAGGGCAGTGGGAACCAGTCTGGCAGGGTCTGCCCAGATGTCTGCTCAGTGCTGTGGGCCAACTGTCCTGGGAAACGAGAGGAGAGGATGAACCAGAGGACTGGAGCCTGACCCCCTGCTCTGGTCAATCCAAGATGACCCTTTGGGAAACTCCAGGCTGTCAGTTCTTGCCTGGACTGAAGGGCACTCACCGGGACAAGATTGCAACAGCTGTAGCTGGCTCCTCCAGGGTCCAGGCAGCAGGCTACAGGGCAGACCTGACCATCTGGGCACTGTGTTCCAGTCACCAACCCTGCCATTAAGGCCACCCAGCTCACCAGGGTCCACATGGTCTGCCTACAAAATACCAACAGGCCCTTGACAACTAGCTTAAGCCCATGTTACCCTCAATTCTGGAGGCAGTCACTCTCCCAGCCCCAGGCCCAGGCCCGGACTACTGAGCTTCCCCAACAGCCCTTTGTCCAGGCAGGAAGGAAGACGTGGGGCTTGAGATTCAGCTTCCTACATGTGTCCTGTGTGTGTGTGTCATTCTTGTGCCAGTGTGTGTACACCCATGAGCATGAATATTGACATAAATATGTGTGTAAATCTGTGTCCCCAACATGTGGCCTAACACCTGAGTCTGTGGGTGACTGTGTAGAGATGTGAGAAGCAGGAAGATTTGTGGGTTTTATGGGACTGATCTGTGGCCACCTCTGGGGAGGGGGAGGCATCAGTAGCCTTGGACCTGCGTGCAAGGAGGGAGGCCTCTCCTGAAGAAAAGCCAGGTTCCACTTCCCCAGCCAACCCCTCCACATGCACCCGATGTTATGCTCACATCTGCACCCTGCTCAGGCCTGTTGTGGGGGAGAGGAGGCTGCATGATGACATGGTGAAACCATGGGGTTGAGAAGGTTGTAAAAAAGGAAGTGCAGTGGCCAGTGAAATCTGGGCTGCCTTCCCCAGAGGGTCAGCCACTGCTGGCCAGCTGACTGACTCCTCTCCACCCAGGAAAGCAACACACACATTGGGTCAGCCTTTGAGACACTTAGGTTCTAAGGTCTCCTGCAATAGCATCCCCTAATCCCTGCCTCTCCTTCTACCCTGGAGCTGAAACTCAGCCACACGTGGAGCGAGACCACATTTGCCCACCCAGCTGCTGGTCTCAGTCAGCAGAAGGAAGCAAGCCTCAGTGTCTTGGGGGAGCAGCCTCTCGCTTCCTGAACAGCCGGCCTTGCTAGTCCGGTGGGGCGGGCCCGGGACATGCTGCCCTGCCTAGAGGGGCAAAACACTGATGTTTGCTGAGCCTCTCAGGAGCCACTTAAACACTCTACAATTATTTTCTTTCTTCTTTGCGACAACCACTCAAAGAAGTAATTATTATCTTTACTTTTCAAGGGAGGAAATGAAGTCCAAAGACATTAAGTAACATGCCTATATCATATATCAAGTCATGGAGATGACAGACTTTGATGGCTCCAGAGCATATTGAACCTGGGTCATGTCACAAAGGGCACCATGGACAGTGCCCAGGAATGGACCCCAAACCCAGGCAGGTAGAGGCCTGGGGTCCAAGCAGCAGAGGGGGACAGAGGCACTTCCTGGGCAGGTGGGCCAGGTAGGACAGAAGCAGGGAGTGCAGGGGTAGCCTGGATATACACTTGGGTCCTAGTCCTAGAACTACCACCACTGATTGTGACAGCGTTTAAATTTGCTCCCTGCCTCTGAGCCTCAGTTCCCGGTCTATGCGTGGACGTTCACACTGGCAGGGACTGGCACCCACCCTATCACTCACATCCTCTCTCCCTCACCTGGCCATCTCCTAGCCAGATGAGGGTGAAGACGGGCCCTGACCATGGCCTTATCACCCTCTCCTCTACATCTGCAGCTCCAGGCAAGGCATCTACAGCTATCCTGCCTGCTTCTTGGGAGTTCAACCTCAAGCCTCCACAGGCTGTCCTGGCTGCCCTGGCTTAGGCTTAAAAGGGTGCCTTTCAGCACAGTCCGGAGTGGCGGCCCCTCATCCCCACCCCACAATGCTACAGCAGACGGAGCACCGGAGCCTCTTCAAGCCCCCCAGCTCCATCATCTTCCACTAGGTGGCACCCCCCCAACTCCGAGTGCCAGGAGAGAGATTCCCAAAAGGTGAGCCAACCCCACCGCAAGTGAGCAGGAAAAAGTGGCTGGGAGAGGCGGAAGTTAGCTTGTCGTTCCCCTCCGCCCCTCGTCACGAGAGGAAGGGTGAGCCAGACACAGCCCAGGGGTTCAGTCACCACTCCCAAGTCCCTTCTACCTCTGAGGAGGTCAGGGTCTCAAGTCCTACTCCCAGGCCTCTAAGCTCGGGACCAGGAGCAGACGCCTCTCCCGCTCCCATCCACCGTGGGGACAACCACCACCACCACCATAAGCACCATCAATGCCGCCGTGGGGCGGAGCCGGCTCGAGAATGGCATGGTCTCAGCCTTAGGGGAAGGGGCTGCGGCTCCCGGAGACGCTGGAGAGGGAGAGAGCCCCCTTCGAATGCAGGCCAC
The DNA here is from genome assembly GCA_032199065.1 of Smutsia gigantea. Taxonomy (NCBI): domain Eukaryota; kingdom Metazoa; phylum Chordata; class Mammalia; order Pholidota; family Manidae; genus Smutsia; species Smutsia gigantea. Next base: position 14,836 of record JAVSCE010004079.1, on the reverse strand, counting down.
TGCAATTACTGCATGCTCCCACCCCGATAAAACTCCCGCTGGTGCACCGGAAACCCCCAAAAGAGTTTCTCTTAAACCAGCCTTCTTTCATTTCCCGGCTGAAGCTCCAGAGGAACCTCAAGTCCCCACGTCCCCCAGGCCAGGCCCCTAAGAAGCAAACAAGAGGTCTGCACTACCACCCTCCTCACCTGCGTCCGGCTCGGCGCTAGCTGGGTAGCAAGCCGGCGGCAGCTCACCGATTTAGACCTCAGGGCGAGGTCCCGCCTACCTCGGTTTCCATTGGTCAGGCGTCCGGACTGTCGCGCTCCCATTGGCTAATATCGACATAGAGGCAGGGCCATTCTGGAATGCTGTGCTCCTTTCCTACTGAATTCACCCTCCTTCCCTTCTTCTCTTTCCCAGCACCCGGTTTCTGGGGATCATGTGATCGTGGAATCATGTGATGCCTTGGCCAGCTCAGCTGGCCTGCGGATGACCGCCTTTCCACCTGCTGCGGCGCCTAGTAGAGTTTGCCCGAGAAGGGGCAGCGCCGCCGTTCTGGAGACGATGACAACGAAGGGAGCTTGCCCTTAGAGGGCGTGTTCAAGGGCATTTACAGGATGTCCACTTCTGGATCGAGGACATTTGTGCACTGCATTTTGTTTCTTTTCTATTAAGTAAACTCAGATTAAGTGCTGGGCAACCAGACCCCAAAGGGGGTTGAAGGAGGGTTGTGAAGTCAAGGTCGGACAGCCCTCAGGCCCTTTCCTCAGGGTGCTCACAGCGGGGGACGGGCGGGTGGAGAAGGGAAGACAGGCTCAGATTAAATCTAAGGTAAGTTACGAGGTCGAGTGTCAGGGGCTGTAGATGTGAGCAGGGAAGAGGTAGTAGGTTGGCTCTAGGCGGGGAAGAAGAGATTTAATTCCACCTGGGGGCACCTTTTTGAGCTGAGTCTGGGAGGATTTTAACTGGCAGGTCGCAAGGGGTTAGAGAAGTGACTGGATGAGGTGTTGAGAAGAGCATTAGGAAACCAGATGGAAGAGCAGCCTTGGGCAGATATTGAATACCAAGTTAATTGTAGTGGGCTTGAGGAGCTGCTGGGTGCCTGGCACAAGGCTGGGCTAGGGGTCGGTGCATAGTGGAAGTGGCTTCATAGTTTCAGTCGCCCTGCCTTCCAGGAGGTGACGTGGTGGGTGAGGAGAGAATATGTACCACGCACAACAGATTAACCAGTTACAGGAGCCAGACTGCCCAATGCCAAAGGGCCTGGCCCAGGCAGAGAGGGGTGATGGGATATCTCCAGGGAGAGGAGAGGCCACAGAAAGCCTGGTGCTGGGCCTTGGAGAGCAGGCCGTGTTTGGTTGTGAGAGCGACTGGCGAGCACTGCAGGCTAAGCAAAGAACTTGAGCTGAGGGTGAGGCCAGGGTAGGGAACAAACAAACTCAGCGATGGTGGGAGTCTGGGTAGGGAAGGAGCGAAAGGATTGAGGACTGTGTGGCAGTGGTGCTTGGGGATGCCCGGGACTAGAGAGGGTCCAAAGAGTAGATAAGGCTGCTGCTGAGAATCAGGACTATTCACGCTGGTGACATTTGCGCATATTTTCCTTCCTGTGTATCCTGAGGCAAGAGGGTATTGCTTTTGCTTCTGTTCACAAAGCTTATGCACACAATTTTCATAAAATGTTAGGCAAATTAATAAATGAACCTATTAATCACAACTACACAGAACCGGAAAAAAAAATACATGCAGAAAAAAAACCCTAGACTGAAATCAGTATCAGAAAAAGTATCCTTAAAGGGGTGATCTGCCCACTAGGGGCATGTTGCCGAGTGTGGAGACATTCTGTGTTGTAACAACTTGGCGGAAGCATTGCAGGCGTCTAGTGGACAGAAGCCAGGGATGCTGCTAAACACCCACAATGCCTGGGATGGCCCCACCACACAGACTATTCCACCCAAAATGTCAGTAGTGCTGAGGTTGAGAAACCCTCTCTAAAGAATCATAAACTTTCTCCACGAAAGAGTTCACAAAGTTTTCCTCACACAGACCCTCTCTTCTCTTATTCATGTATTTTTAAATAAATGTTATCTGATTTTCCAGCAACAGTAGATTGTAGAAAGGTCAGGGGATGTGTGCATTGAAAAAAGCAGTCACTTTTTGAGTTTTAATGAGGATGAAAAGCATTCAATAGGAAAAGCAAAAAGCAGTCGAAAGAACTTAGAAGCCCAGCCTCCTGGGGATATTGGGATATTGGGACTGAGCAAACAGTACTGGACAACTCGATGGGCCTTACAGGCATCACTCTTAAGGTACAGTAATTGATAGCCACAGTATAAGCCTGAGCATTCAGAAAAATCTGAACCGCGTGCAGTTACTCTGATTGCTATTGAGGCAGGGCAGGGACATGGAACAAGCATCGTGATTAAATTTTCCTGCCTATGATGAAAAATGCCAAGATACAAACAATATAGTGAGAAAAGGAGAGACTCCATCTTAAGGCTAAATTTTCATTTAAAAACCAGGGAGTTAGCAGTGAAATAAGCCAGGTGGAGAAAGACAAGTACCAAATGATTTCCCTCATATGTGGAGTACAAGAACAAAGAAAAAACTGAAGGAAGAAAACAACAGCAGATTCACAGAACCCAAGAATGGACTAACAGTTACCAAAGGGAAAGGGACTGGGGAAGATGGGTGGGAAGGGAGGGATAAGAGGGGAAAAGGGCTATTACAATTAGCACACATAATGTAGCAGGGATGGAGATGGGGTAGGAGGATATGGGGAAGGCAGTATAACACAGAGAAGACAAGTAGTGATTCTATAGCATCCTTCTGCGCTGATGGACAGTGACTGCAATGGGGTGTGTGGTGGGGACTTGATAATAGGGGGAGTCTAGTGACCATAATGTTGCTCATGTAATTGTATATTAATAATAGCAAAAAAAAAACAGGGAGTTAGGAGGTTAGATTCTTAACATGTTCTTTGGTAATCAAACAATAATCCACCCAATCTTAAGGCAGGGCAAGCAGTCTTAACTGGTATGTTCCCAGTGCTTAAGGGAAACCACTATCTTGGAGAAGAAACAGATCAAGAAATTCCTTGTGTTAAGTTTATCTTACATAATTATCTAGAGGACTGATGGTGTACAGTGACATAATGTCTCTCCCCAGAGATAGACATCATGAGACCACAAGTCAAGCCTATGCCCAACAACTCCCACCACCATGCCCTTTGCCCAATTCTTGAAAGTCTTAAAAGACAGAACCCTAAGCCCTTAAGTGCGCCTCCTCTCTGAGGATGCCCGCACTCCCCTTTCTTCGAGGGTGTACTTTTTAAATAAAGCCTTCTCTCACTCAAATTATTGCATTTTGTCTTTGCACTCTTCCAGTGGTAAGCCTCTTTGTTACTTTTCTATTTAATTCTATTTTCTAGACTTAAGCACTAGTTTTTTCTCTCTCTGTTCTACTTCAGGCAAGTAGGGAAGGGCTACTGAGATCTCTGATTTAGGCCTGCAAGTTCCTGTGGCCTGAGTCACCCAGGCAGCTGCAGGATCATGCTTTTTAGTAGCCTGCCTAAAAATATCCTTTCTTTGCTTTTGGGAAATTCTCAGAACATAATCTCACTCCATCCAGTGCCCTGCAGCTCCACCAATCCTGGAGTAATAGGAGCTTAGTTCCCATGATTCAAGCAGATCTGGATGCCAGGTGACCCCGGCTTTAGAAGTTGGTAAGGGATCTGCCCTATACTGAGCAGGAGTTCAGTGAGCTTCCCTCTCCTCCTTCTGTTCTCCCTTTTTTCTCTGCTTCCTACATGGCTGCTGTCATTCTCTGCTGCTCTCACTTTAATGAATTCCTTCCTTACCTACACTCTTCTGACCTGCTCAAGAACTCTTTCATTCTTTCTCATTCAGAGTCAAGAACTCTACCCCATCTAGGTTGAGGTTTCACTTAGTGTGCAGGGAGAGACCTCCCCAGACACAGCTGCCCGGCAACATTATTGCAAAGAAATGTGAGCTCATTTACTAAACAGCTTGTCAGGATGGATGCAGCAAGCTTCCACTTCAGTGAAGAGGGTACAATTCACCTGAGGACTGCAGAACACCTCACATTCCTCAAGAAACACTCCAGTGTCTTTAAACCTTCCAATTCATGAATCTCTCTCCCCTTGGTTTTTGCTTTTAAGGTGGGTATATCATTCTGTGAACAGGGAAGACTGAAAAGAAGCAAATTTCCAGAGTCACAGAGAGATTTGATATCAAAGGGTCCATCCCCATTTGCGCCACTCCCCAAACCCTCACGTCCCCCTTTGGCCAGTCCTCATGATTCCTGATTTTGATAAAATCAATTAACTGTGAATGTGCATTTATTTGTGGACTCTCAGATCTATTCCATTGATCTATATGTCTGTCCATATGCCAGTACCACACTGTATTGATTACTATAGCATTGTAAAAAGTTTTGAAAACAGGAGAAGTGGGAGTTCTCCAACTTCCTTTTTAAATTGTTTTGGCTATTCTGGGGTTCCTCAGATTTCTATGTGGATTTTAGGATAAGTTTCTGCAAAGAAGACAGCTGAGTTTTGATAGGGAATACCCTAAAACTATAGATCAATTTGGAGTATATTGCCACCTTAATAATAATGTTTTCCTATCCATGAACATGGGATGTCTTTCCATTAATTTATCAGTTTCTTTTTGACAGTTGCCAAGCATTCCACACTATAGATAGTACACAATTTACTTGATGAGTCTCATTTAATAGACTTTATGTGTTCCCAATTTTTCTCAGTTACAAATAAGTATGCAATGAGTATTTGTGAATGTGTCTCTGAGTGCATATGTAGGGGTTACATTTCTAAAAGTAACATTGCTGGGTATACACATTTGAAATATTAATGCCAAATTGTCTTAAAATTTTTTCAGTTTACACCCCCAGTCAAGTATTTTGGGGAACGAATATACTCACCAACATTGGCTATACAAGTTTTAAAAAGTTGCCATTCTAATGACAGAAGATAGTTATTAGTTGTTTTACCTGAATTTCCTTAATTTCTAGGGAAGCTGAGCATTTTTGCATGTTTTTTTCTTCACAAGTATTTCTTCTGTGAATTGCCTGTTCTTACTTATATTAGGGTTCTGCAGAGAAAAGTGATGTGTATCTATAAAGACATTTATTAAAAGGATTAACTCACATGATTATGGAAGCCGACAAGTCCAAAATCTTCAGTGTGTGCCAATAGGCTGGAGACTCAGGAGAAATCTGAAGGCAGTTGATGGAGAATTTCTTGCTTGAAAGGCCAAATTTTTTGTTCTATTCAGTCCTTCGATTGGATGAGACCTGCTGACATTGTGGAGAGCAATTTGCTTTAGCTAAAATTTACTGCTTTAAATGTTAATCTCACCCAAAGCACCCACCAAAGTGACACATAAAACTAAACATCACATTATCTTTTGTTCATTTTTCTCCTGTGATTGCCTTTTCCTTGTTGAACTGTGGGAGCACTTTATGTGTTCTGGATATTACATATGTTGCAGATATTTCCTCCCAATCTGTCATGTGTCTTTTGTCTTTGCTTGTGGTATCTTTTATGATCAGAAGTTGCATTGCTGTTATGTCATCTGAAATCTAACAATCAATCTCTTTTGTGGCTTCTGCCTTTTTCTCCCACCTTGCTTAAGAAGTTATAATTATGTTCTCCCTGGTCTGTATTTCAGCTGCAACCCCAGCTGGACTGGACCGCAGATGCCAGCACTGGATTGAAGCACCACAAATGACAAGAGGTTCCACTGAGAAGCCTGACATAGAGAGGCCCCTGGATGTGTCCCTCTTTCTCAGAGGTTCCTCCAGCTCAGCCCCAAGGCTGCTTTCAGAGGTGGTGGTCTGGATAAAGGGTTGAGCAGCTTCCCTCTCTCTCCCTCCTTCCACTAATTTCAGTCATTCCCAGATTCTTCCAGTTACCCCTGCAGAATTTCTGTCATCCAAAATTATTGTTCTGCCTCCATAAAAGAGTCACAGCTGCCACAAGACATGGACCTTCCCCCCAAATTTTGAGTTGCCAGATAAAACACAGGACAACAATTAAACTGGAATTTTAGATTAGAAACAATTTCTTTTTAGTATAAATATGTCCCATACAATATTTGAGATACACTTAAAAATTATTCATTGTGTATCTGAAATTTAAATTTATCTGGGCATCTTGTATTTGTATTTTCTAACTCTAGCAGCTCTGAAGTTCAAGGTTGGCATGAAGGCACCAAAACAGCCTCCCCTTCACACACACCTCCCCCTTCCCCTTCCTGCCTGAGTCACCTTGGAGTGAGCAATTGTTGCCCCAGTTCCTGAGGTGCCCGCCCTGCTCATCAGGCATCTAATTGGAGTGAATGTGGCACTCTGCTCGGTGCATGGTGGGGAGGGGAGTCAGGGACAGGCCAGTGCCCAGGCCAGAAGCTGTGGGGGATATTTGGCAACAAAGGTACTGGCTGAAGTCAGCAAATTTGTGTCCCAACACAGGTCATGAACTTAACCCAGAGCCAGTGGGCAGGCCATTTTCCTTGTATTTAAATCAACTGCTATTTTAATAAGTTGTAATATGCAAATAAATTTTAGCCAAGTTGTAACACAAAGCAGTGCTCTTGTCCTCTCTCTTTTCATACCCCAAGTATCCTCTTTCAAACCCTGTAACAATTTCTTCTGTGAGTTTCCCTTGCATTTCTAAATCAGTGTGTGAATGCAAATTCTTGATTTACCTTTGGCCTCTGTGTATCATCTAGGCAGTGGGCGAGCACTGCCCTGCTCGCTGTCAATCTCTATGTAGGTGGAGTGATACTGGATGGTATCTTTAAATCCAGCTGTGGGGTGCAGGATGCAGGGTGGGAATGGAAGGAGGGGACGGGAAGGGGAAGACAAGTAGGGGAAGCAGATTATTTGGCTCTGCAGAGACCCTTGCTGGAGAGGCCTCCCGGATCATCGGGCCTGGGGTTCCAGCTACCCATTGCAATCAGCTGTGGAACTTTTGCAGCGGCAGAGGGCCTGGTGTGCAGGTCTGAGAGCCCCTCATCTCACTCAACCTCCTTTTAGTGCAATGAGGAACCTAGTACTTGGTGTGGAAACTATTTTCCTGTCCCTCTTCCTCTTACGATCTGTGTGACTTGACTTAGCACTGAGACTGAGGCACCTCCTTCCATGGAGTGAGGTGATGCCCACGGAGCACTCGGCACACAGCCCCAGCCAAGTATGTGCTCAATTAACAAATCTGCCACCGTTTTGGTGATTCTTCTTGGGCCTTCCCAGCAACCCCCCCCTTAGCATGGGAGATTGCCAACCTCCCCCTCTCTTTCACAGCCCTGGCTCCCAGGTCTCTCCTCCCAGAAACACACCTGGATCCCCCATGTGGCTGCACCCAGTCCTGTCCTGCTGATCAGGGGTCCAGGACTGTCCATGTGGGGCAATCTGCCCCTGGTCCATTCCACATCCCTGCGCAGGGCACTCCTCAGACTGGAACCATCAGGTCTCCTCAGCCAGACAAGGGCAGGGACGTGGGACAAGCATTGTGAGGAACTTTTCCTGCCTATGATGAAAAATGCTGATATAAACAGTATAGAAAGAACAGGAGGGGTTCCATTTTAAGGCTAAGATTCCATTTTAAAAACCAGGGAGTTAGGAAGTAAGATTCCTAACATATTTTATGGTAATCAGACAATAACTGACTCTGTCTTAATGCAGGGCAACTAGTCCTAAATAGTATGTTCCCACTGCTCGAGGGTGACTACTATCAAGATAAGGATCAATAAATTATTTGTGTTAAGGTCATCTTACAGAATATCTACAGGACAGACTACAGATCATGACACAATGGCTCACAGGAGACAGACATCATGAGACCCACGTAAGCCTATTATCACCCCTGCTCCCTGCCCAGCCCTTTGCCCTGTTCTTAAAAGCCTTAAAAGGCAGATGTCTCTCAGCACACCTCCTCTTTGAGGTTGCCCACACTCCCCTTTCTTTGAGAGTGTATGTGCTTTGCCTTAAATAAAGCCTTCTCACCTTATTGTGTTTTGTCTCTGGGCTCTTTCAGTGGTGAGCATCTTCGTTACTTTGCTATTTCATTCAATTTTCCAGACTTAAGCACAAGTCTTCACTCTCTGACCTACTTCAGACAAGCATGGAAGGGCTCCTGAGCTCTCCGATTTGGGCTCTTGCAAGTTCCTGTGACCTGGACAGGATGGCTGCTGCGATCACATCCTTTAGCAGCCTGCTCAAAAGTCTCCTCCCTTTGCCTTTGGGAAGTTCTAAGAACATGATCTCACTTCGTCCAGTGCTCTGTGGCTCCCCCACATCCTGGGGTGGTAGGGGCCTATTTCCCATGCCGTGCAGAGTCAAGAAGATACTGGGCGCCAGGTGACCCTGGCTTTAGGAGTCAGCAAGAGATTCCCCCCATGCTGAACAGGAGTTCAGTGAGCCTCCCTTTCCTCCCTCTCTTCTTCCTTGCTCTCTGCTGCCTGCAAGGTAGCTGCCATTCCCTGCTACTCTCACTAATAGGATTCCTTCCTTACCGACACTTGACCAACCGGTTCGAAAATGCTTTCTTGTTCAGAGTCAAGAACCCTCCCCCATCCAGGCTGAAGTGCCACCTAGTACACAAGGAAAGACCTCCCCAGACGCAGCTGCCTGACAGCAGTAGGATGGGCTGACTTCTCTTTTCCCAGCCAGATGTCGGGAGAGAGAGGGCACATTCCTGGGTTACTGCTGCAATTTTTTTTCAAATTCTGAGAGGAGATGATGTGGAGAAGAACTTCCTGGTGAGGGCAAGGACTGATCCCAGCAAATTTACAGGGAGCCAGAGTGGCCTACGGGACAGGTAGGTAGCAGGTGCAAGGGAACAGGAGTCAGCTCTTTCCTGGACCTGACAATAGGCTGGGATCCAAACAGTGGGACCTCATTGTTGTTGCTGATCTCAGCTTCCAGCTCTGCCTCCTGCCGGCTGACTTTGGTGTTTTTCTTTGACCCTAAATGCTTTCATCTGTGAAATGGTGTAATTATTACCTACAGTGTGTTCAGTAGGATTGAATGTGCTAACACATGTATGAATGGTCCACACACATAGTCATTCCTTAATAAATTAATTTCCTTCTCCATCACTCCTATGTTTGAAAGAATTGTGACAACTAAATGGCATTTATTCAGGACTAGGGAATTTGTTTTCCTATTAAAATGTACAAAATCGGAGACAGAAAATCTGACCCCACTAGGAAAACTAATCTACCCAAACCCCAGACAGGGGCTCAGGTCCCAAGCTCCTCTGGTGGGGAAGGCCCTGAGGCCACATGTGAGGACTCACTGTTCCTCCCTTGGGGAAGAGGGGGTGATCACTGGGCTGTGGAGGGCTTGGGGGGCCTGGGCCCCCTTGGCCATCCAGCTAGTGTGATGCCTCCCTGTAGGTATATGGAGTACATTGTCCCACCCTGTGCCTTTTTCTGAACTTGAAAATCCCTGAATAGTCGCTTGGTTGCTGATGGACTCCAGGAGTTGGAGCCTGGCTTTTGCCAAGGGCAGCAAGTGGACAGGTTGGATCATGGAAATGGAAGAACAGGTTGGGTTGCGGGCATTGCTGACTCCACCGTTAGAGCAGGGAGATAAGGAGCTCAGAGGGCTGGGTGGGGCGGTAGAGAGGAGAAGCAGGGCAATGTTTGAGTGCCTACTACCACATCACTGAGTTCTTATAACAACATTGCAGAGTGGCATCTCCATTTCCCGGATGTATGAGATGCAAAGAGTCTTGTCCAGGGTCACCTGGCTACTAACTGTTGCTGTCAGCATCTGAGTCCAAGTCGATCAGACCCCAGAGCTTTCTGCACAACACCAGGCTCCACTGGATGCTGACACCAGTTCAGCCTAATCCTCCCTCCAAGCCCTTCCAGACTCCCTGGGCTCCCATGGCCCTCCTCCAGGCAGGCCCCCTAAGGCTCAGGAGATACCTGCTCCAAGTCACTTGGCCAGGTCACTTAACTCCTCTGATATTCAGTCTCATGTGTAAAATGGGTACACAATAAGTCCCAATGTGCCCTCTTCACAGTCATGTGAGGTTCAAATGGGATGATGGATGTGAAGAGACCTTGTAAACTGGCACATTAAACATGGGAGGAATTCCTTTTAGGACATCAAAGGGGTTCCTCTTGTTAATCTGATGGTCTGTCTCTGAAGGACTGAGCTGGGACCTAGGTGAGGAAACTGCCCTCCTAGAAGCTCAGAGGGGTCAGGTCAGACTCATCTCTGGGAACCTGAAAAGGAGAGAGATGAGGCAGCTGTAAGGAGGGCCTGAGGGGAGGAAAAGGCACCCCTCCCTGGGCACACACCTCCTTTACACATCTCATCTGTCTTACCTTAAACCTCTCAGCAGTCCCAGGAAGGAAGAAGGGTCAGGAATATTATTCTTTCCATTTGAAAGATGAAGGAAACAGGCCCAGAGAGGAGACAAGTTAGCAGAGAAATCTGTACATACATGCACATCAGGGGACTTGAATTCAATCTCTTGTGTTAGGATGGTGGCTAGTACTCTTGGTTTCAATGTTTTTAAGAAGTGATTCTTGCTCATGTTTATTAAGATACACATTGTGCCAGGTTCTCTACTAAGTTCCCTTTTGATCTTTAATGCAACCCTGCCAGGTAGGTACAATTGTTATCCCTGTCTTACAATGAAAGAAGGAAGGCGCAGAGGTTAAGCAACTTTTCTGAGGTCATATAATTGGAAAGAAGTGAAACCAGAAATTGAATCAAGTTCTGGCCCAGGTCCAATGCTTGTAAAGATGGCAACAGTCTTTCAGTGTAAGTTACTGTGACATCCCAGCCTCTCTTCTGAGCACTTCCTTTCCTCCCAGCCTGCCCCACCCTGCCTTGGCCCTCAGCCTGGGTTCATCTCCATCAGTGTTCCCTGACCCCCTAGGTCTCCCTTTCTCTAGGTGATCTCAGGCCCTCTCTCCCATGTGACCTGTCTTACTGCCCTCACAGGTGTCCTTGCTGCCTGCAGGGGTCTTATTTATGTACTCATTTGTTTGTGTCTCCTGCACTAGAAAGTGAGAGCAGGGCCTTATGTGGCTTGTTCCTTGCTGTATTCCAGAGCCTATAACAGTACTTGGCACACAACAAATATTCCAAAATTTAAAAAAAGAAAAAAAGAGAGAAGCGCTCAGTAAATCAAAACAAGAAACAGAGAGATGCACCCAGACCAGGCCATTGGTCTAGGCCCAGCTGGGGCAGCTCCTCCTTCGTCTGGGTCACTGCGACGGGTGCTCAGCCCTGGCATGGCCACACTCATCTGGTGTGTCCCACATCACACTGGGAAGGAGAACTTGCAGCCCCAGCAGGCAGTCGTACTACATGGGACGGGATGGTGCTCGGTGAGCTCACGGTCCTTTCTGAAGTTCTCAGCAGAATCAGATCCAAAGTCCGCTTTTGGTAGTATGTGTTTTATAACTCTCCTTTAATACATCTTTAGAAATGGAACTTATAGATAATATAATTTTCCTATGCACAGTTTTAGAAATATGTATAAAATTCACACAGCAATATAGAGGGAAAATGAAAGGGAAGTGATTTATAATAAAACAATATGTATTTCCATATGCAAAAGCTCAGATTGAACTCCAGGAGGGAACAGAAGCTGGCAAAGGCACATGCATCACTGGAGATGGGGAATCGTAGGCATAGACTTGGTGCTGGAGTGCTGTGTGAGTAACTAAAGTTGCTCAGGTGCGCCAGGCGGTCACTGAGACTAGACTTTCTGAAATGGTGAATGATCTTCATAAAGGTCTAAAGGAGACAAAGCCAAATCTTCCTTAGAATTGCATGGTAGTTTTGTTCCTTGAAAATTCATAAGCCATTCAAAAAAGATGAGGGTGAAACAGAGCCAGCTTCTAAGCTGGAAGGCAAGGATTGTGATCTATACACAATCCTAACTCAGATAATTATGAACAGGTTTCTCTTGCATGTGGTTGTTCAGAAAGACAGAGGACAACTGAGAGGTGTATCGGACAATTCCTGCTGTGTCAGACTGTACATTTTACAGGACAGTTAGCATCCGGGGCCTGCCATCTACTGAATGCCAGGGGCCCCAATCTTGCCACCACCACAAACGGCCTCATAAAATCCCAAAATGTCCCCTAGGGGGCGATAGTGTTCTGGTCAAAAACAACTTCCCAGCACATTTTCCAGCACCCTGTTTTTGAATTTAACTGTCTTTGAGATGGTTTATATCATGCTGTGGAGCTCTGCATCTCTTTCAAGGCTGAGGTATTCGTCATATGCAGCTCTGTCAGGCAGTTCCCTTTGGATGGCATTCTGCTGTCACCAACAAGGCTACCACGAAGGCCAAGTTGGTACATCACTTTGCACACGTGCCACGAGCATCAGTGGAGGAATTCTTGTTAAGTGGCCTGGCTGGGTCACAGAGGTTTGGCACTTGGAATTCTGACAGTTATGGCCAAAAACTGCCTTCCACAGAGGTAGATTAATCTCTTTCCCCAGAACAGGAGAGAAACTGTCCCCAGAGTTCTGGGAGTCAGGCTGAGAGAACTGGGGGTGGCCAGGAGGCAATTCTAAAAGGTCTTAGCAGGGACCCTTCCCTCTGGAGGCCGCCTTCTCAGACCATACCCAGCATCCCCCACCTCCGCCTATGAAGACTTGGATGTTCAGAAACCCAACACACCTTCTCAGGCAGTGAGGGCTGAGGGAGATAGGGAGCTCTGCCAGGTGGGTTGATTCTAGCTGTTACCTTTATCTTTTTAACCTTCAAAAAAAGACTGTTGCATTCTGTAAGTAATATATATTTCAGAGGTACAAATCTTGTTCTCCACCAACTTTTTATTTTGAAAACCTTAAAAACTTCAGAAAAAAGTTGCTAGAATGGTACAATGAGCCCATATACCCTTCACATTGATTCACTGGTTATTCACATTTTGCTACACTGGCTTTATCTCTATTTCCCCCAGACCATTTGAAACTAAGTTGCAGATATATACCCCTAAACATTTCAGTGTTCAGTTCCTAAGAACAAGGACATTCTCCTACAAAACCACAGTACAGTTATCACACTCCAAACTTCAACATTGATAAGTAAATTCTACCACACTAGACTTACTCAATTTTCTCCAGTTGTCCCAGTAAAGTTCTCTATAACTCCCCACCCCTCCCCATCCTTAGGGTCCAGTAAAAATACCTGATGTGTCATTTAGCTATAGGTCTGGAGTTTGGGTTTCTCCTCTCAGCTCAGTGGTCCTACAGCCTCACACCGTGCCTCCAGAAAGGCAGCTGTAGGTGGGGACAGTGTTGGCCCCAAACTCAGAAGTGTGAGTGGGGTCCACTGGAAAGATGTGAGCCCTACTTCAGCTCCATAAATGTCTTCCTATGCCCTGGGAGTACAAGCTGGAGGGGACACTGCCCCTGTCCCAGGGCCTGGAAGAATTCAGTCTAACAAGAAACCACCTTCTGTTTATGTCACTCCCCCAGTGCCAGGCAAAGACTTGTCCATCAGTCCACACAACAGCCCCTGGGGAATGGTACTGTTTTCTCCCTTTTTATAGTTGAAAGGAGGTTCTGCTTTTCCATCGGATGAGAAGGCTGGTGATGGCCACATGCTGCCCCTGGAAGAACCACAGGGTATGTGGTGTGAACTGTGGCTGAGTCAGCCAGGACAGTGGCTGCCTCCACCCCAGGCCTTCAGTCTTGCTCCTATGGGCAGGGGAGCCTGGCCAGGGCTCTAGAGCTTCATGGGTATCTCAGGGCTCCTATCTGCCCTGCAGCCGTCATGACCATCCTTGGGAGACACCTCTACCAGCTCTAGTGGTGCCCCATCACCCACGGATAACCTCACCTGCCTGCTCAGATTGCTGCCACTACACTGGGCAGAGGAGGTGCCATTGGTCACACCAATGAGGCCTGAAGGTTTTCCCAGACTTAAAGCATGTACATGCAGGGGAAGGCAAGGATTATGATCTATTCAGGCCCCAGTGTAACTGGGGCCACAAAACCGTTTGTAGACTCTTCACATGGCTTTCAGAGATGTGACTTTAGCTGAGCCCATAAGTTAGGCCCAACAGGTGACATCGTTATTTTCAGATGACGAAACTGAGATAGCAATAAATGTCAAAGAAAAAAAGCAGAAATTGAGTGCAAGCCTCTCATTCTACTGTGGAGGAAACTGAAGCTCAAAGGTCACCAGGTTTGATTCCTGGCCGTGCTGTCACATCTGAGTGATTGTGGCTCTGGGAAGGAAGGGGTATAAGGAGTCATTACTATCTGTCCCTGCATTCGGAGGCAGAGACAGGACCAGAACCTAGTTTCTCTAAAGGCCCTTTCCAGATCTTTCTGTGCCACAAGTCCTAGGGTGCAATCAGTAATAATAATAGTAACCAAGTGCCTGTGGAAAGGCAGGCAAGCGTCTAAGCACTTTACAAGTATTAACACATTCAAATTTCACATACTTCCAGTGAGGGAGGTGCATTATCCCCATAAGCTCGTTTTATAAATGGGGAAACTGAGGTTTAGCGGCATCAAGATTCTTGCTAGAGGTCCCACAGCTGCTGTAGGAGGCAGATTGGAGCCAGGTCCCTGTCTCCCACATGCTCTGACCTTGACGCAGGTAAGAGGCACTGCCCTGTACACGCTGTATTGCTTGGAGTTCTTGGGGCCTGAGGCCTGAGTAGATGAAATCTTCACAGGTGAGCAGGTCACCCCAGTTGAGAACCGGGTGGAGTGGAAACTTCTCTGGATTTGGGATTTAAATTTTGGCTCTTTCACCTTGGTGTGATTTGACCTCTGGGGGCCTCGTTTTCTCATTGTAAATGGCAAGTCGCCTGGGAGAAGT
>JAVSCE010004078.1:0-144665 GCA_032199065.1 Smutsia gigantea | reverse complement strand
ATTCTTGGCACAATCAATATAATGAAAAGTGGCATGGAGATTAGGAAACTCACCAACACTTGCGAGAAGAGAGGCCTGTGCAATTCGATGGCAGCATGGGCCGGTGTGTAGGAAAAGATGAGGTGACAGAACTGTCGTGCTATGCTGGAACAGCCGAAGTTCCGGGACTAACAGGCCAAGGAGCTTAGTTTAGATGTATTCAGTGGCCAGTGAAATTACATAGACATTTTAGAGGAAACAAAATCATAATGAAAGGAAACACTAATTCCCTTAATTAAAAAGCAAAATTCAGACCATCCTGGTTTTAGCACTAGAAAACAATCTCCAGGTAATTGAAGGAGGAAATCTGCATCCATTTAGGAGTTCTCTCATTTTAATTACCACTGGCATTACCATGCCAGCCTTTAGTTACCCATTTTAACACTTTTGTGTAGGTATGGACACACACACAAAAAAAATCTTGCTTTGTTAACTTTAATACAAATGATATAGAAGGAATATCAAAAGATTTTATGAAATGTTGAGAGACTGGGAAACATAAAGAGTGAGAAATACACAAACAGTCTGGTTTACAAAGAACTAGCTTACTCTTTATAGAACATTGTTAGCCTAGAGTACATGGAACTCTACACTGGACTCCAAATATCTGTTAATCCTGTGAGATAATATTAAGATATTTGTATAGTCTGTGTATAAAAGATGTGATGGAAAAGGACCTTTACCAATAGAAAGAAAAGAAATTATTGTAACTGTCTGTTATGCAAGCCCAAAGTAGAAGGGGCTATTTGGAAGAAACAATACTATAAAGGATACAAACAGTTTGGTCCAAGTACACAGCTCTCTAGGTTGCGTTATTCAAGAGTAAATTTTAGATTGCCTGGAAACAGAGTTCTTTCCCTAGTGTTTGAGACATATAGGGTTTCTGAAATCACACTGAAAATTTGTGCACATATGCATATGTATGTATATTTTCTAGGAAGTCATTAAAAGATTCCTAAGGCCTTCTATGACATTTCCTCATTCTACTCCTGTGCTAGGTCTTCAGCCTCTGAGACCCTGTGCCTAAGTCAACAGTGGGTGACAGCTCTCCCCTCCAACACTTTCAACCTTTGAAATGTCCTTAAGGAAAGCAAGCAGTCATCTAGTTCACACTGAATGTTCACACCATTCCTCACAATTATTATTGTATTTCAGAAGATTAACAGATGGGGAAGATAAGTGAATAGACAAAAGACAGACTATTGTAAGGGCCAAGGTGAAAAGTAACAAAATCTAAACTATGATGCTATGTGTGGGAATACGAAAGTGAGGGCTAGCAGGAGGGGCATCCTGGTATTTGGTATTGTTAAAAAAGAGACAAAAGGCCCAAAATGGAGTCACTTGTGCTAAGCCCCACATCAGCAAACCAAGACTTAATATCCTAACCTAATTGCATTTTAAGCCTTTCCTAGGCATGTCATCTTAACCAGTCAATCTGGAATTACCTGGCCAGCACTAGTAAGGTAATCAATCACCTGATAGACCTCTGCTCTCCCCAAAGGAAGGTGACCTTGCCTGAAATAATCCTCTTTTATGACTTCCTTGCCCTACCCTCTTTATGCCTTTAAAAACCTTTCCTTTTCTGTAGCACTTTGGAGCTCCTATCTGTTTGCTAGGTGGATGCTCATTTATGACTCACTGAATAAAACCAATTATATCTTCATATTTACTCAATTGAATTTTGTTTTTTAACAATATATACCACAGCTTTTTCTTCTTCTTCTTCTTTAACCAAGTGTCATTCAGTGTTTGGAAACAATATTTTTTAATTATTTTAAAATCATTTTTTAAAAAATTGTCACTAATTGGGGGAAAAAATGAAACCAAAGAGTTGATTGGTGCATGGCATATAATAGGAACATTATAAACTTTGGAAAGAAGCAGACTACAATGGTGAAACTACAGATTTTAGTATTAGCCATATATTAATTTGCACAACTGATAATAGTTGGGCTTTTATATTGCTAGTGCTTATAATAATTTAACTTCTGTTCATCTCATAAATTCACTAGACCCTGATTATGGTTGCAGTAGAGCTCTCAAAGTTTGAATTTTGAGATGTGGATGAGAAATAAGATCATGGCACAGATAAAGACTGTAAGATGCTTAGTGAGTTGTAGCTGACATTCAGAAGGTATAAGTGGGCACTAGTTCTACAGGACACATATTTCCCTTTCCCTACCTATTTTCTATTTTACATTTAATTCACTTAAACTATTCACAATTTTCAGGCCCACTAATACACCACCTCTACCTTTTTAATACTTACCATATTTCTCTGCACTTTTTCATCTATTATTTTTGCTTCAGATTTCCCATCTTTAAAAGTCTGCTTGTAATATCATGCACAATACACTCACAGCTACAACAAAGAGAGGGCAAGCATTACTTTCTGGCATTAAGTTAAAATTAGGGAAGTACAGGGATGGTAAAATAATAATCAGAAAGTAGCATAAATGTAAAGAGCAGACTGGTTCTTCTCAAACTAGAGAAAAAGAAAGCTAAATTTCTGGTAGATAAGCTAGGTGAATCATTTGAAAAAATTCCAGATTTCAGTGAACTGAAAAGGTCAGAAAATATTAAGGATAAAGGCAGCTTAGGTTATTCATTAGGAACATGGAAGCTAGAGTTAGTAAAAACCAGTGTTAAAACATTGCTTTTCCACTCATTATCACTTGAATAATTCTGGGCTGGTCAGAAAAAATATGAACTAAGTGCACATTAAGTCAATGTTGAGAAATGTGATATATTCACTTGAAGTACAATTCTGGTAATATTTTGCAATGTTTTACCAAAAGTTCACATGTATATAAATTATATACAATTACAAAACTATCTACTCATTTAAAAGAAATAGTATTATTCCTTCTCACAAGTTCTGAAATCAAATTAATATGAAAATATAAATTAAAATATTCACTGAAGTTTCTGAAATAATCAGAAAGTTTGAATCTAAATAAAATTATGTTTAACAAGGATGTGTCATTAATTCAATGATTAAAGAAATAGAAATGTTCAATGAAGTATTTTTCCTTTAAACTTTCCCCTTTAGCAGCTTTTATAAAAAAGAGAGCCAGTATCTGCCCCTCATTTCCCTTGAATAGGGGTTAACTTCTATGAGGGTTTGATTTCATAGTTAACAGCATAGCCTTTGGGGTTGAACCTTTTGTGACTGAATCCTAGACCTGCTACTTCCTAACTGCAACTTTAGGCAAATTACCATCTCTAAGTGTCTTTATCTTTATTGTAAAATATGGATTACATTAAGAGGGTTAAGTGTCACTGAAAAGAAGTAATTGGTATATATTTAAGTGCTCAATAAATGGTGATAGAATAGTATTTGTCTATCAGGAGGAATTTGAAGGTAGATGGAAGTAGTAGATGCATGCATAGGGGAAATGCAGGGATTTAAGGTTGAGCTGAATTGGGTTAGAATGGATAGTTTCAAGGACAATACAGCAGGAAAGGGCCCCATCTCCCCTTCAGCTGACAAAAAAAAAAGGAGTTACGGTTAACAGGGAAGAGAGAACAGGTTGAAAACTAGTGACTTCTAAGTCCTTTATTTCTTTGTTTTTCATTTAATATATTTTAATTCTGTTAGGAAGGGTAAAATCTCTCCAGTTTGCTGCAACTGTCTTCCTACTCTCTTGCCTTTGACTTGGCCCGGTTTACTTGGCCTTGTGGGCATCTGAGTAAGGGAAGCATGTTTGAAGTGTTTTACACACACAAAGAGAAGAAGCTAAATACTACCATCCAACAGGGATATGGATATATATTTATGTATGTATGTAGGTCTATTTGTACAATGGCCCTCTTGAGAAGTCAGCAAGAGCTTTGAAGACAGATTTTCCATCCTTCCTGACACTTGTTTGAGGCAGGAACAGCAGCAGGCGTAGCAGGGAAATCAGAGGGAAAGGAAACCTACCAATCTACCCAACACCCACGAGGACCTCCATAAACACTCTTATTTCCCTCCCAGCATCAGAGCTCTCCAAGAAGTGATTCATACCATTTCACTACCTTGTTCATGCCCTCAGTGCATCTCCCACAGTCAGGCTTTCTGTTCCACTTTCTTTTTTTTACTTTGTTTTCCTCTGTGATGTTGTCATTTGAAAAAATGAAGTGATTTTGCCTCAATCCTCTTTCTTCTTTATTCTAATGAGCTATAAAACTGGTAAATATCTTTCTCCTTTTCATCTAGCAATCCACCCTTTAGGGTGTAAGACAAAACTGTTCTCTCATAATGTCAAACTGTATATATAAACTTTCACATTCATTATTTTATTATATTCATTTATTTATTATATATTATATTCATTTATATATTTAAAATGAACATGAATGTTAATGTTATCCCTTTAAATATAAGCTCTTCAGTTACTATTTTTGTCTTTGTGGGTTACAGAGGTCTCTATCACATACTCTGTTTTCTTTTTCTTTTTTTTCCTTTTCTCTTCTTACAACCTTCTAAAAATGTAATAACCATTCTTAACTCAAGAATGGATTTAGACCATAGACCATAGTTTGTTACTGATGCTTTAAAATACAAAGAAGTCTGAGTTCAAGAAGAACACAACAAAATTAATTAACCAGTTATTGATGTTGGATATTCTACATTTTAATGCAGATGAGATACAAGTACAGTGGTGACAATAAACTTACCAGCTCCCAAGAAGTACAAGGAACTGAAGTAAGTTGAGTCCAGTTGTTTATGAATAAACCAGGCAGGTTCTTATCTCCTAGTTCATGCTTCTGAATCTCCCTTTTCATGTTCTATACAAACTGTTATGTCCTTACAGTGAGTCCTTACACTGAGATAAGAGTTCTTGTTTTCACCTTAGATATAGCCATCTGACAAAGTAATTACTGTGCTCATTTTCTCAATCTCTTATCACATGCTGCTTTTTTCTTTGCTAAAGCAAAAATGTTACTATTGAGAAAACTTTCTTTTGCTTATTAAGATGGTCTCATCAACCTTTCCCTCCATATTTTCTGTTACATTTAATTCATTTAAACTACTCACAATTTTCAGACCCACTAATACACCACCTCTACCTTTTTAATACTTACCATATTTCTCTGTACTTTTTTTGTCTATTATTTTTGCTTCAGATTTCCCATCTTTAAAAGTCTGCTTGTAATATCATGCACAATACTCTCACAGATACAGGAGAAATGGGCGTAACACCTTTCTACCAAGGCAACACTCTTATTCACAATGTCCAGCTGCTTTTTCTCAGTTGTATGCAGGAGCTCCCTTCTGGGATGGGTCGTTATCATCTTCAAACATGCAAAATTAAGCCACACATACTACCTTGACATCTTCACATTCTGCCTGTCTCCCAGACTGTAAACGTTAGAATAAGCGTTGATTCGTAAGCATCTGCTATGGTTTGAAGGTCTCCACAGCCCCCGGAAAATTCTTATGTTGAAATTCTAATGTCCAATGAGATGGTGTCAGTAGGTAGGACCTTTGAGAGGTGCTTAAGTAAGCAGGGTAGAACCAACATGAATGGGGTTAGTGCCTTATATAGAGGCTCTAGAGAGAACTCTTACCCTTCCACCACGGGAGGGCACAAGGAGAAGGCACCAGCTCACGATTCCCAAAGAGGACCCTCATCTTAGACTTCCCAGCTCCCAGGAATGTGAGCAAAAAATATCTGTTGTGTATAAGCTACCCAGCTGGTGGTATTATCCGCAAAGTCGGACTAAGGCAGACATCTTTTTCCCTTAGGGGGACAGTTCATAAACTAATCACATATTATTACCTCAGCACACACCACATGATGCCAGGTGAGGTAAGTCCAGAAACAAGGTTTCGGAAGAGTCTTATCGGGATCTGCTACCACACACCTGAGAGGCACTACACACTTTGCTTAGGATTTAGAAGCTTCATAGACCAGTGGTTTCTTCACGGTAGTATATGGACAGAGAAGACTGAATGTCTCTCTCCTCTTCCTGTGTGAGAATTATTCTAGTTTTCAGACTTGGCCTTGGTTAATCTTCAAACTGGTTATTTTCATAAGTGTCTATTTTCTTGAGTTTCAGGAACATTCCTTATTACTCTCATATCTCCAGGGCAATTTTAGAAGTATAGAGCAATGAAGAGTAGCTATCATGATGAGAAAAAAAATAAGGTGATTGTTGTTCCTTTATTCAACATCTACAAGTAGTTATCATATGCCAGACATTCAGGTATTGTGTTTTTGATGTCAGAAATAGTGAACAGTCCCTGACTTCAGGTGGTCCATAGCAAAGCTGGGATGACTTTCAACTAGACCGAATAGCAGAAAGAATAGGTTAAGTGGCAAGAAAGGGTGTTAGGATGGAAGGGAGATACAGAGAAAAAACAAGTTTATTATGAAATACTTTGGGAGAACAGCACACCTGATTCGTGTTTTGAAGAAAACTTCATAGTGTGAAAAACAACAAAAAAGTTTGAGAATGAATGTTCTAAGGTAGAGGCAATAGCATGATTTAAAGCAGGAGGCATAATGAGCAATCATGGTTCTAGAGAACTGCCAGTGGTTAAGTATGAGTGCAGTATAAGATCTATTTGAGCAAGTATCACAAGAGATGCCAAAATGTGCAGTGGATAATCTACTATAAGAATATATCACCTTTCTTTTATTGTAAAAATATTTACTGATTGGCTCTTATATGTCAATGATTGTTGTAGGTTCAGCAATGCAGAAGGAGCAATGAAAAAAACCAAGATTCTACCCTCACAGATTTGCATTCTAGCTATGAAGTACACAGAAAATAAACGAACACAAAATATATTGTTTGTCAAATGGAGACAAATTATGCAGAAAAACCTATCAGGGATGGGATATAGCATGTGTGTGTCAACATGTGCAAGGGTAAATGTGTGCCCCTGCATGATTATATGCAAAAGTTATTTTTTATAGGATGTTCAAGACCTCACTGATGAGGTGACATTTGACTAGAGACTTGGAGGAAGTTTTAATATATTACCATATACTCCATTATAATATTCTATTTGTATGCATATGGATTACTTTTCGAGAACTTTTCCAGCTGATGCAATTGTAAATGTAAGGGCCTTGGGATGGGAAAATGCTCCATGTTCAAAGCACAGCAAGGAGGCTGGTATTCCTGATGTGGAAAGCACGAGAAATAGTGGATGAAGTGGAGAGAAAGCTGCTGGTGGTGGAGGGGCTGCAGAGTAGATTAAGGCTTTTCAGTCTCTTTAGGTACTTGTATCCTTCTTGCTTCCAACTTCTTAAACAGAACCAAGGAAATGTCCAATCTCAGGCAGTAGAGAACAAGTATTTGGTATATAATGGAGCTTAAAGGCCTAAATCTTAATGAAGAGAGAGATTTTGATAAATTTTTGTGGCTCTCCTTTTCTACATCAGATAAGAATGGATGGGTTCAACCAAATACTACCCCATATAGGGAAAGTATCATCATGATTTGTTTTTGCTACTTCTGTTTTTTTTTTTTTTTCATAACAAAAGAGAACTTAACATTACTATTTTGAAACTGAGAAAGACTGGGGCAAAGAGAAGTTAAATGGTTCATTAAATGTGACCCTGGGTTTAAGAGTGGGAAGGGTGGGAGTGTTCTATCTGCTGGCCTAGGCCAATCACTCACTGGATGAGGGCCATTTACTTTCTATAGCTCCCCAGGGCAACAGTAGTTAGTTTTCCAATAGCTTGGACAGCTCTGTGAGTTAGATCAGAGGCTGGCTTCAGCTTTCCATAGCTCTCTCATTCCATTTCCCAAATGCCCACACCAGTTCATAAAATATATACCAACAGCAAAAGTATTTCCTAGAAATTTGTTAGAAATGCAAATTTCCAGGTGGAGCTACCAAAATCACTGTTTTGACAAGCCTTCTGATTATATACTAACTCGTGAGACCCATTGCTTTCCTTCTGGTGAGAGAGAGAGAGAGAAAGTATGCTTCAAAGTAAATTCGAATAGCTTCTTATATTGGGTTTTTACTGTGGTAATTTACAAATGATTAGAAACAACCCCAAGTTGAAACACATAATTACTTTAAGGTCTCTTTAGCAGAAATCAATCTTGTACTATGGCAGTTCTTCTGTACTCCAGTTTATTACTTAATAGGTCATTTCCTTACAGGGGTGACTAACAGCAATTCAACAGAAAATGCTCTTTATATTTAAACAGCACTTTGTCTATTCAGAGATGTCAAAATGCTTGACAAGTAGTGAAATGCAGCTCAGTTATTTTCTCAGCCCAAGAGAGTAAATAGCCTGCATATACCATCACTGCTGTTTGCTGGTTATTTCTTGGTGGTAACAATTGAAGTGACTTAGCTATGTCTGTTGAAAGTCAATGACTAAAGGAGAAAATATCATTCATTTTGGTTCCCATAGGGCTGTAGTTGATGAATTACTACTGACTTCTACTATTCAATCTCTAGGATAGGTACCTATGCTCACTGAGGGAAAATCTCAAAGAATGTTCTTTTGCTTTCTTTGATTAAACTTGATTTTTAAAAAATCATATGGCCCAATCTACATTTAATTAAGGCACAAAAGCTACTTAACTCCTGCTACTTTTGGTTGCATAGGATTGATGCACTTGAAGAGTAAGAAGCAAAAGGCTCACTATATTGGGGGAATCACTGAGAACCAAGACTACGTCTTAGTCATTTTTGACTCTGCAGTGCCCAGCATGGTATCTGGGATAGTCTATGTGATCAGTAGCTATTTTTGAATGTATGGTGCCTAAATATGAATAGGTCAGGACACTTTTAGAGTTGGAGGCAACCTGTCATTGAGCAGAAATGGTAGTTTAAAAACTACTATTCTCAAAACCTAGTGCTGGACTGAAGATAACGTGACCATGTCCTCTGTCACTGCGTATTATGTGATACCAACACCTACTAACTAATCAAAACAACTGCTTCAGAATTCAACTTTGGGAATATTTACAAGATAAGGATTCTTCACCTACCATTTCTTATGATAACTTGGAACCCTAGAATTAGGAGACAATATACCAGTTTGTGATTTAAAATTGGAAATTTATAATCAAATTTTGGAGACATGTATTAAAATTAATAGGCAAATATTAGAATTTTTGTCAATGAAAAACCTAACTTCCAAAATGCTAAAGGTTAGTTTCTTGAAATATTAAAATTACTACATGTCAAACCAAAGCACCTTTAAAGGACTAGAAAGTTGTATAACTACTGTCAATGATTTTTTTAATTTGTTTTTAAAAAGTTGCTTGTTTTAAATAAAACAAAGTTCAACTGAAGTGACTATACATCATTAATCTTGTAAAACTTCCCGTTACATTTTTTCTATCTCCAAAATGTCAACCATGCATATTAAACTGAGATTTGCTTTTTGCATATGATTTCTGTACACATTTCCTGTTTGAATTTTAATGCTGAGTACCCTCTCTTAACAATGTTTTTGAAAACTGGAGTATGGTTGCAACTACTCTGTTTACCACTCTATTTGCCAGTACCTATGAGACAGACACCATGGGCTTAGACAGGGTAGGTAGGGTGCAAGCCTCTGGAAAAAGCAAGGCAAGATAATTACAGTCAGAGTGATGTAACTATATGCAAAGAAACCCCCTACCAAAACCCTGTGCTAAACATTAAGCTCTAGAGTCATTCCTTAGTGAGATCAGTTAATATTTCCCAGATAAAGGAAAGTATCTCAGCACAGCCCATGTTTTTATTATGCTAATCATTTGTAATCATGTGTAAGATTCACTTTAGCATGCTAAAATGCCCAGGCCTATGTACTGTTTTCTGCTGTTTTTCCTTCTTCAGACCTGATCAGGTGATTTGCAACCTGGGCAATTAATAATGGTAAGCAAGCCCAACCATAAACATCATAGTAAAAGCAAAAAAGATTCCATCTTAGATTGCCTTTTAAACTGTTTAGTAAACAGACAGTAACTCAGCCCACCTTGAGGGCAGGGTAGGCAGTCTTGATTGACGACTGATGTTTCTAGACCAAGAAGCTGCTATTCTGGGAAAGAAATCTGCAATAAATATCTTATGTTAATTTTGCAGAATTATCTGGAAGACTAATGAGAAAAGAGACTTAATGTGTCCTCAAGGATGGACATTCTGAGACCACTCAACAGGTCCACAACCCTAAACCCTTTATCACATTCCTAAAAATCCTCAACTGCCTATAAATCCCTTAGACAACACACAACTACAGGCTCTCTGCCCCCTCCTGGCATGAGCCAGGAGCTCTGTCCTCTCACTTTATCGCTAAATAAAAGCCTCTCCCTGGCTCTCCTACTTTGAGTGTTTGCTAAATTCATTCTTCGACTCTGCAGCTAAGAACCCCCCACATCACCTAGACAGTGCTTGGTGCACAGCAAACACATAATAGAATCCCTAAATTGCCTTGATTAAAATCCATATTTATTTCCTAGCTTACTTAAGCATTTGGTGACAGAAATAGGTTCTAATTTCATAAAAACATGTGAATAATCCAGAGCAAATGTTAACTCTAAGTACAAATTATCTGTTAAGATACAGATCAAGTCTCATATTTGGAATTACTTCTCAATAACCATAAATTCAGAGCTGTGTAAAGGCTTATTTGGGGGCATGTTACCATTTTCTCAGTTCATACTGAAGGAGTAAATTGACAAGAGAGCACACAAGATTTTCTGGGCTCCCAATGAAGCTTGACTCATCTGTATGGATACATCCAGTGAAAGACAGAAGGATCCATTGTTCTGTTGGATTAGCCCACATTAATGGAAAGATTAAGCTTTTCATTTCTGGTGCACAGAAAGGAGGAGAAAGATGAGACGGAGGTCTAGGTTTCAAGGAGCTTCACTCCACTTTCTCTTGCCCTCATAGGATCAGGCAATAGGCAAGAAAGAATGTGAGAAATATTGCTGTGTAACTTTAATCACACAATGACCCTAGGTAACAGAAATTGTGGTTCAGGTAATGTTCAGTTAAATCTGGCCAGTCAAAAGAATTCCTCCTCTCTTGGTGTAGTAGCAGTTTGGGGTGGAAAGGAGACTGAACTTTTTTCATTTTTCCATGATTTAAATCCAGCTTAAATTCTCACTAAAATATATGGTCTTCTTTAAATGGGAAGGAACTAAAATTAAATAAGCTGAGAATGTTGAGGGTCAATAAAAATCTGATAATTTTAAGAAAAGATAGAATTATTGCTTTGAAAATCACCAGAGTTGCTTTTGTTCCAAATATGAGACTCCTACTGCACTTTGATTTTGATTATATATATATATATTTTTTTAAGTTTATTTTGATATCATTAATCTACAATTAAATAAGCAATATTATGGTGATTACACTATCCCTTCATCAGGTCCCCCCCACCAACCCCATTACAGTCACTGTACATCAGCATAGTGAGATGCTATAGAATCACTACTTGTCTTCTCTGGGTTGTACAGCCCTCCCTGTGCCCTCCTAACATTACATCTGCTAATCGTAATGCCCATTTTTCCCCCTTGTCCCTCCCTTCCCACCCATCCTCCCCAGTCCCTTTCCCTTTGGTAACTATTAGTCCGTTCTTGGGTTCTGTGAGTCTGCTGCTGTTTTGTTCCTTCAGTTTTTTCTTTGTTCTTATACTCCACAGATGAGTGAAATCATTTGATACTTCTCTTTCTCTGCCTGGCTTATTTCACTGAGCATAATACCCTCTAGCTCCATCCATGTTGTTGCAAATGGTAGATTTGTTTTCTTCTTATGGCTGAATAATATTCCATTGTGTATATGTACCACATCTTCTTTATCCATTCATCTACTGATGGACACTTAGGTTGCTTCCATTTCTTGGCTATTGTAAATAGTGCTGCGATAAACATAGGGATGCATATATCTTTTTCAAACTGGGCTGTTGCATTCTTAGGGTAAATTCCTAGGAGTGGAATTCCTGGGTCAAATGGTATTTCTATTTTGAGTTTTTTGAGGAACCTCCATACTGCTTTCCACAATGGTTGAACTAATTTGCATTCCACCAGCAGTGTAGGAGGGTTCCCTTTTCTCCACATCCTCGCCAACATTTGTTGTTGTTTGTGTTTTGATGTTGGCCATCCTCACTGGTGTGAGGTGATATCTCATTGTGGTTTTAATCTGCATTTCTCTGATGATTAGCGATGTGGAGCATCTTTTCATGTGCCTGTTGGCCATCTGAATTTCTTCTTTGGAGAAGTGTCTATTCATGTCCCTCTGCCCATTTCTTAATTGGATTATTTGCTTTCTGTTTGTTAAGGTGCATGAGTTCTTTATATATTTGGATGTCAACCCTTTATCAGATACGTTTTTTATGAATATATTCTCCCATACTGTAGGATGTCTTTTTGTTCTACTGATGGTGTCCTTTGCTGTACAGAAGCTTTTCAGCTTGATATAGTCCCACTTGTTCATTTTTGCTTTTGTTTCCCTTGCCTGGGGAGATACGTTCATGAAGAAGTTGCTCATGTTTATGTCCAAGAGATTTTTGCCTATATTTTTTCTAAGAGTTTTATGGTTTCATGACTTACATTCAGGTCTTTGATCCACCTTGAGTTTACCTTTGTGTATGGGGTTAGACAGTAGTCCAGTTTCATTCTCTTACATGTAGCTGTCCAGTTTTTCCAACACCAGTTGCTGAAGAGGCCGTCATCTCCCCAATGTATATCCAAGGCTCCCTTATCAAATATTAATTGACTGTATGTGTTTGGGTTGATTTTGATTATAAATAAACAGAAATTCACTTGCTGTCTCCATCTGATAATATTATCAGAGATGTCATTTGAGGAAATTTAAAATTATTTTCTCTATTGAAATCTCTGTAAGTCCTTAAAGTGAACTTTGTATATTATAGCAGTGTCAACAAGCTGGCAGAATTCTGACATCTCTCCTGACTTCCTTCTCTTCCTTTTTCTTTTTCCTTCCCTCCCTCATTTTTCTCCCTCCTTCTCCTTCTTTCTGAAATAAGTAAATGAGCATGTAAACAAATAGTATGGATCAAAACCTTTACACTCATTATCAGGGTTGGGAATGTGGGCTTTTACAATAACAGGTTTTACATACTTTAAACTGGTTTTAAAATACTCTATATATGCCTTACTGGCCATGTGAACAAACCAATTATTCAGTGGTTCTGTGCATGAGTTTGCCCATGTATAAAACAGGTAATAATAAAAATAGCGCCTACCTCTTAGAATTGTTGTAAGGGGTAATCCATTTGGTTTTAGAACAGCATTTAGCACAGAGTAGGCATAAGAAATATTATTTTTTCACTTCTCTGAATATGTAAAACATTTAGTATTTGGATCCATATTCTTAAAATCTAGCATTCACTGGTGTGAATCTCTGATTAGCTAAATGGAGAAAAAAAAATTGCTTTAGAAATGATTCCTTTAGTTTCTCATTTAATTTTTTTACTGAAAACCAGAACCACTATTTCCTGGCAGTGTCTGTTATCAATAAACATTCCCAAACTGTAATATTATTTTGAGAAGGCACTGATTATTTGAAATGAAGGGAACTAAGAAATAGTAGAAAATAACCTTTTCAATTTTACTAATCCCAAGTGGAAGATGAAATGAATGGTGATATATATGAAACTTTGCAGGAAAGTCATACAGAAAGAAGCACAAGTACTTACAGAACACTTGAAATTCAAATGACAGCAAATGACTAACTCTTAAATAAAGAAGCCGTCACTAAAATTAAAAATATAAACGCTTTTTCTTGCTTTCTTGTGGGAGGTGAAAGAGTACTTGGTAGGTGTCAGACTATTTTAAAAAGAAGGGTACAGTGGTGATATTTCAGAAGTATAAAAATACTAAGGCAGATTTTATAAACGGCCTGTTTAAAATAATTGTATGCTTAACAGAAACTTAGTAGAAATTTATTGAAATTGTCCAGTGTAGTTATTGGAAAGAATTTTCTGTGAATATTAGTTATTACCTTTAAAAATGATAGATTATAAGGCCTGGTGTTCCAATTAGGTTACAAATTACACAAATAATGTTCTAGTATGGAGGAAAAATTACTACTTAACTTAGACCTACAAAATGTACATACATGTATAAATAAAATGATATAATCTTACAAATGGAAGCACACACCAGTGCAAACTACATTGATAAACAATCAGCTTCATCAATGTTTGTCTATTAAGCAATGCAATCCTTTAGTATTCTAACTTAAAAACCAAGTTGTGAAAATGGTTAATTTATTATTTAACTTTCCTCTTTTCTCACTTAACATTCCACACAAGGAATTTTTAATTTCCTAGTTTCTATACTGTTTTCTTCTCTAGAGAAGTTGATAGTCACAAAGATACGCAAACTGAAATATGGTGAAAAAACAGGCAATAGAGATTTTTTAAAAATCAAATGCAAGAACTTGTTTAGTATGTCCGCGTCTTTGTGTTGATGAAAGTAAGCCATACAGATTTTCCTGATTCAGGCTCTAGTGAGGTCTATGGGCAAATATGTAACTAGGGGTAGATCCGGGCCTATTTCCATTTTTGTGCTTACCCCTTAAGCATGTCCAATTCCTACAGCACAGAGGAAAACACTAGGTTGGCCATGTCCGTGAAACAGGTCTGAATGATGGCCTTGCCGCTTAATAAACTCTGCATGCTGCTTAAGTGGGAAAATTGCTAAACTGCATGAGCTTCAATTTTCACCTCTGCAAAATGAGGACACTCCTTGATCCTACAATTTTAGAAAGTTGGGTTAGTCCAATGAAGAAATAGATATAAAAATGTTTTGAAAATGATAAAATGCTTTAAAAATTTAATTTATCACTGTTATTTCAGGATGAGAGAAAACTCCCCTTCCCCTTATGTAGTATTTTTACAGCCGGCCTACATCTTCCAGATTGATATAAAAATTGAACACTTTAGCAACACTTGGCAATGTTTAGATGTTAATAAACATATCCAAACAGGCACATTTCCTCTTAAGTAGTCTTAAAAGTAATACATACACATTGCAATGAATTTGGAAATACAGAATGCGATTAAAGGGAAGTAAAGGTCAACCTCTCTACTTCCAGAGTTGATAATTGATTTTTAAATTTTCTTTGGGTCTTTTCTTCTATGTATGTGGTATTTAAAACCAAGTTGTGAATATGCTTTTTTATTATTTGACATTTTTCTCTTCTCACTTAACATTTCACAAAATGATTTTTTATTAGTTTTTATGTCATTTCCTACCCTAAGCATCTTAAAAACGCTTAAGTGTACATTAACTGTGAGCTATTATATAGATGAATAAAATAAAACTCAGCATAATCTAAATATATCAGAAATTCATATGCTTTCAAGGATATTCCTGTTTTTCTGTGTTTGAGCATTTTAATTGTTTCACAGATTATCCAATACTTACATTTAATTAAAGACAATGTAAAGTTTTATTTAGTGCTTTTAAATGAAGAATGTTAAAGACTGCTCCACTTGAAAGCTGACAAAAGCTCCAAAAAGCTTCCTCTACTTACATGAGGTGGTTGATATAGGAGCACTATGGAAATATAGATTATACTTGTGTTTAAATAAAGATCTAATAAATACGATAGAATTGTTGCCTACTCAATATTCTGTTAACAAATGGTAATAGGCATATTATAGAGAATGACTAAACATTAATAGTCATCTGTCAATTATTAAAATCACATTTGTATGGTACAATGAATTTTCAAAAGTGGAATAGCAAGTATATTTTATTGTCAAAGGTTGCTGCCAACTGGCAAGTTATTTCACAGCCTATAGTCTAAAAGATATCCAAGAGACACCTTGGTATGTAATTAATAGGGCAGAGACTCTAAGCCAGGGATATTTTTGTCTTTATGGTATACTTGAGACACCAGTTATTAGAAACCAGAATAACATTAATAACCTTCAAATTAATTTTGACCCTAAAGTTGTAGCAAGTTCAACAAAGGTTAGTATGTTTAAATACCAAATTAAAATTCCCAAACTAGTATTATAATTGATACAGTGTTTATGTGAAATATTACATGCATAATACTTCAATAAATTAATAAAATGAAAACAATAAAAAATCCCATAAACATTTGTGACCCAGAAAGGATTGAGAGAGAACATCTGGTAGTGCCCATTAATGTGTGATTAATCATTGTTACTTTTATTTATAAAGCATCCAAACATACACATATATCTATACATATCTATAAGAATATATATCTTTAAGAAAAATGTATTCCAGAATTAATTTTAAAACATTGCTCTTTTGTGCTTATATTTTCTAATTCAGAGGTCTGGCCTTTAGGAAAACTTACTCTTACTAATGATTTATACTTTTTACTTGAAAGAATAAAGTTATTTTTTCCCAGATACACATGAATAGACTCTACCAATTGAAGTAATTTATTGCAAATCTGGCTGTAGTTGTTAATCACCACAAAATTCTTACTTGTGAACATTGTGCCTTACATTTTAAATGTAAGACTACAAACAGTTTATGTACTAATTCCTTAAGCCAAAAGGACCCATATGAACAATAAAAAGCCATATAAGAAAAAATGTAAGATCATGTGTTTTTCAAGTGCAGCAAAAATTGTCATCATGCTAAAGAGTATGTGTGTGTACTAACAATGCGGCTTTTATAGGCTGATGTTTTTTCTGTTACTAAAGTTTTCACATTAATTGAGCCTCTATTTTTTATTTCAGTTTAAAGGTATTGCTATTGATCAAATTTAATCAATATCACCTAGTAATGAACAAGGCCCTAAATATTAAAATGCTTACATGTTCTAAGTTCTCTGAAGTTCAGTAAAAAGAAAGGTATCATACACAAAAGGGCCTTTCTATATAATGTACAACAGAGTTACAGGATAATTTTCCATTTTTGACAACTTATGATATTGATTAACCATAAGAAACTTCTTCAAGAAATACACACTTAAAAAAAATATTGGGGTTATAAGGCAAGACAATTAGCAGGATCTTCAAAGCCTTTTGTTAGAGGTAGTGAATGTTAACAACTCTCTATAAATTAAAGTTGCCCTCTTCCAGGAACTTTCACACTGTACTACAAAAAAAAAAAAAAAAAAAAAGTCCACTGTTGCTTTTAAGTAATGGAGCATTCCCATTTTATATGACACTTGTTTCTGAAATCAACAAGCTTATTCAACAACCTATCATTTCTGATTGTGAATCTGTGAAAAGGTGATTAGACATATGGTACAATCAGAAAGAAAGATGCAGAATTACTAGCCAGTTGACTTAACCAGGCCATCCAATCAACTACTTACAGTTAAAAATAGAACTAAGTCTAATTCCCACAGCTACTGCCAGATCACAGCCTGACAACTTTGCTTTTTTGTGGCCTCAACCTCTCCTACCACTGGCATTACCTATGTTGAGACATTCTCCCGTGAGGTTAAGAGTCATTTCAAGGCTTAGTTAAACTAACATGGGGGGAGACAGGAAAATAATTCATAAATATTCAGGAAAATTGTGGTAATGAGTTCTGGTTGTAAATTGCCCATGAGAATAAAAACGATAAAAATTGAAAACATTTATTAATCCTTCCAATGTTTCAGACACTCCACTAAGTTATCTTTATGTTATCTTTTTTAATCTTCACAACAGCCCTGTGATTTTCTTGTTTTAACCATCACAAAACAACTCACAGAGGTTAAGTAACTTACCCTAAATCACATAACTAGTAAATGGTAGAGGTGGGATTCAAACTAGTTGGGATTCAGAGTCAAATGCACTTCCTGAAAGACATGATTTGGATGTAAGTGATAGTAAAACCTCCCCCCAAAAAATAAAAAAATGAAAACAGGCAGAAAAAGGGAAGGGGAAGTCCAGTGGCCAGCACACTTTGAAGATAATGTTTAGAACTTTTTGAATGATTTTGAAAATGACCAAAAGTTGCTAGAGAGCTCTAGGTATAAAATTATCATCAAATTAAACAAAAACAACTAATTTTATAGTCAGATATTTTGAGATCAACCCAATTGCTCTGCTTTCATAACACTGTACTGCCATTTTATTTCATTTTCCATTTTGTTTATTAAGGGGAAATTTAAACACTTAAGTATTGTGCCCTGGTGATTTTTTTTCTAATGATAACCAAGATACCAATCTTCCTTCCCTTATTCAATGGACTGTTTAGTGTCAGACAGTTTTAGTAACACATTTGATTCTTGTGGTGAAATAGTGACTTCACGAAGTCTTGTGAAGATGTTACAGGTCCATTATCTCAAACCTGTATTCAGGTGGAAAAAGTTTCCAGTTGAGATTTTGTTTTTCCTATGATTGTGCTCTTTATGGTAAAGAAGACTGAAAAAATCATGGAGATAAGAGAACAACTGACTAATATTTTATTATTAAAATCTGTATCCTGCATTTTGAATTTTCTAAAACTCCTAATTTGTTATAGTTGAGGAAAGAGGGTAATGTCACGTTTTCCTGTCCTGGGTAAGTGGACTGTGCTTGGCTCAGTGTATTGAACTGCTTAGGAGATATAACTCCAACTTTAACATGCATCAATTCTAATTCCCACCTTTCCAAAACCTGAGAGGCAAGAGAATACGGTTTGGCAAGAAATAGCTGAGAGGGTAGTCTCATCCATAATTCATCTTTACCACAACTACAAAAATAATCACAATAAACTTGTGCAGAATGCCAATTATTTTGTATTTGGAGAGCAGCTTTCAAAACTAAACGGTATTGAATCATTTTGTTGTTCAACAAATATTTTGTAAA
The DNA here is from genome assembly GCA_032199065.1 of Smutsia gigantea. Lineage (NCBI taxonomy): Eukaryota > Metazoa > Chordata > Mammalia > Pholidota > Manidae > Smutsia > Smutsia gigantea. The sequence continues at coordinate 125,925 of JAVSCE010004078.1, read as the reverse complement.
GCCAAATGCCAACTAACCTTTTGAGTCGAAGAAGTTTTTTATGCTCTTAATATTCTTGTTTTAAAGCAACAGTTTACATTTATTAAGTGTTCACCATAGTATGATACTGATAAGCACCCTAGAAATCCAAACATTTGTGAAAAAGCGTACCTCCTGCTATTGTCTCTTCCTTTGTTTTCAGATCCTAGGTTGCTCTCTCATATGGAGATTATGTAAGAAATGTAATTTAGATTTCTCTTTTATAGGCTCTCAGCCCCATCTCAACTAACTTTTATCAATGGAGAGTCTCAGTAGGCCTTATCTGTTTATAGTAAAACCCTTTGTGCTGATCATTAGGTAATTCTAGTAAATGTGGGTTTGTCACAATAGTTAAGAATGTCAGCCCTGTTTCATTTCAGCTTGATCCACTGCAGGAAAGCAGAAGTCAAATGACAGCAGTTGCCCCAAGAACGACTCACTTCCTTGAGATGAAAGATTAACTTGGATGAACAATGATTTGTCACAATTTATTTTTAAAGGTAGTGATGAAAAAAAGTGTTAATGCAGTCTTTTCAGAATGAATCCTTCTAAAAATGCACTGTTCTCCAGTGAGTTTACCTTATAAATAAAAAGCCATACATATAATTGTACTTTTCTAAAGTTTTCACGTATTACCATATACACCAAATTAAAAAAATCTTTAAATCTTTAAAATTTGATGATCATTAAATCTGAATTTGGATTTGGTAAATCTAACAGATTATTCTCAGTGACTCTGTTGGGTATCCACCAATTCAGACTCAACATTATTTCTGCAAATCCTAGCGGGATTAAGTTTTGTGAATGGATACAGGCTGTTAACACCCTGGCTGTTTTTCACTACATTTCAATTATCAGAGAACCTGAGTGTGAAAGATCATGGAGAGGAGTGTAAGAAATTAAAGGTATTACTGACTTCTCTTACGTTTATTTAGTCAGATACTGCAAGTATACGACAGAAGGAAAAAAAGCATGTTGTGGTGCCATTACTATTGCAATGACCAAAAAACTGATGCCTCTACCCTCGGCCTCACAGCTACTGCACTGCACTGATTAAGATGTGGGCTTGTTGCTTATACAAGTAAAGGTCAAAACACTTATTTGTTTTATGTCTGCTTTTTAAAGAGCCCTTCAACACACAGTAATGAAGACAAAAGTAAATAATAGGAGAAATGATTATTAATAGGTCCTTCCTCCCACTTATCCAAAGAAAAGGCATACCTAAATACTGTTGAGAAATGTCTAGGGTGTGTCTGTCCATGTGCTTGCAACCCTTCGGTTTTAAGTAGCTTTTCAAAAATATGTTATAAATGTGTTGCTTCATCCTTGCCATTTTAGCATGTTAATGTCTCACTCAAATAAACCATGATACAATCTCCAGCAATCTCTCTGTTTCTCCTCTCTTGGACAGTGTAAATTAAGAGTCTTCCTCTGTGGAGGGTATTTAAGTCATGCCAATTCTGTTTCTATTTCATATATGCCAGTATTCTGTAGTTTAGCTTAAATAAGACATTCTCATCACTGGGCTTTAATTACCCTGTTCCAGGATAATTAAAAATGATATACTTAAAAGAAACTAAGAAAAAAAAAAACTAACTAAGAGATTTACCAAAATGTGGGTATATAAATTTGAACTAAAAAAACAGACCAAATTTTTAGGCTGGATGCAAACGACCCATTGCTAGAGGTTTTTTTTTTTAACTAGCTATAGATATTTCTAGTTTTCTACATTTTTGCTATAAGATTTGACTGACATCTGTGATGTACAACACCATAATATTTTGAAATGATGAAATGTATGACTTAGAGACTTGAAATCTTTTGATACTTACGTATGGTATTTTTCCTCCATGAACTAGAAGTGAAAAAAGTGAGAATATTTCCTTGCTCAAATCATGTTAAATAGATTCCCATTATTACTTGCATTCATTTTTAAGATAGTAAAAATGGTTACAGAAAAATGCAGAAATACTATCTGTTGAAGTTTATGATTTTACAGTCAAGGTATATATTCAAATTATGCAAATATATTCAAATTATAATCTCAGACCGAACAATACCACTTCATACCACCCCAAGAATTCTTCCATCAAAACTAAAAAAACACCAACATATAAACACACGTACCTCTATGTCCATTACCACACAGCTTGAAATCATAAAATAATTTGAACTTAATAAATGTTTATTAGTAGGTTTTGACTGATAAAAATTATGGCATACTCATTGTACACATTAGGCATCTACTAAAGATAATATGGTAGTGTTATATCTAGATATTGTTAACATAACAGAAAGGCAAAGTACTGAAAGTGTTTTGTAACTAAAAGTTACTACATGGGATATATATAGACAATGGAGTATCACTCATCCTAAAAAAGGAATGAAATTCTGATACATGCTATAACATGGATGAACTTTGAAAACATGCTAAGAGAAAGAAGCCAAACACAAAGGACAAATATTGTATAATTCTTCTCATATGAAGTGTCTAGAAAAGGCAAATTCATAGATAAGAAAGCAAAATAGAGTTTACCAGAGGTTGAAAGGAAGGAAGAATGAGGGGAGGGGAGAATGAGGGGTCATTTTTTTAATGAGTACAGTTTCCGTAAGGGATGATGAGAAAGTTTTTAAATGGATAGTGGTGATGGTTACTCAACATTGTGAATATATTTAATGCCAGTGAATTGTACACTTAAAAATTGTTAAAGTGGTAAATTATACATTATATATATTTTGCCACAATTAAAAAATAAAAATCTATAAAATATAATACAAATTTACCTCATATTAGGCATATTTTTAGGTTTCCATAAAATTGCACTTCTTTTAGGAGCTTATACAATTATAATCATATTTGTAAGTGTAAGGAAAGCAACAGCTTAAGTTGTCCCTTCGAGAGTTTTCTATCTCTTCATCTCTCCATCTGTTTTTTCTAGATTAATGTTATTGTCATACCTTCTTTGAATACCAGCATCATCAGCAAGAACCATGCTATCCCTATCTAGTACCTGTGTCCTCACATATCAGCTAAGAATTTCAGTGCATTTTGATGCTTGCCATTGTTTTGGAACCTTGGAGGGATAAACGTAAGTTGTCATTTCACCCTGAACTTGGCAGAAGCAAATATATTAATATTACTTCAGACAGCATTACCAGAAAGAAATACTAACTTTGAGGCCAACATTCATCCATCCTAAGAAAACTGAATATATTTCAGAACAGACTACATCACTCAACTGCTGGCAAGTCTAGAACTGCTTCTTTTGTAAAAATGATTGGAAAGCCCTACATAAATCATTTGGAATGTGTAACATTCAGAGCTCCTTCTGGGATTCCTTTTGTATGAATCAAGGTTCTTGAATCACTCTTCTCACTGGCATTTGCTTCCAAGTTATCTCAGCTGCCTTCGTGCCAGCTCCAGTGAATAATTCTTGTTTTAGGTCTTGAAGCAGGAAGAACAATAGAAGGAGAATCTCATTTCAAGTACCAGAAATGTCTGGGCTAATAAAGGGCATACATACTGTCACAGTGAGTCCACAATACATGTTCTTAAACCACTTGTGGAGGAGAGCTTTCCTGGGTCTTTAAATACTAAAAACATTGCATGCAAAATTCTGTGTGTGTGTTTGTGTATGTACTTGGGGAGTGGATGCATAACCTTTATTGAATTATCAAAGGAGATGTTAGACCCCAAAATTTAAGAAGCACTGTTAAGATTAATCATGCAACAGTTCTAAACTACTCTGATGGCTCTGACCTTATGTTTTTATAATGCTTTCCTTACTCTGTTATACTTCAAAGAGCAGCATGGTAATGTGGAAAGAATCTGTGCCATTGAGGTAACATCTCTGTTTCCTCAATGTAAAATTTGCTTATAATAGAACTGAAATTAGATACCACATATGAAATACCAACGAGCATACTTTGAAAGTAGACAAGCGCTCATATATGTAACATACCTTCTCCTGCTTAGTTTTATTCAATAGAATGCAAGCATACTGAAAGCAGGTACAGTATCATCTAAAGTTTTGTTTTGTTGTGCTTACCATGCTTTTAATATGGAGGAGCTAATATACATTTAATGGCATGTAAGTTCACAATAATGTTTGTTCAATCTAATTACTTGAATATACTGTCACTTTATTATGTAAAGATTTTTTAAAACTAAAACTAGTACTTGCAAACATATTAAGAGCTTAATTCACTAACAGAGAAGAGTACGTAGATAAATACCTCTGGGAAATAATATCTTCACTAAAATCAAATTGCTGAGTATCTACTATGCATATGCAGATGGTCCCTGACCAAGGATGATTCAATTGGCAATGTTTTGACTTCAGGATGGTTCAAAAGCAATACACATTCAGTAGAAACCATACTTCAGATTTTGAATGTTGATATTTCCCGTCCTACTGAAGTGCGGTACTCCACTCTTTCATGATGCTGAGCAGCAGCAGCGAACTGTAGCAGTCATGAGGTTAAACAACTGATAAATTTACAACTCTGTATCCATACAATCATTCTGTTTTTCACTTTCAGGACAGTACTCGATAAATCACATGAGCTATTCAACACTTTGTTATAAAAGGGGCTTTGTGTTGGATGCCTAACCTGGGCTAATGTAAGTGTTCTGAGCATATTTTAGGTAGGCAAAGTTATGATGTTTGGTAGGTTAAGTGTATTAAATGCATTTTCAACTTATGATATTTTCAGTTTATGTTGGGTTTATCAGGATATAACCCCATGGTAAGTCGAGGAAGATTTGTACATAGCTAGGCACTGTACTATGAGTTGCGGATAACAAAAATTTGTCAATCACAGACCCTGCTCTCATAGGCTATTTTAGAAGAACCCCCAAAGTATGTTCACACAAAAGGACAGACCGAGACAGAAAGTGTCGTAAGAATTTAGACAAGGGAGAACACCCATCTGATGTGAGAAGGAATATGGGTATGGGGAAGGCTTCATGGAAGAGGTAATGTCTGATGTGAGGTTTCACCATGTAGCACAGTGAGTGAAAGGAACAAATGAAGACATATAGGCATGTGATCTTGGGGCACAAACTGGAAATACAGACCACTGGATCGAGGCTAGACATGGGGTACTTTAAAGGAATTAGTGAGAAACTAGATGAAGAGGGATCTCAGTGTCTAATACATATTACTTTTTAATAATATTTTTAAACACAAGTATATAATAAAAACAGAACATAAAAGAGAACTTGAAAATAAGTTATAATGAACAGGGTGAAATATTACAGAAATCTGGCAATTAAGAGGTCACTGACAACTTTCAAAATAGCACTTTTCCTACCCATTCTTAGTGGAAGCACTGGTTGAATAGAAATTCATTTCTTCTTCAGCCTTATTATTCTCACTCTCCCTATCCCCATTTTCCATAATATCAAGATAAGGATATTTCTATTATAACTAGTGGCAGTAATGCAGCACCAGAAAATGTCTTTTGTTATGTGACTCTCAAATTTGTACTCTCTAAGTTACTGATAACACTGACCACCCATCATATTAAATGTTATTTTTTATGTTATTGGAAAGCAAGAGATTGACTTCAATTATATCTTGTCAAACCTACACAAATGTCTGTCGTTCATTCAGCATCTAATAGTGCACATCTTTCTACCTTTCACTCTTCCTCCATTTCTTGAACAACAGGCAATTAATTTTCTTTCCATAGGAAATGTTTTAAAAAAGGAAATAAAGTCATAAATCATATGCAGTCATGAAATCATACATATATTTCTTTGTAGAGCTCTGCACTTAGAAACTTTCCTCAGAAAAGTTTCTTTGTGTAAACATAACAATCTAAATTCAGTAATCCCTTAGATTTAATTATCTTCCTCAGCTCCACTGAAATGAAAAAATAAGTTTTCTAATTTGTTTTCTTTCTTCCCAAAAAGGTTTCTCCAATTCAGGTCCATAACTTAGCGGGTTATCTACCTATAAAATCACTGGCAGGTATGAGGCCCACTTAAGCAGCACCAGCCCCCTAATTCTGACCTATTTCTTACCAATTAATTCAGTTTTTCTTCAGAAACCAAGTAGTGGACACTGAATTTCTAACCATCGTTAGGATATTCTCATGCACTACTGTTTAACATAAAGATGCCTCAAAATTACAAAAAATTTTTTGTACTTAAGATCAATTGCACTCATCTCTACTTTATATGGCTTGAGCTAATATCTTAAAAATGAATTATCTTAATATTTGTTGTCACTTATTATTCAGAATCATTATTTATATAATTAAATATTTTAAGATTAGGAAAGAAAGGTGGTAGAAAAAGGGTTTTGTTGTTCTTGCTCTTTGTTCCCTCTTCCACTTGGTGTGCCTGAGATAAAATCCTAGAATCTTGGAAGTTTAATATTTCAAATCCAAACCATGCTCAATACATAATTGTAACAACAAAACAAAATAGAACAAAACAAAAAACAGGGCTGAGGTTTCCATGATCCAGGACAACAGTTCTGGAGAGAACCACTTCGAGCAGGATTTGCCCACCTCTCCACTCCCTCTGCCTTATATACTGAAGGTGGAGACAAAGAAACCAACTCAAATTTTTCTCAAGTGTATTTTATAGAAAGAGAATTTTTAATCAGGAAAGCATTAATGATATATATAGTAGAATTAACCTGATTTCACAGAACAAGTATTTCTGTCTAAAAGTAGTATTTAAAAAGGAAGGTTAGCAGAGGTAAATTTTGTAGCTATAACTCCTGCCTCTCTTTTTCACTGACCCCCTATTAATTTGCTACAATAAAATTACATGTTGCATCAGACTGACCCTCTAATTTCAAATGTAAGGAAAACAGATACCCTTTTAAATAGAATATTGGGACATAGATACCCTACAATCTGCCTTATCGCAACAACTCTGTCGGTGATAAGACACATTTGCAATCTTCATTACAGCCATCTTAACCATTTCAGAACATTCAAATGTACATCCCTAGGTGGCAATGGGAATAGGCACCTGGCTCACAAGCAAGGGGTTTGTGGGGAAGTCCTAGGACAGGTGCTCAGAAACCCTAAATGGGGAGACTACATATAAATTTAAGGATACTCAAATAACCTGAGGCTTAGACTGGCCAGATCCACTGGCTTTCTGGCTGCCTGTGGGGAAAGCCTCCCTGGAAACTCTTCTGAGGTTATTGGGGAACCCTCGGACAATCGCACTGCTTCCTTTTTGGGGTGGATTGGCTCTAAGCCCTACCCAGGTAGGTGTCTCACAACCCAGATGCACTAAAAAAAGCTTCAAGAAAAACAGGATAGCCTGACATTCACATTTCTCCTTCTACCTATGCCTAGGCACAGGGAACAAATAGGTAGATACGGCCCTCTTTCTCTCGCATCCCAACAAGTTCTGCATCCTCAAAACCTTTCTGATAAGCCCCAGTGACTACAGTAAAGGGAGCTATTGGAAACCACGTTGGTACTGGGCTAAAAGCAGGGTTTTTCATGCCATCTATTTGAGGGAAGGATACACGTAATAGTACATAGAGAGAATATGAAAACTGGTGTAGGGCAATGCCCTTTCTGGGTCATTGACAACCTCAGTCATGAACAGAGGTGGTGGAGAGAGGCTGACAAGAGTTGACCTGTGAACAGGCACGGCATCCTTCTTCCCTCCCCACAACCCCAACAAAAAAATCAATGAAATGATTGACAGAGAAGATGATAAATGGAGAATGGAGACAAGTCTGCTCAATCCAAGCTGAACTCCAGGAGATAAGAGAATTTTTTCCTCTAATTTCGGACTTTTTCTAAGGATTCAGTACTGAAGTAGGTGTTTGACATTGAAATGGGCACAGACCCATTCTGAAAACTGGGAAGGGAGAGGGCAGAGGAAGGTAGGAAAAGAGGAAAGATTTCTGATTACTTCCCGAGGTTGCTGCCAAGGACCTGCTGCTCCAAAACCAGAAAATTACCAAGTGAAGGTTGAAGGTAGAACGTTAAACGTGCAACTCAAAATTATTTCACATTTTGAATACTCGTCAATGTCTAAGCGAGTTTGGCAATGATGGTCGGTGACCTTTAAGAGTATTGAGGCTAACCGCCTTTGTTTGCCCGGTAACACCGCTCCTCCAATCTCAGACGCTTGGCTGATGAACACTTCAATTCCAGTTGTTGCCGCTTTTCCCTTCGCAGAATGCAGCAAGGATATTCCCCTTCCCTCTGTATGGCAAACCCCATTCTTAACCGAGCGGAAAGCACGGCGCAGTGTGGCCACGGCTAATAATAACCAGGCTGCTTACCTTCTCCGGATCGAGTCAGCACCTGTCCCGGGCGGCGCCCGGGGGCCGCAGTGCCGCCGCGAGGCGCCGTGTGCCCGGTCAGCTCCGCGGGCCCCCAGCCCACCTGCCAGCTGCAGCAGCTGCTCCCGCCGCCCGGCTCCGACCGTATGAAGTCATCCACCGCCCCGGGCCGGATCACCACATTCCTTGCCAGCCGCGGGGGGAGAGGCACCTCTCCGCCGTGGGGAAGGGAGCGTGGAAACTGCACCCGACGATTGCTACCCCTCTGGGTTTTAGGTTTATTTTCCAGTAATGCTTTCACAGAGGAAGCGCCGCCGGATTGCGGATCGAGAAAGAAGAGACAGAGAGACTTTGTCTGCACAGCACCTTTCCTCCAAGCGCTCCCCCGTCACGTCCGCTGCATGGACAGCCCCATTAGACTGTGTGGGCTTCCCACCCTCTTCATTTTTCTTATCAGTATTGTTCATTTCGCTGAATCTGAGATTGGGATTTTCTTTTAAACTGAGCAAACATGTAGAAAATGTTTTAAATTGTCGATCTTTCTAAGCCTGTTGTAGTGTGCTCCACTTTCCCTCAACACACACGAAGCCCACACATGGACACACACAGCCAAACCACTCAATTATGAAAGCTGGGACATCTGGCTCTCCAGCCTAACGTAAAGGAACTGGAAACTCCCAAAGGAGTGGAGAAGTAGGATCGACCTGAGAAAGCACTCAAGGAAACAGAGAGGGGTCGCTCCAGGATTTTGTTGCTCTTATGGTGCACTTATTGGGCAGATGTTCCCTCTAGCACCCCCGCCCCCAATTGGGCTGGCTGCTCTGGTGACAGCTATAACATTTGGAAAACAAGAAGCAAAATCCACCTTAACAGAGGGCTGTAACTCTTTCTTTTCCAAAGGATTTATCAGAATTGGCTTTAGGAATAATATAAGCATATACACATAGAAGCCCCTCCCAGACCCCTGACCTCACAATTTTCTCCTTCCTTCTGTCTCACTTTTTTTCCCTTTTTTCCTACCTCTCTGAACTTTTTCCTCCTTTTCTCCCTCTCTGCTGAACTGCTCAATATACTGGGGGTTTAAGGGATAAAAGGACCAAAGATTTGCTCTCTTTATCGCACTGTTGAGCCATTCCCAAGCAGAGAGGCTTTTTGACACTAGGGTTCTGTGTGAGGGAAGTTGCCTCATTCAACTGGCCTTTAGAATTGTTCATCACTAGGCCCAGGCTAGCTTTACCCTGTGAATTTGTCCAGCAATCTAAACAGTGAATTGCACAAGGCCAAGGAAGCACATTTGATGCACAAAGAATTCCTATACCTCTGTTTAGCAATTCCAAAATTGGAAGGTAATGTAGTAAACAGAGTTCTAACAAAAATCAGTAAGAATGTTTGGACCTAAAATGTATGCTTTTTAAAATCTGGGACACCTAATTTATCCCTCTGAGCCCCACTTTCACAAAATTAGGCCATTAATATCACTATAGTAAAGGGGGTTCTTAATCTTTATCAAAGGGTATGTGAGATCTGGATAGGAATATTATGTCTTTAGTTTCACAAACCTCTAACTGAAATTTAGCATTTAGCATTTCTTTGAAATATCAATGCAGACAAACAAAGCATAATAATAGGAGTACCTGTGACTTTGTCATCAGTAAGGTTAGAGATAATGTCCTACTGCAGTTTTATAGATACCTCAAAATATCACTACTTTGATGTTATTATAATCAAATCATTATTTTTTATTTAATAGACTTTTTTTAGAATGGCTTTAGATATACAGAAAAAATTAAGGAGATAGTACAGAGATCCCATATATTGGTATATTAAATATTAACTTAAGTCTATACTTTATTCAGATGTTCTTGGGATTTAACTAATGTCTTTAATTCTGTTCCAAGCTTTCATCCAGACACCATATTATATTTAGTTGTCATGTCCCCTTAGGATCCTCTGGGCTGTGATATTTTTCAGACTTTTCTTCTTTGTGATGACCTTGACGGTTTTGAGGAGGAGTTGTTAAGTATTTTGTAGTATCTCTCACTATTGTAATGTCTGATGAATTTTTTTCATAAGACAGGTTATAGCTTATGGGCAGACAACCACAGAGACAAAATGCCACTTTCATAACATCAAGGGTATATACGATCAATGTCATTTATGACTGTTGATGCTGTTCTTGATCACCTGGATAAAGTAGTATCTCAGATCCACCCTTTCTATACTGTACTTGTTGGAACAAGTCACCATGTGAAGCCCACACTTAAGGAACAGAGAGGTATGCTCCATCTCCTTGAGGGCAGAGTATGTACATAAAGTATTTATAATTTTTCTGCACAGATTTGTCTATTATCCCCCAAATATGAATTTATTCAATTATTTATATCAATATGGACTCATGGATATTTAGTTTATACTTGGGGTTTTAATCCAATACTACTTTATTTTATTGTTCAGATTGTTCCAGCTTTGGCCATTGGGAGCTCTGTCTGTTGGCTCCTAGGCTCCTTTGATTTCTGGCATTATAAGACGCTCCAGACTCATCTTGTATATTTTCTGCCCCAATCCTAAAATCAGCTATTTCTCTAAGGATTCCTGATTCCCTTTATTGTATGTAATGGTAATACAAACCAAGATCTGGGCTCTAAGCATGCTGGTTGCTAGTGGGGTATTATTTGTTTAAGCTGTCTTGACTGAAAGAGCAAAAAAAATATGTGTACACTAATCCATATATCACACAGATCTATAAATATTTCTATATGTAACTGTATATATTTTGCTAAAAACGAGTGCATACCAATGTCTCCAACTCTAATCCACTAAAACATAGATTCTTTTATCTTCCTCCTCTTGCTTATCTGGAAATTCCTACTCCAAAAGTGAGAACTGTGGCCTCCACCATCCACCATCCATTTATTTAATTGTTCAGTGCATAGTATAACAGTATCAGTACTGTTAATGCATCCCCCCAATATCACTATTTTTAAGTATAGTAGCTAATAGAATTACTTTTACCTCTTGTCATTTAATGAGTGAAATGCCCATACATTTCAATATCCCAAATATGGTTTTTAAATATTTTAATGACATTTTAAAATTGGTTCAATTAGTTTCCTTTGGAATTACACATATTTTATTAATTTAAAAATGTTATTTTATGAAGAGTTATATAAGATGATCCAGTTTGTCAAAGCGATCCATGGTAAAAAGAAGGTTAGGATCTCAGCCATGGAAGATTACTGTGAGGTTATGAGATGATGTGAAATTGCTTGGTGCAGACTTCATGGGGAGCTCATGCTAGACTAGAGTTATCCTTGCCCACTTGGGCAGGCTTCTCTCTCCTTTTAAAGTTCTAAATGCCTTGGAGGAGAGAACATGCTAAACCTTATGGTTAATAATTTATAATTTAGTTAAAGGATTTGCTAGGTATCAGGTGTTCGATGTAAACATTCATATAAAGTTAAGGGGAGGGAGGATGAGAAGGTGAGGGGAACAGGAAGACTGAGATGACTCTGAAGGTGAAGGATTTTGTAGTTGAACAGACCTGGGCTGGGATCCTTCCTCTCACAGCTTGACTTTGTCTCATTTCTGAAGTAAGGAGAACAATGGCTATTACACAGGCTTGTCCTTAGGAGTGAAAGTAGATATTTGATCTCCTTCAACTTGTCTGATGCAGTAGAGATCAAGTGTGGTGACTTGGGAAAGCCCCAGAACATACTTTATTGTCCTTCCTGGTCCAATTTCCTTTCTACGAAGCCAGACTCACTGGAGGTATAGACGGTTTCTCATGAGAATTTAGGCTCCTTCATCTATAAAAGTACTCTTGTAAAAATACTCTTGTCAGGTGCTTTATACTCATGGAAGACGATCAGTGTTGATGGTGCTATGGAAAAAATAAAAATTAAAGATGTTAAATGTCAGGATTTAACTGTTTCAGATACTATACCATGGCAAGAGGCACAGGGAAACTATAAAGAAAAGAAAAAAGAAATAAGAAATGTCTTATGTCAACATACAGGGTTTGAATCCGTCTACTTGGAACTTGACATGCTCCAGTATGCCAGATAATTTAGTTTGAGCAGAGCCTAGAGTGCGGTGAAAGAGATCAATTTTATACTCTATGACTTTTCATTGCACAACCCTTTTAAAAAACTAGTCTTTTGATCATAACTTTGAAGTCTGTAATGCTTTCTTTCTGGTAGTCAGAAATTAGAGATCAAGTGGATTAATGATATCATGAGTCTCAGCAAAGGACAATGTGAAACCAAAGACAGAGGCTCTGTGTGTGTGAAGCTGTCAGCATTAGAACGACTGTTTTGGGTTCCTGAGTCCTTCCAGAAGGAGCTCATTTAAATGCAACTACATTATCAGGAAGGGTAACTGAGTATGGAGTATCTCATTAGCAGCTATTAACAATTTAGCAGAGATTAGCTCCTCAGATTTATTATGGAGAGAAGCTGTCAGGGTGATTTGGTCCCAGCATCTGTCACCCACTGACTGCCAGGTCTCCTGCTTTCCTCACTTCATAGGGGTTTTCCTAAAGCTGGCAACTTGGTTCACTAGGAAATAATTGGGCACATAGTGAATGATGACCAATATTATTTTACATAATTTTGATTTATGCAAAAAGGTAGGGAGAGAATTTCTTTAATAATAGTACATTTGTGTGTGTGGCTTAGGTTGATCGATCATGCTCTACAGAAATCTTAAAATTTTAAAACAAACCGCTATTCTTTCAATGAGTTTAGAAAGTATATAATGTAAAATATGTACAAGTGCAATTTAGGGATAATAAAGTTATAGTAATAGAAATAGAGTTGCATTCAAGCAATTACAAATAAACTAAGAATTCCTGCATTACTATGAAAGCACTGATACAAGAGTACCAGAAACAATCATTCATATGATTGTTGGTATTAGATACTGAATAGTATCAGCAGATATAAAAGAAATAGGGCTATGAAAGAAGGGAAAGTGACTACAAACAAAACAGAAACTGTTTCTTCAGACAGTGCTAAGAATTTGCTTTATTTTTACTGGTAAAAATACAGTATGTAGTATAGTATGACATATAATAACATCTTTATAATATAGATAGTATTCTGTAATTGGAGCCCTTTACTTGATTTCAAAATGTGTATTTGTTTATGTGAAATGCTTAATAAACAGCATATAATTTGTTCAGTAGTGTGGTGTAAGCAATTCTCAAAAATATAGTCAATTAAAAAAATCATCATTATGAAGTCATGAAGCAAAATAATATACTTGGGCAATAATCTTTAGTTTTTTTAACCATGAATCTTTTAAAGAACCTGATGAAACCAATAAATTCTTCAGCAGAAAAGTGTACTTTAATGAAAACTTTTCTATTGTAATGAACAGATTATTAAATAGTATTTATAAAGAATTATGTCCCTATAATTCTTCATTTTTTACTGAAAAAGAAATATTAAATTCTTAGAATCCAATTTAGGCTGACAAAAAAAGAAATTTAAGTTTGATTGAAAAGTAAGTTTCAATGAACGGTGTTTGGTCATCAAGCAAACTGATACTCATTCACTCGGCAGATGTTGATGGAGTAGCTAGTAATTATTGCTATTCTAGGCAGAGAGGACCTAAATACATAAAAGAGCTTGTTTGTCCATGGAAAGGGCCATGAAGGAGTAGTGCTATGCAAGGATGCAGACAATTATAAAAGGGTGGTCAAGAGACATTTGAGCAGAGATTTGAAAGAAGGGTGCGAGCAAGCCACATAAACACAGTGGAAAAAAAGCTTTGGCATATGCAGGTAGGTGGGCTTCTTCTTTATGTTTTCCAGAGACTGGAAGTTTAGTTTGTTTGTAGTGAAATGATCAAAGGGGGAAATTGTTAGAAGTTGAGTTTGGAAAGTTAGTACACTGAAAAATCATTTTGGGCCTTGTAACTCTGGAAGAAAATATGTTCCTAGCCCAGGACAAATAAACCTTTGAAGCTGAAATCAGTCAAAGGGAGAAATAAAGTGGGAGAAACCGTTTATTGCTTGCAAGCAGTCATCTACTCCTGCTCATCCTACCTCTCATGACTGGGCTGCAAAGGCCCTACAAAACCTGTCTGTTCCACGTGTGCACTCACTTTCTACCCACCTTGTATTCACCTATTGATATGGATATGGACTACTTCTTTCCAGTCCTTGGAAACACCTACAGGTATGGAGATGCACTAAGGCAAGGTGAGAGATTCTGGAAATATTGCAATTTTACCCACAGCTGCTTAGGCAATAGTCAAGAGAAAGCTTTAAGGAATTAGGAGTTTATTTTTGGACATACTAAATTTGTATTGCCTGTCAGATCTTTGTGGAGATGTGAAGTGGACAACTATATATACTAGTCTGAAATTCAAGAGAAAGGGAGATGTCATGGCTGTATATGAAATTTTATGACACATCATGGTATTTAAAGTCTTAGACCAGATGAAATCACTTTGGAAGTAAGTCTAGGCAGAAAATAGATGATGTTGAAGGACCAAGCCATAGACGCTCCAGTATCTAGATCTGGCAAAGGGTATAAGTAGTGAGCAGGGAGATAAGAATTGTTCCAGAAGCCAAGTGGAAAGGTGTTAAAAGGAAGAGAGAGAGAGTATTAGTCCTATGATAAATAAATGGAGTAAGATGAAAACTGGCAATTTCGTACAGAATTTGGCAACATGGATAGCTAACAACTTTGACAAGAATAGTTTCTGTGTAGTGGGGAGGACAAAAATCAGCAAATGGGAGAAAAGGAAGTAGAAACATTAACTAGAGCTATCTTTTTTGAGTAGTTTTACTATGAGGAGGAGCAGCACAGTGAGGCCATAATTAGAACAGGATATGGGATTAAGGAAAGGATTGCTTTACTTTAAAATGGGAGGCATTGCATCTTTGTATGCTGAGGGGAACATCTCGTAGAGAGCAAATAATTGATGATGCAGGACAGGAGATACAGTTGAAGAGAAATCCCTGACTTAGGCAGGAAGGGAGAGATCCAATGCAGAGTAGAGAGTTTGGTCTTAGATCAGAGGACAAACTTTTCTACTGCCAAAGGAGGGAAGGCAGAGCATGAGGTTTCAGATATACCCAGGTAGGTTGGTAAACTTACTGTTTGGAGCTTATGGAAATTCTGCTCTGATCTCATCTGTATTCTTAAGGAAAAGAAAAGCATCTGAGAATTTAAAAGAAGAGTTGTTGGAGATGTAAGAAAAGAGAAGTTATGAAATCATTACCTAGTACCTGAAAGTACTAAGAGTTCACATAGAGGTAATGATTATTAATTTAAATGAGACCAGTCATCAGAGTTGTTCATCTTCCTGTCATGTTTAGCTGCTTGGCACAGGTGCTGAATTAGCATATATTTCACTAAAACTGGCATTTTGCAAGGTCAATACAACTGAGAGTGGAGGGCCAAGACACTTCACAGAGTCTGCACACAAGGCTGATTCTAATGAGGGACCATGGATGCTAAATAGGATAAGCAGGGAACTGGGGAATTCAACCTTTAGCACTTCCCTTGAATTTAACTGAATATTGGATCACGAGAACTGAAAATCCTGATTCCATGATATGTTAAAAGCATAGATAACTAGAACCGCATAGTTCACTCTGTTACACAGGAATTCATGTTTCAGCTGAATCCCATCTGTAATTTTTTTATTTTTGTGTTTTTGTCTGTATTACAGATAGAACTCCTGTCTGTAATTTTCTGGCCCGTAAGTCAATGATATCTGAAATAAAGTATACATTTTTCATAAAGTCTTTCAGAAATTCACTTTACAAAACTACTTTTTAATTTTAAAGTTTCTAGAATAGAAATAAATATAGGAGAGCTTAGAATATTTTAAGTGCTTTGCTTGCATCTAAAGAGACATTTGCCTGACTTACACCTGGCTCCAACTTTCAGATGTACTTCCTCAGGAATTGAAAATAGGAATAAAAAATAGATATTAAACAAACATCTCATCTTCAAAGAAATATGTAGCAAAATTTTCTTTCTAATATGGGCCAAATAACACTGTTGAGTATATTTTGTTTTTTTCTCGTGTTTTTTTTTTATTACTGCTATTGTCCCTTATTCTGTATGAGGCATGTTTGCCCCCTCGTGGATGACTCCAGAACTGTCATTGTGAATTTTTTTCTAGTTTTTAGTAGGAAAAAGACTGAAAATGCAGATGCTGGGATCAATGGGAATTACTTTTCAAGAAATACTGAGACTGACATAAACGGGTTGAAACCACTAGATGTTTAACCCTTTTGATTAGTTTCAGAACTTGGCATGATGTTAAGAACAACATTCTGACTGAATCTGGAAGATGATCATCTGAGAAGTTAACATCTTGATACTCTTTTTAAATATGAGAGTACAGAATTAGGAAAGAAAGGTATTCTCACCCTTATTTAAATATTAAAACTCTTAATGTTTGTAATTTAAGTGAGGAGAATGAAGTGGCTTTCTTAAATTAGCTTATGGTTGTATAAATATAAATATAGGAAAGCCTGCCATTAATCTTCACTTGCTGCATTTGGAATTACACAAGTTATGAAAAAGTACATTCTTAAGATTGTGTACACATCAGTGAGTTTGACTTTTCATTAAGAGTTTTTTATAACTGACTAGAAAAAATCACTTCAATATGCTTAACGAAACATTTTTTTATGACTGAACTCCTGGAGGCAAAAGAGTATCTTATAACAATCATTCCTTCTTTTATTCACAAATTCATATAGATTAAAAAAAAACTAGTGAGTAATTAGTTACTATGTGCTTATTCAAAGTTGATTGTTTCCTGTGCCATACTTTATGAATAGTTAAGATTGATCCTATGTAAATGCTATCTCCCCCATTAAATTAGTATTATTCCTAAATAAGGAGCTTTCTTTCATGAGGAAATGAAAAAGTACCAAAAAACTTCAAACCTGCCAGCGTGAGTTCCCATATACCCTTTACTCAGCTTCACCTAATGTCAACATTTTATACTGTCAGTTATTGAAACCAGAAAATTTACACTGACATGATACTAGCAACTAATTTATAGACTCATATTCAAATATTATCTATTGTCCCATGGTCCTGGTTTAAATTCAGTATCCCGTACTACATTTATTTGCTATATCTCCTCATTCTTTTCCAATCTAAGGAGTTTCCTCATCTTTCATGACTTGAACTAAAGCAAAATCCTCACCACTTAATTTTTAGGATGTTTCTCAGTTAGGGTTTCCTGATATTTTCTCATGATTAGACTGAAGTCATGCATTTCCTAAAAAGAACACCACAGCAGCGATGTTATACCCTTTTCCGTGCACCGTATCAGGAGAGACAAGAATTCCTTTTGTCTCATTACTAGTGACTCCAACTTCGATGCCTTGGTTAAGATGATAGCTGCAAAGTTACTATTTTTCCCTTTATAATTATTTGATATTATTTAAATATTCTGCTTCTTGTTTCATTTTCCTAATTTTATCTTCCATCAATAATTCCTGGACCCAACAATATTCAACAAACAGTGTTTGATGAATATTCATTTTTATTTACATTTTTCCTTCTACTTTACTATCTATAATATGACTATAAGGAAAGCTGTTCCTTCTCTTTCATTTATGTTTTTATTTGTATGCTATATTATATACATATATATATATCAGCCTGAACTTATGGATATTTCTTTTATTTTATGGGTTAAAAACCATTATTATCATTCATTATTTTGTTTCTCAAATTGTTCCTGATTTGGTCATTGATACTCATTCAAGTTGTTTTCCATGTTTTTCTACATGACCATACAGTTTTTTTGAGTAGTACCTTACCATCTGGCTCCACAAAATGTTCCAGATCCATTTTTTACTTTCCTGTCCCAGCCTTGAATGAATCATTTCTCCGTGGAGTTTTTGTTCCTTTTATTAAATAATGGTATTTTGAAACCAGAATCTTGGTATGAGGTGTACTCACTACTACCCAAGCTATCCCATTGTCCTTTCAGCAGACAGCTGAGAACATACATACAAATACGTACACATGTACAAATATATTTTTGTATTTATCTATGTGTGTATGTACACACACACACAGACATGAATTCATATTGACACATGAGTTCAAACTGATAACTAGATTCCAATTCAACACCATAAGGTTTATTTTAGCCTCCCCCATCCTTCCTTATTTGTATCTCCTTTCCTTAACAATTATAAACCCAATTCTTATTATCCACAATCTATTTATTTACTTGCTCAGTTCTAGAATACTCATAAAATATTTAAAAATCATTAACCTCTACCTGTGAAAAATAAATGTACTTACTAACAAGCTCAATATTTGTGTACAGTGCTTTTTTGTCTTTAGCCTTACAGTATATGTTAAGTGTATGATTAATTACAGTATATTAAAATACTGTTTTCCAAAGTTACTTAGGCTAGTTCTTCTTCATCTCTTTCAGTGTGATTTTTTTATTTGTTTGTACTTAAGTTAGGTTCATTTGTTACTGTTTGGTTCCATTTTGGGATCCTTCCAAATCCTGCTTGATTTTAATTATATATTTACTAGCATATGTGAAAACTTCATAGTTTTGGGTGGAACTGTATAAAAAGGTATACTCAGATGATACCTCCTTATGCACCATTCCTATTCTTTTTTTCTGCCCATTTCCCATCTGCTTCCTTTAGATAATCAATTGCACTAGTTTCTGGTTTGTGCTTCCTGCATTTCTTTTTGCACAGATGAATAGATACATGTGCATTTTCTTATAGTCTATTCTTTCTTACATGAGAAGTAGCATACTATAAATACCCTTTTGACCTTTGCCTTCAATGTGTGTTGGAAATCACTTTATATCAGTTGATAGAGATCTTCATTCTTTTCTTTTTTGGTAGCAGCATAGTACCCATGGAGTGTTAAAAAAGTCCAGTATTTGGTGCTCAATTCAGATCTACTGAAACAGAATTTCTAGCAGAAAACCTGATAATCTATACATGTAATAAACCCCCCCAGATGATTCTTTCCATTGAGGAAGTTTGGGAAACACTGGTTCACAGCTCTACATTTAAGATGTCTAAAAATGCAAACTTCAATTATTCCTTCTTCCAAACTATTTCATCCTGCAAATCTTTCCTTCCTCAATGAATGGCACCATAACCCACATACTAACTTAGAGCAAAAACCTAGGGATGATCCTTGATGTCTTATTTTCTTCACTTTCTGCATAGGTTGCATCATTAAGTCCTCTGGAATCTATCTCCATATATATATCCATATATATTTAATCTATTTCTCTTCATATTCATTGCTACCATTTTGGTCTAAGCCACTATCATTTCTCTCTTCTATTTGAAAAGCCTAGTATCCCACATGAATCTGATCATTTCAACTATCTTCTCAAAGCCATTTAGTGGCTTTCACTTGCATCTGAAATAAAATAAAAATCCTTAGTCTTGTAGACTCTGGTCTTTATCAATCTGCCCAATGGCATCTTATGTCTGTCTCCTTCATACTGGTGTTCAGTCATTTACCAAGGCACACTTAAAGGTTTACCATTACAGGACCTTTGAGCAGATAGCTTCTTCTTGCACTGTTCTTATTCTTCCACTTTATCTGGTTTGTTTTTTCTAATCCTCTTGTTTCAGTTTTAATGTCATATATTCCTAGAGCTTGTTTCTGCTAGCTTTTCTAAAACAACTCACTCTCCACCCCTCCTTTCAGTCATTCTTTATTTAAATCGCTTTGTTGCCTTCACAGGAATGCTTGTAAATAAAGAAACATAGATTAAAGATATATATTTTTTTAATATCAGAATTTAACAAAAGTCTTTTTTTAATGGTGCCAGTGAGAGCATTATATGTTAAATTTTCTGAACTATTCACTAACTTAAGCAGGGAATAATGGAATGATTTTTTTGTTTTTTACATTAAAATGAGCTCAAGCTCCTCTTTGCTGTATTACCATATAAGCCAACATCCTCTTCTTGTGGAAACTGTCTCTCAAATGAGCCTAAAACTGGGTTTTATGCAGTTCAAGGGGGTAAAAGTCCAACATCTACCTACATGGACAAGCATGGACTCTGATTAGTTCCTTCAGGAACATTGATTTTTGGTGCCACATTTGGTAGCTATAGATACTAGTCTCTCACAGCAGTTGGGTACTGCTGGCCCACTGTTGTTCCAGAGCCTTGGGTACCACCTGGAGCTTCTAGGATGCTGCTAATCCCTGTTGACTGACCAAGAATAATTGGACTGCCAGCATTGCAATTCTCAGTGCTCAGGCCACTTCTAAAGACAACCATTGTCCATTGCTCCACCAGTCTAAGGAATCAGAGATCTTTCAGAAATTTGCTTCTCTGGATCAAGAGCCATTGACTGTTTTCTTTGTGTTGGGATATAAACAACTAGTACTTGAAAACTTTATTTCTCAACATTTGACATACATCTTCACGAGGACTTTGGCTTGGATTGTACCTCGGAGTTATTAAAAATTACATCTCTAAAAATTATTTTTAACATAAGAATTAAAACATGACATCTAATATGAACCAAAAAATTTGAAGGTGATTTTTAAAATATGTAAAAATATAAAATTTTAATGTCTAAATATAAATATATATTTACAAAGTATATGTATACATATGCATATATTTATATATGATACATATATGCACAAATATATGTATATGATGGTGATAACACATATTGTGGATATTAAGAGATAATTTTTATTTTCATTTAAAAAGTATTTACTAAATTTTCTAAATGAACATCTTTACATTTTTAAAGTCTCGAAAATAAACATGCTTTCCTGAATTAAAATACAGTAATTTTTAAATATACTCAACTTGATTCATAACAAATGGGAAATGGCATTAATAGCAGTGGAAACTATTGGCCTTCAGTGTATTTACTATTTATATAAATACACATTGAACCTTGCATTTTCTTATAAATTGTATTTTCACATTCATAAACACACACACTTACACAGATATAGTTAGCATTATTAGTTTATTCTTTGCTTTTCCCTCCCAACCCAAGAAAATTAGGAAATAGTCAAACTAAAAATACTAAACTTTAAAAATAAATTTGAATAGTATCCTTGCCTTCCAGAACATTCCTTCAGAGTTATATTATCCTTAATGGCAGTACATACCAGATTTTTTCCTTGGACATGAAGCATGGTGAAGAAGACTCACTAGAAACTGGAGTCTAAGCTTACAGAATCAAATTCCAACTTACTTTTCTGCAGTATCCAATAATGATTAAAACATGGGAGTCAGAATCAGATCTGGGTTCAGTATAACCTTGCCCCTTATAAGCTTTGTACCTTAGGCAAGTCATTTATATCTCTCTGCTCAGTTTCTTCATTTACAAACAGAGATGTTAAAAGTATTGACATTCATGATTAATTTTTAAAAATGTATTTAAGTACTGCACTGGGCACTTAAAAAATGGCCAGTTAACATTAGTTGATATTATAATTACATTTTTTCTGCTGTAAGGCCCAGAAAACAGGCCCTGCTCAGCCTCGGGATGGACGGCGACCCAAATACTCACAAGAGACCGGTCTTGATGCAAACAGCAAGAGGTTTATTGATTCCACCAGCGCGCTGGGGTCAAGACTCATACCTCACGCAGGAGGAGAGGAGTCCGACCCCGAGCAGAAATCACAGGAGGTTTTTAAAGGAAAAGGGACCATAACCAGGGGGAGGCAAGGGGGAGGTCTGCTGATGATTCGATAGCAAAAATATTTCAATTAGGGTCTCACAGGGCTTTATCTTCACAATCTATCAGTTTTGGGGAGGATTACCTAGGCACGGGTTTGCAGCTATTGTGTCATTGTGTTCAGGCCGGTTTTTATGACTCAGGCCAAGGGTCAGAGCCTACTTAAAATTTTCCTATTCCTTCAGGTGGTTTCGGGGAAACTGAAACTCAGGCCCTCTGATCTCTGAGACTTTCTGAGGCCTGTCATGGCATTAGTTTGGTCCTTTCACTGCATATAGGCACATTTTGTTGATTTTCTCATTATAAGGTATAAAAGTGCATTTTATGTTAAAGATGAGCTTTAAAATTAATCCTCTGATGTTAACAAGGCAATTAAAAATATGTCTGAAAATTATTTAATTTTAATTGCCTAGTTCAAATATATGCTTTATATTCACCATCATGAATAAAAACCTATTAGTAAAGATATCAATGTGTCACCAAAACATTTTTGTTTATTGCCTTTCATTGAACCCTAAGTCCTAAGAAATCTTTTTGATGCACTGAGGGATCAAAATTTTATACTATCAAAGAACTAATGCCATAGCTATTTGATATTTCTAATTAAGGTGAAATGTTTCTGTTTACTTCCTAATGTACAATTTTTAATGGCCTGGAATGGGACAAATTATCCTTTTGGCTGAAAAAAGGATAAAGAGGAATGCTGATGAGAGGAGAAAGACAAAGAAGAATAAGAAATGCAGGATTAATTCCTCTTTCAAAAGAGAGACAAGATACTAGAGCTTTTCATAGGGAAACTGAAGCATACCTTTTTGAAATTTGAAAGGAAGAAATGCCCTACATTTAAATATCTAGAGTAAATCTTCCATTTAAAAATGAACCTAGCTAATCATCTAGGAAGAAGAGAGTAAAATAGCCTGTGAACAAGTCCTTTTTGTGGTTTTTAAATGAAACGAATTATAATGAATCTCACGTATCTAATGAGTTTAAGAATTCCCCCTGGAAAACTGGTCTGTCTTTCACAAAATTGTAGAGTCCAAGTGAGTTATTTGCATATAGCAGGGCAGCTCTCTTAAGGCCAAAAACCACACTCATTTAAAGTCCTGTTCAAAGTCCATAATAATTTTTTTACTATATAATTATATAAGTGTAATATATAGCTATACATATGTATATAATGCCAACAAGAAATTCTACCTACAGTTCTTAGATTGGGCTCCTTGTAGTGACATATTTCCTCTTCCTTTCCAAATATTGAGTGGTGATAATTACGTATTTCACTGAAGTGAAAAATTGATTGTGAATATTACAATACTCTTGACATACTTAGAGGAATAGTAGAAAATCAGAATTTAGGATCACGATTGCTTATTGATTTTCTTCATGAAGTCATTAACATTACTTATTTCTATTACTTGTATTTTCTGAGTATTGACTGGGTTCTTGTGATATTTAACTGGATTGCATTAATGGTTTTCTAATTTTAAGAATTAGAAGTTGGTATTCTTTCTCATTATTGCCACAAATGTATTTTTTTGATTCCAGTAAACAATAGTTTTATTTTAAATATATGGAATTTTTGAAATTATATTTTGAATACCTGATGCCATTCGGTTTAAGGATTGACCTATTTTTCACTAATCTTGTTAGTTAGTGCTGTTTGTCCAAATCATCTCCATTATGCTACAAGGCAAGGTCTCTTTTTTTTATTTTTTAAGGGTACTGTTTAGAAAGTTTCCATGGGATTGGGATTAATGGACATTCTCTGAAAAACAAGGAGCCTAAAGACCTACTTTGATAAGAAGCATTTCCCATCAGTGTTGTTCATGGTTATCTCATTGCTAAACCCAACCAGTTCTCAGAACTCATTCTGCAACCTCTTGTGAGCATTTGACGAGGTTGATCTCTCCCTCCTTAAAGCATTGGCTACTTACGGCTTCAATGCCACCAACCTCTCCTAGTTTTCCTCTGACCTCACTAACCGTTCATCTTGGGCTGCCTGTGTAGGACATTCCCCCTCTTCTGTTATTAGACTTCTCTTTATCCAGAGGCCCTGTTTATGTAACCCAAGAAGTCTCCTGAAAAGTTAGTGGTATTTTCTAGGCCGAGGCAAAATTATTGGTAAAACTATTGTTTCTGATATTTTGAAGGACAGCCATGGGCCAACTTAACTCACATTTCCTATACGGAAGGAAATATTCAGAATGCTGCTGTATTGCTGCCTCTTACTGCTTTCAGTATACTTTTTAGAAGGGAGATAAACTCAGGTTAGAATTAGCCAACTTGTCAACAGAGATGCAAGAAAATATTGCTTTGGTAAAGGAAGTGCTATCTGCCTGCAGCTTGAAATCTAAACTGATAGAAAGTATGAATTAGAACTGTGCAGGGTAGAAAAACCAACTATTCCTATACCAGAAATGGAGGCAATTGCAAGACACGGCTGCAGAGCAGAAGCTTTTGCAGGAAATTTGACTATGGCCTCAAGTCTTTTTTAAGCATATTCCTTTAAAAGTTAAGGCAAAACAATGGGAGCCAATCTAGCAGCAAGAAAAAATTAAGGACAATACATTCCCCCCGCACAGTTACCTCCTGTATACTGTCTCACCTCCTTTCAACTTCACTTTTGATTCTAGCCACAACTATAGTGAAAACTCCTGTGTAGTCTTTTAACTCTCTTTGCCCAACCGTACCTCAAAGCTTGGCATGGCACCCCAGTGGCAGTCCCCTCAGCACTTCATAACTCATGGAAATTGGAGTGACCCTCAACTAAAAGGGGATGTAAGTCAATGGCTGAATGCCTCTCCTTCTTGTCTCCTCAGCCCAGAAAGTTGTAGAAACATTTCTTTAGGCTTTTTAGAGTCATACACCAAACCAGTCAGTCATTTGCCGTGTGCTTGTTGAAATTACTTTCCTTTCTTCCCAAATAAATCTCCAAGTCCTATGTAAGCTCCCTGCCCACGGACTCCCAAAGAAACTACTTGCACACACAAAACACTTTGGGCTCTGTGTTAGGTGTGGGGAGCCCTTGGCTAAAACACAACCCAAATCGATACTTTGAGAGGGCCTCCAGAGAGTTAGTTGATACAGAGTGGCTTGAGACCAACATGGGGGTCAGTAGGTGCAATACCAGAGCCTTGAGGGTGAAAAGTTGTGGCTGGAGGGGAATTTTGGCTGAGGTAACTCACATATGGAACTGATGGGAAACAGACTCTACCTTGCCTTTACTAAGTTTCGGAGGGGCTTCTTTTGAAAAAATCTGCAAACCTCTTTTGAAACAATGTCTGGTCCCTACATTTGCACCAGCAGGAAATGGCCTGTAAAAGTCTCTAGGGATACCATTATTTTTAAAGTCCATGTCAAATATGACCATGGCGGATAATGGACAAAGAGTTCTCTGTAGAGATCAGAAACAACAGCTGCCAGGTTGGCTAAGGAAGGAATTGATTCTACGTACAGAAAAGGCATGTTTGCTGCTCCTTCCCAGCAGGATGTGAAAGTTGCTATGGAACTTTCCAAATGTGAGCTCTTACTGTTTATTATTTCTTTTGAAAGCAGATAACTTCACAGATTACAGGCCCACGAGGAGCTACATTTGCACCCTGGGGAGAGGACTGAGTCACTGAGGGATCCTGATTTCTTGCTGAATGCACTGATGTGGTGCAACTCAGTGCTTGTCTCTCAGGAAGAGAGTGAAATGTTCTTTTTTTGTTTTGGTTTGTAGACAGAAGGATGCATATTGATATTTAAATGGGCAAAGGGGAAGATTGGGTGAGATTAATAATTTTTCTACAATTTCTATTCTCTTCTTATACATTAATAGAATTTCCAGTTTTTGCCCAGGCACAAAAATACTCAGAATAAAGATGTTTTTCACTGCTACTCTTCCTAGTAAGATGTGGCCATGTACCTGTGTCCTGGCCAACAGCACATAAGCAGAAGTGCTTTGTGCAAGTTCTGGGACATGTCCTTAAAGTGAGGACCAAGCTCTTCCCTCTCCACTTCCTCTCTCCTGATGCACTGTGGATATGAAGGCTGGAGTGTCATCTTGAAGATTAGAGCCACATTCTAGGCATAGGGCAGTAAAAAGCTGAACTAGTCTCTGTCTTGTACAACACCAGAGCCACTGTACTAGTATTGAACTGTCTACATCAAGTGGGAGAGTAAAAAAAAGTCTATCTTTAGAGACAATATAAATTTGGGTCTGTTATATGCAGCCTAGTTTACTAAAATAGGTTAAGACTAAATACTCTCCAATGCGACATGAAGGGCTATCTGGTAAGGGTTCTCTGGGGAAAAATCTTCCATCCCAACACAGCTTCAGGAAGAGACATTCCCCCATCCTTTTTATTTTTTTCTGTTAACACTGTCATATCTGGATTGATGCCTGGAACGGCTGTTGTCATCTTGCTCCCGCCTAAGGACATAGTCATCATTGAAGTTGGCTTTATCAGTCAGAATCCAGTCAGGAAAATGGAAGGAACTCTAGGTTTTCAAACAGAGGAATATTTATATAGGAAATGAATTATAAAGTAATTGGAAGGGCTAAAATATCAAAGAAAGAAAAAGCAAGGCTGGAGAAGCAAAGGAAAGAAGAGAATATAAACAAACACACATCAGAATGCTGCTCCCACCCTTGGATTGAAGTGCGTGACCCTACACTTGCCAGCCATTTGCTGAAGGCAGTGCTCGGTCCACCAGAGCCTACACTACTGCACATGCTGTAAAAGGCTGAAATTTTCTGCAGCCACTGGCTGTCTTCCAATGTTCCTCACTGATGATGTTGGAGCAAAGACCATCCCCAGAAAAAATAAAATAATTTCTTTCTCTCCCCATCTTACAATTTCCCACCAGGGTTTAAATTGGCATGGGTACATTGGAAATGTAGTTTGAGGCTCCTAGCCACCTGTGACACACAGAAAAGTACTGAGCTGGGAGTGGAGCTGACAGTCAATAGACAACTGGCTGAATATCAGAGTGAAAAAATGCAAAGAACAACAACATACTTTCATCACACTGTTAACTCAATACGTCAAATTGGAAGTCTGCCTTATTTTTAGATTTCCTCTTACATAAAATAATTTATTTCCTTATAGTTTAATGTATCTTGAGTTGAAGTTTCTATAATTTGTGGCTAAAACTATACTAAATTTCATATAGAAATATATTAAAGTATATGAAGTTTATTGCCTCCATAGTTTTACTGATATTTTCAGCTGGTATTAGGCATTTTCCATACCATTAAAATTATTAAAACTGTTTTATTATAGTTTAAGGAGTTTTGATATCTTTTTGAGATAAATAGTTTTAAGAAATCTATGATATAAATCGCATTTATCAAAATCTTCTATTCACCTGAAGAATTTTATTATCTCTCCCTCCCCTTTTTTCTAGTTCTAGAGAGTCAATGCAGTGTGATTTTAGGACATGTTAGGAAGTGTCAACAAATCTTTTATTGAATGCATTTCTGTACTTCAGTGTTATACAGTGTCATTAACAGGACTTGGCACATAATATATGAATGGCTGGTAAAAAGAATTAGTGACTATGAATACATGAAACAAGGGATTTTCCATTTAAAAATATTTGAGTCACGTTCTGTCCTCAATAATGGAATGAAAACACAAACTTCCATTACTTGACTACTATCAGTCATGTGTATGATATACATTACATATTTTTTTTAATTGAAGTATTATTGATATACAATTTTATATTAGTTTCAAATATACAGCAGTAGCTCAACAGTTACCCATATTATTAAATCCTCACCCCCACCAGTGTGGTTACGATATGTCAACATAAAAAGATGTTACAGAATCATTGACTATATTCACCATGCTGTACTATTATCCCTGTGAGCAACTTATATTATGACTGAGAATTTTTGTGCCCCTTTATGCCCCTCACACTTCCCACTCACCCACCTCAACCTCTCCCCCATGGTAACCACTAGTCACTTCTCAGTGTCTATGAGTCTACTGCTGTTTTGTTCATTCTATTTTGCTTTGTTTTATATTCTACAAATAAGTGAGAACATACAATATTTGTCTTTTTCCACCTGGCTTATTTCACTGAGCATAATACCTCTAGATCCATCCACATTGTTGAAAATGGCAGAATTTCTTTTCTTTTTATGGCTAATATTCCATTGAGTATATGTACCACTTCTTCTTTATCCATTAATCTATTGATGGACACTTAGGTTGCTTCCATATCTTGGCTGTTGCAAACAGTGCAGTAATAAACATAGGGGTTCATATACCTTTTTGATCAGGGACTTTGTTTTCTTCAGGTAAATTCCTAGAAGTAGAATTACTGGGTCTAATGGTGTTTCTAGTTTAGTTTTTTGAGGAAACTCCATACTGTTTTCCACAGCACTTGTACCAATTTACATTCCCACCAATAGTGTAGAAAGGTTTCCTTTTCTCCACATGATTGCTATCACTTGTTATTTCTTGTCTTTTGGATAGTAGCCATTCTCACTGGCATGAGGTAGTATCTTATTGTAATTTTGATTTGCATTTCCCTGATGATTAGTAATGTGGAGCATCTTTCATGTGCCTATTGGCCATTTGTATTTCTTCTTTAGAGAAATGTCTGTTCAAATCCTCCACCCATTTTTTAATTGAGTTACTTGTTTTTTGGGGGATTGAGGTGCATGAGTTCTTTAATAATTTTGGATGTTGACCCCTTACTGGATGAATATTTTATGAATATATCCTCCCATATTGTAGGATGCCTTTTTGTTCTGCTGATGGTATCCTTTGCTGTACAGAATATTTTTAGTTTGATGTAGTCCCTCTTGTTCATTGTTTATTTTGTTTCCCTTGCCTGAGGAGATGAGTACAGGAAAAAATTGCTTGTACTTATGTTTTCCCTGTTTTCTTCTAACAGTTTTATGATTTCATGTCTTACATTGTGGTCTTTGATCCACTTTGAGTTTACTTTTGTGTATGCAGTAAGACAAAAATACAATTACATTCTTTTGCATGTAGCTGTCCAGTTTTCCAAACACAAATTATTGAAGAAGTTGTCTTTTCCCCATTGTATATGCATGGCTCCTTTATCATATATTAACTGACCATATGTGTGTGGGTTTATATCTGATTTCTCTATTTTGTTCCATTGATTTATGGGTCTGTTCTTGTGCCACTACCATACTGTTTTGATTACTATATCTTTGTAATATAGCTTGAAACCAGGGAGCATAATACCCTCTGCTTTGTTCTTTCTCAGGATGCCTTTGGCTATTCAGGGACTTCTGTGGTTCCATATGAATTTTAGAACTATTTTTCTAGTTCATTGAAAAATACTGTTGATATTTTGATAGGGGTTTTGTTGAATTTGTAAGTTGCTTTGGGCAGGATGACTATTTGTCAAAATTAATTCTTCCTATCCATGAGCATGGGATAGATATCCATTTGTTTGTGTTTTCTTTAATTTCTCTCTTGAGTGTCTTACAGTTTTCAGGGTACAGGTCTTTCACCTCCTTTTTTTAGGTTTATTCCTAGATATTTTATTCTTCTTTGATGCAACTGTAAACAGAATTGTTTTCCTGATTTCTCTTTCTGCTAGTTTTTTGTTAGTATATGGGAATGCAACATATTTCTGTGTATTAATTTTGTATCCCACAACGTTGCTGAATCCAATTATTAGCTCTAATAATTTTTTGATGGAGTCTTTAGGATTTTTTATGTACAATATCATATCATCTGCAAATAGTGACAGTTTTACTTCTTCCTTACCAATTTGGATGCCTTTTATCTCTTTGTGTTGTCTGATTGCCATGGCTAGGACCTCCAGGAGTATGTTTAAGAAAAGTGGTGAGAATGGAAATCCTTGTCTTTTTCCTGATCTTAGAGGAAAAGCTTTCAGCTTTTTGCCATTAAGCATGATGTTAACTGTAGGTTTTTTGTGCATGGCCTTTATTATGTTGAGGTACATACACTTCATACACATTTTATTGTGTTTTTATCATGAATGGATGTTGAATTTTGTAAAATGCTTTTCAGCATCTATTGAGATAATCATGGGGCTTTTATCCTTCTTTTTGTTAATGTGGTATATGATATTGATTTATTTACAATTATACCATCCATGCATCCCTGGAATAAATCCCACTAGGTCATGATAAATAATCCTTTTGATGTATTTTTGGATTTGGTTTGCTAATATGTTGAGGATTTTTTGCATTTATGTTCATCAGTAATAGTGATCTATAATTTTCTTTTTTTTGTAGTGATTTTGCCTGGTTTTTGTATTAGAGTGATGCTGGCCTCATAGAATGAGTTTGGAAGTATTCCCTTCTACTTTTTGGAATACTTTAAGAAAGATGGGTATTGACTTTTACTTAAATGTTTGGTAGAATTTATCTATGAAGCCATCTGATCCTGGATTTTTATTTTTGGGGAGTTTTTTTGATTACCACTTCAATTTTATTGCTGTTAATTGGTCTGTTCAGATTTTCTGTTTCTTCCTGGGTCAGTCTTGGAAGGTTGTATTTTTCTTGGAATTTGTCCATTTCTTCTAGGTTGTCCAATTTATTGGCATATAATTTTTCACAGAATTCTCTAATAATTATTTGTCTTTCTGTGGTATCCATTGTGATTATTCCTTCATTTTGAAGTTTGCTTATTTGTGTCCTTTCTTTTTTATTCTTGATAAGTCTGTCTTAGAGGTTTATCTATTATGTTTATTTTCTCAAAGAACCAGCTCTTGGTTTTGTCATTTTTTTCTGGTGTTTTATTCTTCTCTATTTTATTTATTTCTGCTCTGATCTTTATTATGTCCCTCCTTCTACTTTGTGTTACATTTGTTCTTTTTCTAGTTCTTTAATTGTGAGTGTAGACTGTTTATTTGGGGTTGTTCTTGTTTCTTTAGTTAGGCCTGTTCTGCTATGTACTTCCCTCTTTGATCCACTTTTGTGGAATCCCACAATTTTGGACTGTTGAATTTTTGTTTTCATTTCTCTCCATGTATTGTTTGATTTCTAGTTTAATTTGTTCATGGATCAATTGGTTATTTAGAAGCTTGTTGTTTAGCCTTCATGTGTTTGTAGGCTTTGTTATTTTCTTTGTGTACTTTATTTCTATTTTCATACCATTGTGGTCTGAGAAGTTGCTTGATACAATTTAAAACTTCATTAATTTATTGAGTCTCTTTTTGTGGCCTAGTAAGTGATCTCTTCTGGAGAATGTTCCATGTGCACTTGAGAAAAATGTTTATCCTCCTCCTTTTGGGTGGAATGTTCTGTAGGTATCTGTTAAATCCATCTGATCTAATTAATGCATTGTTCAGTGCTTGTTTCCTTATTTATTTTCTGTCTGGTTGATCTGTCTACTAATGTGAGCAGTGTGTTAAAGTCTCCTAAAATGAATGTGTTACAATCCATTTCCCCCTTTAATTCTGTTAGTGTTTTACATATTTGGGTTCTCCTATGTTGTGTGCATATATATTTTTTTATTTTGCTTTATTAATATACAATTACATGAGCAACATTATGGTTACCAGACTCCCCCTATTATCAAGTCCAACCACATACCCCATTGCAGTCACTGCCCATCAGAGTAGTAGGATGTTATAGAATCACTACTTGTCTTTGTGTTATATGGTCTTCCTCGTATCCCCCCACCCCACCCCCACCCCTGCTACATTATGTGTGCTAATTGTAATAGCCCTTTTTCCCTCTTATTCTCCCTTCCCACCCCTCTTCCCCAGTCCCTTTCCTTTTGGTTAATAGTCCATTCTTGGGTTCTGTAAGTCTGCTGCTGTTTTGTTCCTTCATTTTTTTTTTTTTTTACATTTCAGAAGTTACATATGTATTATATATATATATTTTATAATTTATTTTGGTATCATTAATCTACAATTACATGTGCAGTATTATGGTTATTAAACTACCCCCTTCATCAGGTCCCCCCCATCAACCCCATTACAGTCACTGTCCATCAGCACAGTGAGATGCTATAGAATCACTACTTGTCTTCTCTGAGTTGTACAGCCCACCCTACGGCCCCCAACATTACATCTGCTAATCGCAATGCCCCTTTTTCACCCTTGTCCCTCCCTTCCCACCCATCCTCCTCAGTTCCTTTCCCTTTGGTAACTATTAGCCATTCTTGAGTTCTGTGAGTCTGCTGCTGTTTTGTTCCTTGAGTTTTTGCTTTATTCTTAGACTCCATATATGAGTGAAATCATTGAATAGTTGTCTTTCTCTGCCTGGCTTGTTTCACTGACCACAATGCCCTCTAGCTCCATCCATGTTGTTGCAAATGATAGGACTTGTTTTCTTCATATGGCTGAATAATATTCCATTGTGTATATATACCACATCTTCTTTATCCATTCATCTACTGATGGACACTTAGGTTGCTTCCATTTCCTGCCTGTTGTAAACAGTGCTGCGATAAATATAGGGGTGCATATGTCTTTTGAAACTGGGCTGCTGAATTTTTAAGGTAAATTCCTAGGAGTGGAATTCCTGGGTCAAATGGTATTTCTATTTTGAGTTTTTTGAGGAACCTCCATACTGTGCTCCACAATGGTTGAACTAGCTTACATTCCCACCAGCAGTGTAGGAGGGTCCCCTTTCTCCACATCCTCTCCAACATTTGTTGTTTGTCTTTTGGATGGCGGCCATCCTAACTGGTGTGGGTGATATTTCATTGTGGTTTTAATTTGCATTTCTCTGAAGACTAGTGATATGCCTGTTGGCCATCTGAATTTCTTCTTTGGAGAAGTGTCTGTTCAGCCCTTCTGCCAATTTTTTAATTGGATTATTTGCTTTTTGTTTGTTGAGATGGGTGAGCTCTTTATATAATTTAGATATCAACCCCTTATCAGATATGTCATTTATGAGTATATTCTCCCATACTGTCAGATGTCTTTTTGTTCTAGTGATGGTGTCCTTTGCTGTAGAGAAGCGTTTTAGTTTGAAATAGCCCCCCTTGTTCATTTTTGCTTTTGTTTCCCTTGCCTGGGGAGATATGTTTTGCCAACACCAGCTGTTGAAGAGGCTGTCATTTCCCCATTGTATACCCATGGCTCCTTTATCATATATTAATTGACCGTCTATGCTTGGGTTTATATCTGGGCTCTCTATTCAGTTCCAGTGGTCAATGGGTCTGTTCTTGTGCCAGTAGTATGTTGTCTTGATTACTGTAGCTTTGTAGTAGAACTTGAAGTCAGGGAGCGTAATTCTGCCTGCTTTATTCTTCCTTCTCAGGATTGCTTTGGCTATTCAGGGTCTTTTGTGGTTCCATATGAATTTTAGAACTATTTGCTGTAGTTCATTGAAGAATGCTGTAGGTATTTTGAGATGGATTGCATTGAATCTGTAGATTGCTTTAGGCAGGATGGCCATTTTGACAATATTAATTCTTCCTAGCCAAGAGCATGGGATGAATTTCCATTTATTAGTGTCCTCTTTAATTTCTCTTATGAGTGTCATGTAGTTTTCAGGGTATAGGTCTTTCACTTCCTTGGTTAGGTTTATTCCTAGGTATTTTATTCGTTTGGATGTGATTGTGAATGGAATTGTTTTCCTGATTTCTCTTTCTGCTTGTTCATCATTAGTGTATAGGAATGCAACAGATTTCTGTGTATTAATTTTGTATCCTGCAACATTGCTGAATTCAGATATTAGATCTAGTAGTTTTGGAGTGGGTTCTTTAGGGTTTTTTATGTACAATATCATGTCATCTGCACACAGGGACAGTTTGAGTTCTTCCTTGCCAATCTGGATGCCCTTTATTTGTTTGTGTTGTCTGATTGCCGTGGCTAGGACCTCCAGAACTATGTTGAATAAAAGTAGGGAGAGTGGGAATCCTTGTCTCGTTCCCGATCTTAAAGGAAAAGCTTTCAGCTATTCGCTGTTGAGTATAATGTTGGCTGTGTGTTTGGCATATATGGCCTTTATGATGTTGAGGTACTTGCCCTCTGTTCCCATTTTGTTGAGAGTTTTTATCATGAATGAATGTTGAATTTTGTCGAATGTTTTTCAGCATCTATGGAGATCATCATGTGGTTTTTGTCCTTCTTTTTGTTAATGTAGTGGATGGTGTTGATGGATTTTTGAATGTTGTACCATCCTTGCATCCCTGAGATGAATCCCACTTGATCATGATGGAGGATCTTTTTGATGTATTTTTGAATTCGGTTTGCTAATATATTGTTGAGTATTTTTGCATCTATGTTCATCAGGGATATTGGTCTGTAATTTTCTTTTTTTTGTGGTGTCTTTGCCTGGTTTTGGTATTAGAGCGATGTTGGCTGCGTAGAATAAGTTTTGGAGTATTCCCTCCTCTTCTACTTTTAGGAAAATTTTAATAAGGATGGGTATTAGGTCTTCACTAAATGTTTGATAAAATTCAGCAGTGAAACCATCTGGTACAGGTGTTTTGTTCTTAGGTAGTTTTTGATTATGAATTCCATTTCTTGCTTGTAATTGATGAAATCAGATTTTCTGTTTCTTTCTGGGTCAGCCTTGGAAGGTTGTATTTTTCTAGAAAGTTATCCATTTCTTCTAGGTTATCCAGTTTGTTACCATACAATTTTTCATAGTGTTCTCTCATAATTCTTTGTATTTCTGTAGTGTCCATAGTGATTTTTCCTTTTCATTTCTGATTCTGTTTATGTGTGTAGACTCTCTTTTTCTTGATAAGTTTGGCTAGGGTTTTATCTATTTTGTTTATTTTTTCAAAGACCAGCTCCTGCTTTCTTTGATTCTATTGTTTTATTCTTCTCAATTTTATTTATTTCTGCTTTAATCTTTATTATGTCCCTCCTTCTAATGACTTTGGGCCTCATTTGTTATTCCTTTTCTAGTTTCATTAATTGTGAGTTTAGACTGTTCATTTGGGATTGTTCTTCTTTCCTGAGGTAGGCCTGTATTGCAATATATTTCCCTCTTAGCATGGCCTTTGCTGCATCCCACAGATTTTGTGGTGTTGAATTATTGTTGTCATTTGTCTCCATATATTGCTTGATCTCTGTTTTTATTTGGTCATTGATCCATTGATTATTTAGAAGCATGTTATTAAGCCTCCATGTGTTTGTGGGCTTTTTCATTTTCTTTGTGTAATTTATTTCTAGTTTCATACCTTTGTGATCTGAGAAGCTGGTTGGTACAATTTCAATCTTTTTAATTTACTGAGGTTCTTTTTGTGGCCTAATATATGATCAATTCTTGAAAATGTTTCATGTGCACTTGAGAAGAATGTGTATCCTGTTTCTTTTGGATGGAGTGTTCTGTAGCTCTCCATTAGGTCCATCTGTTCTAATATGTTGTTCAGTGCCTCTGTCTCTTTACTTATTTTCTGTCTGGTTGATCTGTCCTTTGGAGTGAGTGGTGTGTTTAAGTCTCCTAAAATGAATGCATTGCATTCTATTTTCCCCTTTAATTCAGTTAGTATTTGTTTCACATATGTAGGTGATCCTGTGTTGAGTGCATAGATTATATCCTCTTGTTGGACTGACCCTTTTAACATTATGTAACGTCCTTCTTTGTCTCTTGTGACTTTGTTTTGAAGTCTGTTTTGTCTGATACAAGTACTGCAACTCCTGCTGTTTTCTCACTATTAGTTGCATGAAATATCTTTTTCCATCCCTTCAGTTTCAGTGTGTGTATGTCTTTGTTTTTGAAGTAAGTCTCTTGTAGGCAGCATATATATGGGTCCTGTTTTTTATCTGTTTAGTAACTCTATCACTTTTGATTAGTGCATTCAAACTATTAACCCTTAGGTGATTATCGATAGGTACATACTTATTGCCATTGCAGGCTTTAGATTCGTGGTTACCAAAGGTTCAAGGGCAATTACCTTACTATCTAACAGTCTAATTTAACTTACTTTGTATACTATTACAAACACAACATAAAGGTTCTTTTTTTTTCCTCCTTTTTCTTCTTCCTCCATTCTTTGTATATTATGAATCATATTCTGTACTCTTTGTCTATCCCTTGGGTGACATATTTTTAGCCTTTGGAATACTTCTGGATATAGGAGTCCCTCTAAAATGCACTGTAGAAGTGGTTTGTGGGAGGTAAATTCTCTCAGGTTTTGCTTATCTGTAAATTTTTAAATCTCTTTTTCAAACTTAAATGATAACCTTGCCAGGTAAAGTATTCTTGGTTAAGGCCCTTCTGCTTCATTGCATTAAATATATCATGCCACTCCCTTCTGGCCTGTAAAGTTTCTGTTGAGAAGTCTGATGATAGCCTGGTGGGTTTTCCTTTTTATGTGATGTTTTTTCTCTCTCTAGCTGCTTTTAAAAGTCTGTCATTATCCTTGATCTTTGCTATTTTAATTATTATATGTATTGATGTTGTCTTCCTTGGGTCCCTTGTGTTGGCAGATCTGTGCACCTCCATGGCTTGAGAGACTATCTCCTTCCCCAGATAGGGGAAGTTTTCAGCAATTGCCTCCTCAATAACACTTTCTATCCCTTTTTCTCTCTCTTCTTCTTCTGGTACACCTATAATGCGAATATTGTTCCGTTTGGATTGGTCACACAGTTCTCTCAATATTCTTTCATTCTTAGAGATTCTTTTTTCTCTCCGGGCCTCAGCTTCTTTGTATTCCTCTTCTCTAATTTCTATTCCATTTACCGTCTTTTCTACTACATCTAATCTGCTTTTAAATCCCTCCATTGTATGTTGCATTTCAGATATGGAATGTCTTAATGATTGAATCTCCAACTTAAATTCATTCCTGAGTTCTTGAATATTTTTCTGTACCTCCATAAACATGTTTATAATTTTTATTTTGAACTCTTTTTCAGAAAGATTTGTGAGTTTGGTTTCATTTGGCCCTTTTTCTGGGGTTTGTGAGATTTTGGTCTGAACCGTGTTCTTTTGTCATTTCATATTTTTGTGTGGTGCCCACTAGTGCGCAGAAACTCCACTCTCTGGACTGCTCAGCCCCTTGAGTGAGTTTGGTGATCATAGGGGAGCAGAGCTGGTGCCTGGGGCGAGGAATCATCTGTTTCCTGATTCATGTCTGTGGTGCCTGGTCTCCAGTGTCAGAGCCACCGGGCCAAGCAGACACGTGTAAACCTCGGTGGTTTTCATCTCTAGCCCTTGTACGTGGGGCATCCCTCTGGCTGGCCTGATGCCTGCACAGTGTCTACCAGTTTGTGAGCAGGTGCCTGCAGGCCAGTAGGAAGTTTTGGCAGGTTGTGTGTCACAGTCGGGGGCCTTGGAGCTGAGTAGGCAGCCAGGGGAATGGAGCACCTGAAGCTCCCCAAAGTTCCCAATGAGCTGGGCAGAGCACGCCCAGGCAACCTTGTCCAGCTCTCCCTTCTCCTGCACAGCAAATTCCATGCAAACCCTGCCCCTTCAGCAGCCCTCTGGCTGCTTGGAAGCCTCTCAGACTGCCTGCCTTTCCTCTGACACAGAGCGGCCGGGTGTTGATCCCATCCTCCTCAAATGGCTGGAATGTCAATTTCCCAAGCACTCCACCTGTCCAAGCTCCCGAACTTACAGAGCACCACACACTATAGGATTCTGCTCACAAAGCACATCTCCAGTGCTAGGTTTTCAGCAGTCCCAGTCTTCCACCCCCTCCTCTGCTCCATTTCTCTTCCTCCAGTGGTGAGCTGTGGTGAGGGAAGGACTTGGGTCCCACCATATTAAGGCTTTCCTACGTTACCCTGTTTAATGAGGGCCGCTCTGTTTGTGAGTTCTGTTTGCAGTCTGGTTCAGCCTTATTTCTTGTTGCTGTTTAAGATTAGTTGTATTAATTAACTATATTTTTGTACAGCTTGTGGTTTTGGGAGGAGCTCTCTGTCTCACCTCTCACACCGCCATCTTGCAAGTCTGGCCGAGTGCATAGATATTTATAATGGTTACATTTTCTTATTTGACTGACTCTTTTATAATTATGTAGTGTCATTTTTTGTCTTGTTACTTTCTTTTCTTTGAAATCTATGTTGTCTAAATACTGCTACATCTTTTTTTTTTCTCTGACTTTTGCATGAAATATTTTTTTCTTTCCTTTCACTTTTATTCTGTGTATGTTTATGGGTCTGAAATGAGACTCTTGTGGGCAGGATATAGATGGGACTTTTTTCTTTATCCAGTCTGCTACTCTGTGTCTTTTGATTGTTGCATTCAGTCTATTTACATTTAAGGTAATTATTGGTAGTTATGTTCTTATTGCCATTTTTAAAATTGTTTTCTGTTTGTTTTTATAGCTCCTCTCTGTTCCTTTCCTCCCCCTTATACTCTTATCTTGTTATTTGATGGTTTTCTTTAGTGCTGTGATTGGTTTCATCTTTTTAAATTTTTTTGGTATCTTTATAGGCTTTAGGTTTGTGGTTATCATAAGATTCAAGGACAGCTTCCTGACTATGTAATAGTTTATATTAAATTGAGGAATGCTCTATTTCAAACACAATCTAAAACGACTTTTTTTCTTCTTCCTCCTCCTCCACACTTTATGTATTAGATGTCATTATTTGTCCTTTTTGTGTTTCTCCTGCCTAACTTTGTGTATACTTGATTTTACTACTTTTGTTGTTGTTTACTTGCTTAGTAAGTAATTGGTCTACTTCCTTAACTGTGGGTTTATTTTCACTGGTGAGAACTATTTAGCCTTCAGGACCATTTCCATCTATAGCAGTGTCTTTAATATGTCCTGTAATGCTGGTTTAGTGGTTATAAATTCCTTGATCCTTCAACTTCATTTATCTTGCAAATGTTTAATCTCTCCTTCAAATTTGCATGATAATCTTGCTGGTAGAGGATTCTTGGTTGAAGGTCCTTCAGTTTCAATACATTAAATATTTCATGCCTTTCCATTCTGGCCTGTAAAGTTTTACAAATAATTTTTTTTCTCTCTTTGGCTGCTTTAATACTCTCTCCTTATCCTTAATCTTTGTCATTTTAATTGTCTTGGTGTTGTCTTCCTGGGGCTCCTTTTGTCAGGGACTCTCTGTGCTTCCATGACCTGAATGTTTATTTCCTTCCCCACACTGGGGACGTTTTCAACAATTATATCCTCAAAAAGACTTTCTAATCCTTTGTCTCTTTTCTTCTTCTGGTACTTCTATTATGTGAATATTGTTTCATTTGGAGTTTTCACACAGCTTTCTTAGCATTTGTTCTTTTATAGAGATTATTT
Organism: Smutsia gigantea; assembly: GCA_032199065.1. Classification (NCBI taxonomy): domain Eukaryota; kingdom Metazoa; phylum Chordata; class Mammalia; order Pholidota; family Manidae; genus Smutsia; species Smutsia gigantea. Next base: position 86,806 of record JAVSCE010004078.1, on the reverse strand, counting down.
TTTCTCTCTGTTTCTCATCTTCATTGTTCTCCTGTTCTCTAATTTCCATCTCATTTATAATCTCTACTTGCAGCAATCTATTATTTATTCCCTCCATTGTCTATTTCATTTCAGTTACTGCATTCTTCAGCTTTGAGTGGCCCTTTTTCATCTCTTCTCTCTCTTTGTTGAAGTCCTCCCTGAGATCATGAATGATTTTCCATAGAGCAGTGAACATATTTATGACTTACTTTTAAATATTTATCTAGAAAATTGGTAATCTCCATTTCATTTAGCCCTCTTTCTGGTGTCTTATCCAGTAGTTTTGTTTGGAACATATTCCTCTGTCTCCTCATTTTGTCAGGGTTTCTGTGTTTCTTCCTTTGTATTAGATGGATCTGCTATGCTTCCTAGTCTAGAGAGTAATGGCTTTATGAAGGTGTCCTCTGGTGCCAAGAATCTCAAGACTTTTTACTCTCCATGCCTGGTCTCCTTTGTGACCCGGCCTGCAGGTCTGCAACGTGAACCTGGAGAGAGGGAGAGGGAATGAGGGGGACAAGGGATGCGAGAAATGGAGACAAGACAGGACTCTCTGATTAAGTCTGATTTATTGCAGCTTAGAGCATGGAATATAAACACATTATAGGGTGTGGTCTCTTCTGATTGGTTACACCTTATGCTAATGAAGCGATATTCAAATTCCAATTACGCACCAAGTTGTGTGCATGAGCAGTTGTCTCTGATGTAAGCAGCGGACCTAAGTGAGAACACTCGGTGGGGAGCTGTGGCACGAAAGTAATCGAAACCTAAAACCTAAGTACGACAAGATGGAGTCTTAAAACAAAATGGAGTCTTGTTTGACAATATCCGCTCCCCACGTGTCCCCCTTCTGAATTTTAATAAAATGAAACGGGCAAACAGCCCAAGAAAAGGCATCACGTTAGGCAGAGGCTAAACAAACCACCATAAACCACAGAAAAAGATCTGTAGTTAATAATTGCAAAGGGACTGCACCTGTCTTAGGTTGGAGAATGTTCAACCCTCCTTACCCATCTTTGGTGATCACAACAGCATTGGTTCTATGCCTGTCATAGGTTGGTAGGGTGACTGACTCTCTCTTACCCATCATTGGCTGACCAGCCCACACGATGTTATTCAGTGATAATGAATGGTGGTTGTACCAATGTGTAGCACACATTTACGTGAAGAAAACAATATCCAGTTCCGGGAAGATGACGGTGTGAGCAGGGCGGCAGAATTGTCAGACAAGGAAACCTCCTAAAACTATATATATCTATGAAAACACAGCAAACACAACTTATTCCTAAAGGAGAAACAAGAACTCGGTCAACAGAAGATATATAAAGCAAGGCAAAACTGCAGCAAAGTGACAAAAACTTTGGAATGAGGTACATTAGGTGTTAAGGCACGCATCATCATACTTTTCTACATCTTCAGTTTCTAATTTTTGATAATGTACTTGAACTTCACGAATTTTGATAGAATCCACTTGTTGTTTTATAAATTGCAATAATTTGTTGATTATACAAGGTCCTACTGAAACGACAATCAGAAACACCATCAATGGGCCGAGAAAAGGCAAAAGGTATGGTAAAAATCCATTAAGTCCTGTCCAGAACGGGTTATCTCTGAGCTCTCTTCGTCTTTTTTCCAGGTCATCTTGAAGCCTTTTTATTTTGTCTCTAACAATGCCAGACTTGTTAGCATAAAAGCAACACTTTTCTTGTAAGAATAAACAGAGGCCTCCTTTTTCTGCAGTTAGTAAATCCAATCCCCTACGGTTTTGTAATACTACTTCGGCTAGAGAGTCTACCTGATCTTGCAGATCTTTTATTGTCTCAGAGATGGCTTGGACATCAGAGATCAATTGTTTAGACAATTTGGTATATGAATGCGAAGACACAGTCAAACCAGCAGTACCTGTGGCTATTCCTGCAGTTACACCCAGGCCTATCAGGAGAAGGATCATTTGGACAGCTCTCTTGTGTCTCCCTCCCAAGTAATCTAGGGAGGGAACAGGAACAGGTTCACTTCCAGGAATGATATCAACATCAGGGAGAATGAGAGACAGGACACACGATCCAGTCCAATTTTGTGGTAGGAAGGTGTATATTAAACTTCCTCCACATAGAAAAACTAACCCAGGTGGGGCACAACAGGGTTCTGGACAGTTAGTAACATTGGCACATAGCTCTTGGGACACACTGCCTACATCGAGGGCTGTAAGGTTGTCTTCATAGGAGTTATTAAAGCACAGGCCTGTACTGTAAGGCATGGGCTGCGCGGCTGTAGGAGGAATGGAGGAACAATTATTAAAATTGGCATAGGTTATGTTAACAGTTGACATGTTGATCGGATAGGCAAGGGGCAGGGGAACATCAGAATGCATGCAGAGCCAGCAGTCTTTTGCCAGTTCTGGGTTGGACTGATTTAGCATGGAAAAGCTGCTTTCCAACATCGATTCAGTGTGAGGGTCTAAAGCTAAATCTCCTCGGTTTTTGGGAATAGCAATAGGATGATAATTAAGCTTGGGATATTGGGCTTCTATGATTTTTTCCAATATTTTTTTGACTTGTATTTGTCTAGCCTGATTTGGACGCCTCCCCCGTCAGAGATATGTAATGGAGCCTGCAGGTTCCAGCATACCAGGTTTCCGGATTTTCCATGGCATTTTGACTGAGCAAGGTGGATTCCATCCACGGCGTTGCCAAAACTCCCTGCAAAGTCTCCAGTTTTAGTGGCTGTCCAGTAGATTTTGTTATTAGCTATGCAGCTCTGCACTGTTGTATAACAGGTGGCGTGCATAGATGAATGAAACACTGTACAGCATTTTATAGGTTGCCCTTTTATGGAAGGAATGATGGTAGGTTTTTGAACACATTGCCATGTATTGGACTTAACAGTGTATGCAATGCCTTTTTCAATTGGGGTATAGCCTTCTCCAATAAAATTATAGGCAATCTTTGTGCCACAGTCCACCCATTATATTGGTTTGACCCTTCCCATCGGCATTTGTGGCAGATTGCCCCCTCCACAGTCACAGACCCATCCGGGCTGCGAGAATTTCTCGTGCTTTACTGGGGTCTTCAAAACCTCCATCACTGAACGACAGGATGTCAGTGGTTATTATCAGAAACCAGACCAACTGCGTCATCTTTATGAATTGCTTTAGTTTCTAGTAAAGTTGTTATGCTGTAATTCTTCTAGAAGGTTATAAACAATCAGTCCAACAGTAGCAATATTCAGGGTGATGATGGAAAAACAGGTCGCTACCAGGCAGAGCGTCCACCAGGGGTTATGTGGGACGGGCATTCCTGTAAAAAAGAAGTGACTCTCTCAGGGTTGTATTATTCCCTGGAGGAATTATTATCTACCTGCCGCACCAACCTTTCAGGTAACCATCTAGCGGCATCATGTTTTTGTGAAAAAACACAAACGGCACCTCGTCCCCAGATCAGTACTGGGTCGGGTCCATGCCATCGATTATCTAACAGATCCTTCCATTGTACTGTAGCAAAAGTTGATTTTGTATTAGGGTGCCAAAATCGGTCAGCAGCAGAACGCCCGTTTGTATCCAAAATTAAAAAATTCAAAATAAAAAGAGTATGTGCAATCAGATTTCTTGGAGAGCCTTTTACGGGGTACATCCCCCTTTTTTATTTTGTCAAGAGAAACTTTTGTGATTAAGTGGACCCGTTCCACTATCCCCTGACCTTGAGGGTTGTAAGGGATACCCGTAACATGGGCAATGTTGAGTTGTTCACAGAACTTTTAAAAATTGCATCCAGTATATCCCAGACCATTATCCGTTTTTATTTTCGTGGGCAGTCCAAGTGTAGATAATGCAAGTAATACATGGGCTATAACATGTTTGGAGGCCTCTCCAGATTGAAGAGAAGCAAATATAAATCCACTGAAAGTATCTACAATAACATGAAGGTATATTAAAATACCAAATTTGGGCATATGTGTAACATCCATTTGCCATAAGGCATTGGGGACTAGGCCACGTGGGTTAACACGTAGATGAGGAACGGGCACAAATGCAGCGCAGGATGCACATTGCTTAACAATTTGATGCGCTTGTTCCCTGATAATTTTGAACGTTAATCTCAAAGTATGAGCATTAAGATTATGAAGCTTATGAGCTTGTGATGTGGCCTGAATATTATCTTGTAAGGAGGTAGCTACACCGCCAATTGTTCTGGTCGCTAGATCAGCTCTGTGATTTCCCTCTGTGAGCGGCCCTGGGAGACCCGTATGAGCTCTCAAGTGTCCAATAAAAAACAAGGCGCATCTCTTCTGAATTAATCCTTGTAGTTGTTTGAAAAGAGATGCAGCCTCAGAAATTTGTTTTATCTGTGCTGCAGTTTCTAAAAGAGGGACGGAATTGGCAATGTAACAGCTACCTGTACATAGATTGAAAGGAGCATTAGGAAATGCTGAAAAAACAGCAATAACAGCATGGAGTTCTACTAATTGCGCTGATGTTGAATGGGTATCAAACTTTACAATGTCATTATTAACACTATAGGCAGCTACGCCGGAAGAAGACCCATCAGTAAATATGACTTGTGCTTTACTGATGGGCTGTAAAGAAGTTCTAGTAGGAAAAACAAACTCATGAGTACTGATAAATTGAATAAGCTTATCAGGAGGATAATGATTATCTATCTGACCTGCGTAGGAGGCACAGGCAATAGACCAGTATTCTGTGGTTTGAAATAGCCACGATATCTGAGTTTGTGAATATGGTTGGATGATTGTGTCTGGGTCTTTTCCAAAATATTTCCTACCTTGCTCTCTTCCTGAAATAATAATATCTGCAACAGCTTGGTAATAAGGGTAAATAATCTTTGCAGGCGAGGAGGGCAAATGTACCCACATTATTGGTCTGCCTTGCCAAAACACTGCAGTAGGGGTACAAGAGGCTTGGCAGATGATCAGGGATAAAGGTCTATCATAATCAATGAAGGTAACAAATTGGGATTGTATGGCCTGTTCTACCTAATATAAGGCTGCACGCACCTCTTCTGTAAGTGACCTAGGTGAACATGGGTCAGTATCACCTTTTAAAATATCAAATAATGGTTTAAGTTGTCCAGTGGTTAATCTTAAGTAAGGCCTTAACCAATTAATGTCACCTAGAAGTTTCTGGAAATCATTAAGAGTTTGTAATGTATCCAATCTTAATTCCACTTTTTGGGTAGTGATTTGTGATCCAAAAAGTTGGAACCCTAAATAAGTGTAGGGATCTTGTAACTGAACTTTCTCTGGGGCTATTTGTAGTCCTTTGTCAGCTAGGGCCTTCTGTAAATGGTTATAACACAGAAGAACTTGTTGACCTTGTTTCCCCGCTAGCAGAATGTCATCCAGATAATGAACAATATATATATCCTTCCATGAGTCTCTGGCTTTTTGAATTGCTGCACTAACAAATTTTTGACACAAGGTGGGGCTATTGGCCATACCCTGTGGAAGTACTTTCCACTGATATCTCTTCATAGGTTCTTTAAAGTTAGTGGATGGAACGCTAAAAGCAAAACGTTTTTGATCAATGAGGTGTAATGGGATGGTGAAAAAACAGTCTTTTATGTCTATTACTATCTTATAGTATCCCAAAGGAATGGCAACAGGAGAAGGAAGGCCAGGTTGCAGAGCCCCCATAAGTATCATAGTTTTATTAACAGCTCTAAGATCTTGTAAAAGTCTCCAATTACCGGATTTTTTCTTAATTACAAAGATAGGAGTATTCCAGGGTGAGGTACTCTCTACAATATGGCCAGCAGCTAATTGTTCCTGCACTAACTGTTGAGCCGCCTTAAGTTTCTCCTGAGGAAGAGGCCATTGATCAACCCATACAGGGTCATCATTTTTCCATGTAATCTGATCTGCATGGGGCGCAGGAGTGTCAATGACCTCTAGAATAAATTTTTTGGACCCTCTTTATAACTTATGCCTGGCAGTAGTATAGGTTCCAATATACCTGTACCATTTTTTCCTAAACCCTTACCTGGCAAAAATCCTTGTCGCAACATCTGGGCTGTTGCTATTATCATTGGGGCTACACATAATTATTCCCATTTGAGTAAATAAATCTCTACCCCAAAGGTTTATAGGGAGGCCCGTTGTAACGAAGGATTGTATTGTCCCTTGATTACCTTCTTTATCCTTCCAATGCAACATTTTCGTACTTTTTTCTGGATTCTGACTTTGCCCTATACCTCTGAGATTTGTTAGTGTAGGAGCAAGGGGCCAGCCAGGAGGCCATACATCTTTTTTGATGATGATAACATCTACCCCTGTGTCGATTAATCCAGTAAATTCCTTTCCATCAAGCCAGAGAGTTAAAAGTGGCTTTTCTTTCATAACAGATTGTACCCAATACGCATCAGAGGAACCAAAACACTTATCATTTCTACGCTCTGTTTTATACATGTTCTCAGTTTTTGTGAGCGGAAGCAGCAATAATTGGGCAATACGCTCTCCTGAGGGAATAGTTATAATATTGAGTGGAGCTGAGGCCATGATCTTTATTTCTCCAGTATAGTCATTATCAATAACTCCTGGAAAAACTTGCAATCCTCGCATAGTATGGCTACTGCGACCCAAGAGAAGTCCAAATAGATTGGGGGGTAGGGGGCCAAATATGCCAGTAGGTAATGCCTGAACTCCCATTTCTGGGGTCAAGACTGTGTAGGAGGAGGCACAGAGGTCCAGTCCTGCACTTCCTGGGGTGGCTCTGCAGAGCTGTGAAATGGATTGTTTGTCGATTGTGGGACAAACTTGATCGCCCCAAAAGCTTGTCTTTGGGGTCTGGGGGCCTGGGGCTGGCCCTGAAACCCGTTTCCCGAAATAGACGGAAGTTCTTGTCCCTGAGCATCTCTTTTTGACCTACACTCATTAGCCCAATGGCATCCTCGCTTACAGCGGGGGCAGGTCCCGGGCAGTCTGCCCTCTCTTCCTATGTGCTCTGCTTCACCTTTGCAATTTTTGCAAAATGTCCAGGTTGTCCACATTTGAAACAATTCTTTCTGGATCTTTGAGTTAGCAACTGTTGGACAGTAGTAGCCCCCTGCAGGGCTGCAGCCATAGCAAGGCCTTGCTGGTAAGCGCCCAGATGTCTGTGCACAACCGGATATATCCTGACAAATCTGTCTTTTTATGGTAAGGTCTGATAGTTGCCTGGCAGGCGGAATTAGCATTTTCATAGGCCAATTGTTTTACAAATTCAGTGCCCGCCTCTACCCTTCCAAAAATCCTTCCTGCTGCAGTCATTAACCTGTGTATAAATTCAGAGAATTGCTCATCAGGTCCTTGTTTTATACTGGCTAGGCTAGAACTGAGATCTCCCTTAATGGGTAAGCGCCGCCAGGCTTTCAAAGCCGCCACGCTGACCTGAGCATACAAATAAGGAAGAAATTGCATTTGGTTGGCAGCTCCTTCATATGCCCCATCACTGAGGAGCATATCTGCTGTATTGGTGTTCCTTGCTTGGGCATTTCTTCTGGCTGTATCTCTACAGGCTTCTACATACTCCGATTTCCACAACAAGTAATCTCCCCCCGACAGTGTGGCCCTAGCAACAGTTTGTCATTCTGCAGGGGTTTTCCAGGCATCTGAAATGGCTTCTAGAATAGCTTGTGTATAAGGGGCAGTAGCCCCATATTGGGAAACTGCTTTTTTTAATTCCTTTATAACTTTAAAATCTAAATTATGCAGTTCTCTAACTCTGGCATTAGGGGGCCCTGTTTCTATGACAGAGAAACTTTGGCCTGCATCGAGTTCTAATTCTTTGGACATTTCATCTACTGGTGTACTCTGTAATGGAGGCTGGGAACCAATTTTTGGGTAGGTTTGGGCTGAAGGTTTAAGAGCTGGTGCACTGCCCATTTCGGGGTCAGCTGCCAAACACCCTGTCTGTCACACCTTTAATCTTTCAAGTTCATTTATCAAATCCTGATGTTCCTTTTCTAATTGTATCCGTTGCTTTAAATAGTTATATTTTGTCTTGTGACTCTTTTTGAGGGTCTAAGGCCGGCATAACCAGTGGAGGGGCTGACGGAGAGGGATCATCACCCTGCACGGAACCAGAAGCAGAAGGGCTGTAAGGAGGGGGTCTCTTTAATAAAGGAGGCCAGTCAGAATTATGATAGTCAGCAGCTTCACTTTCTAGACCTTCCTCCTCTGAGGGGCTTAACCCTTCTTCAGGGCCCCTGGACCCCTTATGGGGGGATTTCAGCCGAGGATACAAGGACCTTTTGTGCTTTTTAGTCCCTGTACTCTGCTCAGTTTCTGTCATTTCATCCTCACTATTCAAGGATATTAAATCCTGGTCTCTATTAGTATTCTTCACATTTTTGTCCCTTTCAGTAAGTTTTACCGTTTTTGAGTGTGATGGTGCCGGAGAGGGGTCTGGGGAATTGCACTGGGAGGTCCTTTTGAGTTCTTTGAGCATGACTTCCCCTTTTTGAACTACGGCTGCAACCTCCTCTGAACTATGGCGGCAGACCAGCAAGTCATTAATTAAATTCCAATAAGAAAATGCAGTAACAGGGACCTTTTCTGGTCCAAAAGAATTATAAAAATCATTCATAGCATCCCCTACCTTCTTCCATTTTCTTTCATCTATAGTACCTTCTTGAGGTAACCAAGGGCAGAACTTATCTAGAAACTGAAGAAATTCTAACAACTTTTCTTTTTACCCTTACTCCTCGCATCTGCAAAGCTTCTTTCAAAGATTCAAGAAAAGCTTCTCTACTACTCATGCCTTGTCCCATTTTCACAGACTCACTTACCACCGTGCTGGAGCAGCGAGTGACTTGCTCAATCAGCAGCGGCTGCTTGTTTTTGCTTTCGCCGGCAATTTTCTTATTGGGCTGCAGACCCCTTCATCTGTGTTCCTCTCTGGATCCCCCGTTCTCGAGCCCCACGTTGGGCGCCACTTGACCCGGCCTGCAGGTCTGCAATGTGAACCTGGAGAGAGGGAGAGGGAATGAGGGGGACAAGGGACGCAAGAAATGGACACAAGACAAGCCTCTCTGATCAAGTCTCATTTATTGCAGCTTAGAGCATGGAATATAAACATATTACAGGGTGTGGTCTCTTCTGATTGGTTACACCTTATGCTAATGAAGCGATCTTCAAATTCCAATTATGCACCAAGTTGTGTGCATGCGCAGTTGTCTCTGACGTAAGCAGCGGACCTAAGTGAGAACATTCGGCGGGGAGCTGTGGCGCGAAAGTAATCGAAACCTAAAACCTAAGTACGACAAGATGGAGTCTTAAAACAAAATGGAGTCTTGTTTGACAATATCCGCTCCCCACACCTTTGTGGTGGAGCCCCAGTTGCTGTTGGTGGGTAATGGGTGGGGCCAGCTTTCTGTCTGTCTGCCAGCAGTGATCTCATTCTGATGGGGCCATCAGTTTGCCTCAGCTGGCCATTTGTGATCGAAACAATGGCTTCTGCTGAGATGGCTGTGGGTGGGTGCCCTCTGCCTGTCCTGCAGCAATGGTGGGGCTGCAGGGTTATCAGAATGTGTGAAGCAGTTGTGTGGCTGTGAGGTGCATGTGCAACAAGAACAAGTTGTGCATGTGCCCCCTGGCAGCAATGAGTCGCAAGCACTGGGTTTTGCTGCCCACAGGAAGGAGGAAGCAATTGGAGTTGGTTCCTGCAGGCATCTTTCTAATTGGGCTGAGACAGGGTCGAGAAAGCTGGGAAAGCTTTCCTCCACCTGCCAGGCAGCAAAGTCTGAACTGTTGAATTGAGTGGGCTGACACACTGATAGTGCAGAGGGAAGCACCTCACGGGTGGGCCACCAGTGAGCATGAATGAGAATATGGAGCTCCTGAGAGTGCCTGACCTATTGGGCTGAGGGAGGGCTGGGGAGTCATTCACTTGCTCTTTCTTCTGCAGAGAGAGCTCCATCAAACCCTTGTCCCCACTGGTACCCCACACACTCCTGGCAAGTCTTTCAAACTGCTGCCTCTGTTTTGGGTCTCAGCAGGATCAGCCAAGTGTGCCTTTTCTCCATAAGTGGCTGGAGTCCCAGCCTTCCACAGGTATCCAACACTCCCTGGAGTCCAACCCTGCTAATCACCAGAACCCAATGCAATGTGGACTCCTGATCAGATCTCCAGGGACAGGTACGCAGGTTCCTGAGTGCCTATCCCCTCCCTGCTCCATTCCTCTCCTTCCACCTACGGGCTGGGATGCAGGTAAGGCTTCTGTTCTGCTTGTTCATGGCTCTGCCACTTTCCCCTTTTCTGTGTGGTCATCTCTTTTTTACCAGGTGTAGGTAGTCTGGTCTGTTCTGCAGTCTTCAGGTTGTTTTCAGATTTAGTTGTATTTGCTGTGATTGATTCCTTATTGTGTGTGTGGGAGGAGGTTTCTGCCTTGCCTTCAAACTCTACCATTTTTTTTCCCATATATTACTTATTTTAATTACCAAACTTTTAAGGTTGGAATGATTATAAACATTGTATGGATGATGAAAATGAAGTTAAGACAAGTTTATTATCCTGTCCAGGGTATGTTTTCAACAAACCTTGATGGATTCAAATTCATGCATATTTAATTTCCAATCATTAATTTTTTTCATATTTAGCAGACTCTGTATGATATATTTGTACAATGGTAAATTTCTATGAGGTTTTTATTATATTTTTATATTATTAATTGCATTTTTTTAGTTATCATGTATATCATACATTGTTTTGTATTGACTTGCTTTTTAATAAGCACTAAAACACTTTTCTGTTCAATATGAAACTATTAAAAGAAAATAAAACTCCTAATATTATATAGACAAATAAACTTCACCATTATATTTTATCTATCTTTCCTTTATTATCTTATTTATGTAAATATATATTTGGTTTAAGTATATTCAAATATGATATATTCTATTTCCACTTATTCTAAAGGGCAGCCACAATATTACTTAGATATATGCATTTACCTTAAGAGTACTGAAAATAAGTCCAAATTTTAACCTAATGTAGCTTAATTTTCTTTATCAAATCAAAATGTAAATTTTAGAGAACAATTCTTACTTTATCTTTAAAAGCTTGCCAATAGAGCAGGAAAGCATTCATGCATTTGTCAATGAATCCTTCACAAGGCATGTAATTTCCGTCCTGAAGCAGTAGAGGGCTCATTACTGTCCTGATAAATGAATACAATATCTTGTGTATTGTTTCTCTGCCAAATTCACTGGGCCAGCAAAGTAAAAACTACAACTGCACAAATCTTGGTTGGTTTAAAAGAAGAGTTTAAAATTTTCATCAAGCTTCTTATTATGCCTGTTTATTGTCAATAGTTTTAATTTAAATACATTTTGATGACCTTGTGAAATAGGTTTGCAAAACTGTATTGCCTCTGTTAAAAATAAGAGGTTTTTAAAGACACAGAGAATAATATGGCAACAAATGGAAAATATTCAGTAGTAGTGTGACTTTGCTGATATTGATTTTCCTCAAATACTTTGTAGTTTTAAGATACATTATATTAAATGTTTAGCTACAAGTTTTTTCAAGAGGAATATATAAAATGTATACATTTCACAAATATAATTAACATGTATTTCTAGGATTAAAAAGAGGAAAACAACTGAAAGAATGAGACAGCACTGACAATTTTTTTAAATTTACATTTCAAATTTTAGTATTGCAGAAAACTGATTGAAACTATAACAAAGGAATGAATGATAACTCTATTTGTGAATCTCTTATAACTATCGTTTTATGGGTCAAATTTGGTCAAGCATGATTTTGAAAGTATTTGGGGGATTAATCTGATTATAGTTTTTTACAGTATTTCAAAAAAATATCTGGATATGAATACTTTTTAAAAAATGAAGAATAATATTGAATTTTAGAATATTCCTTTCTGTGTCTTGACAGCTCTAAAACTTTATTATTGTCAAGGATCGCAGAAACCTAGGTACCTTTCAGCATATTATAACTGCCAGTCTCCATTAGATAGGCATCTCAGAGGAAGTGCAGATTTGCTCTGTCCTTAACTAGGACATCCATCTTCGCCTGCCCTTAGACATCTATGCTCCTGCATCTCAGCCCTTCCAACTCAGACTGGCTTTCACTTTTGGCTCCCTTGGTTCTCAGCCCTTTGGATTTGGACTTGAACTATACCATCAACTTTTCTAGGCCTCCGGTTTCAGACTGTAGATTGTAGGGGCTCTCAGCCTCCATAATCATGCAAGCCATCCTTATAATAAACTATTATATCTATATCTGTATACAGAAATCACATTTGTCTTGTTTACCGCTTAATCACCAATACCTAGTACAGTCTCCAACACATAGATGATACTTGATAAATATTCTGGAATAACTGAGTAGTTGCTAAAAATTACATCTATTTTTCTGGTTGATGTTTTCCAAATATCTGTTTATATATGTGTTTATATCTATATCTGTAGAACTATATAGATATATATCTTATATAGAAGTCCTTCCTACTGGTACCAAAAAAAGGAGAAAACACTGAAGCTTTCTTAGGGGCTTGCCCAAATGTGGGACATAAAGGAAGAGAAAATGATACATCTTGAAAGCTCTCAGCAATCAAATATCTAAAATGGAGTCAAACTCTTTATTACATGTATTTATATTTATGAAAATTATTTTTGTATTTATCTGTTTTCCTCACTTGACCTACAGTACTACAAGAGCAAATATTGCCTCTCTGTTTATGTCTGAATACAAAGCATCGATTATAATAAGCAGCAGAGCAGGTTCTCAATGACATCAAATAAATGAATAAAAAAAGTATTTAATAGTCAGAGGAATATACATTCTAATAGAAAAAAATGGTTCTAAAGCCATTTTAGAGGAGATATTTGAAGAGTGATTAATGAGATAATTCCATGGCAAGTGAAGCTTTTTATTACTGATTAAGAATCTATTGTGAATGCATGAAACAAGAAAAATTTAGTTACAGACCTAGAAACACACACACACATACGTATATATAAATTTATTTCAATTGATTGATTGATCATGAAAGAAATTTTTGTGGGGAGGAAGCCCAGAGAAGTAAAATGTGTTGGTCTGGAAATTGAGAGACTTGAGGTCTGACTCCATTTCTGTCACTACTTATTTGGCAGAACTAAACAAGTCACTTAATTTTTTGGTTACTTAACTTACTTTGAAATGAAAGGGCTGAAATTAATGATTTTTAAAATGTGTTGAAATTAACAACTCCTATAAATCTAACTCTTAGGTTTTTACCCTTATTTATATTGGAAGAAGTAGAAGAACCTTGATCTAGTTAGGGCCAGTAAAAGGTGTTTTTACTGCATTTAGTATAAGTGGTTCTCATCACTGATCCATACTGGGGCTGCCTCATGAGGCATGGAGGCCATAATGGTTTGTGAACTTATCCTGTCTGGGCAGATTTGCTATTGTGTATTTTATTGATTTTTCAGTTCAGTAAACCCGCTAAACCAGGTTATTGCCCACTCATACTGGATAAACTAAAAACTCACAGGTTGAAACAGAGACTAGAAAGAATATGATGTTTGAATGAATAAAGCAAAACTTCCTGGAAAAGAGACAAACTTGATTAAAAAGGAATATCTCACTTTGAAATTCTTATCACATTTTAAAAAAGCTTTAAAATTTAACAAATATATGTATGTGCCTCTTTTTGTGTATAGACAGAACCACACATACATACATACACACAAATTATAAAGTACAGCTCAATGAAACTTCACAGACTATAATCAGCACCGTAGAAACTTCTGTTGTGTTTCATTATTGTCACTTTCCTCTGAAGTATAACTATTGTCCTTGCAGATGCATCCATGTTGAAGATCAATTTACATCAATTAACATAGATTTAAATTATTCATTCTATAAGAATAATGGCATACTTAGCAGGTCCCAATACAATCTTTATTTTCCTGAAGTGTGAATCTATTTCCCAGGTTTACTTTACTGAGTTTGTTTTATTATGTTTATTTTTTTATTATGTTATTATATTTCTCATCCACAGAATCATACAATGTGATTTGTGCAATTTTCACTAACAAGTTCCCCACTTACATTTACAGTCTAGTGATAGTTACACTATTTTATAAAGAATAAGGCAATTTCTGGGCTCTTATTCTAGATCCTAGTACCAAAGACTATCCTGTCTTCCCCATTTTATATGATCCTTAGTGACCGCCTTAGGGCTTTCAAACTTCTAGAGAGATTGCTGGGTTATTCTCTAAGAACCTACTTTTAAAATACAAACTGAAAAGATACCACAAGAGCCTGTAGATAAACTTGATTTAATTGGCCTAATTTATTGGTAGTATTATCCAGATAGCAGGGATTAAATGAGGCACAACCAGTAATTTTTAATAAGTTATATGCATATTGTCAAATGTATGTCACAGCCCTGACACTGGCCATAGATAGACACACAGAATTCAGAGGTAAAGGCTCAATTTTGTGTTATGGTGAGGGCCCTTTCATGCAGTGGACACAGAGGTGAGACAATAGTTGGTTGGCAGTGGTACTGAAACATAGAAGGTAGACAAAGAAAACGGGTTTATGAGGCACAAACAGCAAAGTTCATGCCTGGTTCAGTTTATCTATGGTCAATCATGGTGGTTAGTGACCTTAAAACTTAATAATATATACTATAGATTTATAGAGATCATCCTCTGCAGAGTCAATTCAAAGTAAAAACTTAGTAAAAAAGACACAACTGTGAGGATTTTCTCTTTGTTAGTTCTAAGGTTTGCTATTGTCTTGGTGTTTGGGATTTAAGCTGTCACTGCATATTCTGAGAACACAGAAAATGTGTGTCTAAATGTGTGAAAGGAATAGGAAAAACAATGAGGAACAAAATGACAGAAAGGGGAGAATTGAGATTTGGTAGTTTGGGTAAAGAGTCAATAGGGAAACGAGGACATAGGCAAAGACAGCTGAATGTCTAATGCTGTCATAAAAAATGCAAGCACACTGGAAGAAATTTAGTAGTTCTTTATGTGCCATTATATTTCCAGGAGAAGGAAGTGTTAGAGTTTGGAATAAACTGCTAGGTTTGGTCAGATGGTGGGACATAGTCTGTGTCTTAGCTGCTACCTTAGTTCTTAGCTTTCATAATGAGGACTATTAAAAGTGTAGGCCGAAAACTTACAGTGTAGGAACTTCTATCACTAGTTCCCCCAGCCAGGAACAACAATTTGAATAGCCATATGATTGTAAAAATATCTTAAGCACCAAGGATTCCAGGAAAGGGATTACAGCACCTGGGTGAAGAACAGAAATAAGAAAGGAAACATTGAAGAGGGTAGGAGAGAGATTCACACTACTTGCATGGCTCCTTTCCCAAATCCCAGCAGCCCAGCAAGGAGTGACACCAACCCCGTGGGAAGAGAGTCAAGTGACCACTTGACTTCACCTTGGACTCCAGAGTTTGCCCGTCCCAGCTTCAGAATCACTCTTGCCATATGATCAATCAATTCTACTTTTGGGAATGTATCTGAAGCAAATGAAATCACTATCTTGAAGAGACATCAGCACCCTCATGTTCACTGCAGCATTATTCACAATAGCCAAGACACGGAAACTAATTAAGTGTCCATCAATGATGAGCAGATAAAGAAAATGTGGTATATAAACACAATGGAATATCATTCAACCATAAAAATGAAGGAAATCCTACCTTTTGCAATAACATGGATGGGCCTTGAGGGTATTAGGTGAAGTAAAATAAGTCAGATAGAGAAAGACAAATACTGTGTAGTAGTATCACTTATATACAGAATGAAAAGGGACAAAATAAAAAATAAATAGGATAGTGGTTGCCAGGAGTTGTGAGAGGGGATATGAGGAGATGTTGGTTAAAGAGTACAAACTTCCAACTATGGAAGAATACATTCTGGGGATCTATTAGAGCATGGTGACTATAATTAACAGTATTGTTCTATCATACTTGGAAGTTAAGAGGCTAGATCTTAAATGTTATCACCATACACCACTCCCATCCACCACAGATGCACACAAAATTGAAGGAGATGGAGGTATTACTGACTTTATTGTGGTAATCATTTTGCAGCATATATGTGCATCAAATCATCATACTGTATATTTTAAACATATATATATACCGTATGTCAAAAATATGTCAATAAAGCTGGGAAAAAGTGTGGGCCATTTAAATGTCATTATATTAATCGTATAAAAGATTGTTCTTAAAAAATGAAATTGTTTACCATTTCAAAGAATACATTTGTAAAACCATCAAGCAAAGTAAAAAAACAGGCAGTTCTGTTTACACTTTATTTTAATTGTTTTTCTTTATTGCCTAACAATGCTGAGCAGACTAACAGTTTTGAACACACACTGAGCTCTTACTGTGTACCAGGATCATTTATTTTTCTCAATAAACCCATGAACCGGAAGCTGTTATTATTAACCCATAGATAAGGAAACTAAGATTTAATTAGAGAGGTTAAGTTAATTTGCCTAAGTTTTAAAATAACCTAGTGTTTATGGTTTATGGATAATATAAAATTTTAGCATGTATTCATGAGCACCTATCTATGTCAAGGACTTTAGGAGATATTGGATTATTGAATAGTGAACATGGAGTATTTGAAATTGAATATTTTAGTGAACAATTATTAGAATTTTGTTTATTATTGGCAGGACACGTGTGAGTAATTACCATCAGTGTTATTCCTTAAAACAAAATTTTAAGTCAGGTAGGCCTGCATTTAAATCTTGGCAATGTCATTAATTATACGACTTTGTGTACTAGTACTCAACTTTTAAGTCTTAATATCTTCATCTGTAAAGATCATGCCAACCTTGTTGGGTTATTGTGAGCGTTAGAAGCCATGCACATTTAAATACAGTAGAATGATGGGTTCATAGCTGTTCTTCACTAAATGACAGGGTGGCAGACAGTGTTAACTGCCAATCCCTCCTTCCTGAAGAAGAGAATGTTCATTTGACAATTGAATGTTCATTTGACAGAGAATGTTCAATTGACGGTTGTTCAGTCGACAGTAGGCCGTGTGCTTCAGGACCTTCCTCTGACTGTGGAAATGAAGCTCCATCAGTCTTAGCTAATTGTAATGATTCTTCTCTCTCTTTCAAGATTGGTTCAGCAATGGACTTATAACAATTCTGATTAATAAGCTTGAGGGAGATGACTTCTGAGTAGTGGAGAGACTTCTTGAAATGTTCTTTCTTGTTCCTAAATAAAGACAAAGAGCAGAGTTTTCCTTTTTCAACTTTTGAATGTTATTATATAAATTATATGAATCTTGATTTCCCAGTACCATCTCACAAGGTAAAAAAACAAAATACAGGAAACAAAAAAAACCCTAACCCCTTAAAGGAGACAGAATGAAAGACAGAAAAACACCCATGCTTGATATTTTAAAACACTACCTCAACTGGGAATCTTCCCTAATTCTAGGTTTCTTGCTTAGTGAAATAATTCTTCCTCTAGTTTATACTATGTTGGTATGCTTTTTGGGTTATTTTCAGCCAAGAACACCCTAACAGATGAGGATTTTCATCATGAAAATTATTTTTAAAAAGAAGAATGTGTGTTCCACTCATCTTGTCCTAAAAGAGAGAGAAATTGCAAGAATTTGGCATCTGTCTCCAACTGTTACTTAATCCTCTCTGAGAGAGCAATTGACCAGAGCTTGATGTATTATTGGACCACCTTGCATTAATGGTAGGATCCTTTGCTCAAGTGTCTCCAGGAAATGTCATCTTGCTTTTTCTTTCATTTCTAACTTCAGGTGTAGCAGGTAGTCTTTTGCTTCCTGTCATCTGTCATGAGTCTATGTATTATGTATATGTTCATTTAACAAATATTTATTGAATACTTACTATACCTTATGGCTAATATAGGGTGCTAGTATCAGAAGCTTTCCTGAAAAGGGACGAGTGGAATAAGGATGACTCAAAGTTGACTAGGTGAAACGGGAGATGTGTGTGGAACAACAGAGTTCATAGGGAAACTGTGTGTTCTAGGAGTAATAGGGCACTTGAAAAGTAGAAAGCCCAAAGTTTTGAAACATAAACAGCAAGGGACTTATTGGCACAAGCTGAGGCTAGAAAGGTAGGCAGAAGGAAGGTCAAGTACTTTAATTTTTATTCTAAGAGGAAGAGGAAGTCTTTGAAAAAAAATTTTAGTGAAAGAAATATGACCAGACTTTCATTTTGAACAGATCACTTGAATGCAACATGAAAAGCAAATTGGAAGGAGGCAAAAGTGGATGTGGAAAACTGAGCTAAAGAGATTGCTACAGTTTTCTAGGTGAGAGAAGTGGCTAGCCTCAATTAAGGTAAGAGCAGTGGATATAGATGAGTACAGATGTGAGAGTAATTTGGAGGTAGAAGTGACAAGATTTCTATGGGGACTGAGACAGACTGAGATGTAGATGCCGCTAGTTTTTTGGCTTGCAGAATAATTTAGGTTATGACACTTTACTGAAATAGAAAACTGTAGAAGTGGATTTGACTTGGGGAGTAAAGTATTATGGCTTTGGTTTTGGACATACTTAGTTAAGTGCCTTAACCAGAGTAGATGTGTTGAATAAGCATCTGGATATAGGCACATGGGACTTAGCGAACAAGTCTGTGCTAGAGGTAAACATTTGGGAATTATCAGTGTAAACAGGATAATTGAAATAATGAGGATACCTGAAATCACGTTGGGGGAAAGACTGTAGCATGAGATAATAGTCTTGGACTGAGACTTAAAAAGGTCCAATAATTATTGTTTTGATAGAGAAAGATGAGCCTGAAAAGAAGATGAAGAAGGAGGATCTAGAAAGGTAGGAGGAAAATCAGGAGAACTTGAATTACAGAATAAAAATAAAAGATGGCTGTAAGCAGAAGGAAGAGGAAAACCAGTAGTGAGTGTTTCTGAGATACAGGACAAAATTCTGAGATTTGGACAAAAGTCCAAAGGATTCAGTTATTTTAGCAAGATCTCTTTTGATGGAGTGAAAGGAGTCTAAACCAGATCAGAGTTTGTGGAGGAGTGAGGAGGAGAAAATAGAGTCAATGAATAAAATAAGTTGTTTAGAAGTTTGTGCAGGGTAAATATAAGATGGGATGGTGCTTCTATTTGTAAAATAGTTTATTTATTTCTTCAGTATTGAATAGACTTTAACTTACTGGAGAATATATGGATTTGGAGAAGATATATCAGAGTTGGAATGACTGCAAATACAAAATACTGACAGAATAAATGACAAGGTAATTTTTTTCAGAGAACAAAAGAAAGAGACATTCAGACCACAATCTGAGACATTTACTTGGGAAGAAACACTTTGTCTACTTTAAGAAGGAGGTAGGTGTAGAATATGTATATAGATGTGGAAAAGATTGCAGATCTGGTAAAAAGGTTTTGAGAGAGTTTCTGTCATAAGTGTTTTAATTCTTTATAAATTAGGAAGTAAATTCATCTTCTGAAAACATGTTTGAAAAGAAAGTAAAAGGTTTGAAATTGTCAGGATTTACTATGACAGAAACTGACAATCTCCATTGATCTAGTTATTGAGTATGTTAGGCATGTGTATGGCCTTTGTTTGCTCTACCAACACAATCATAATTTAGAAACACCTGGAAATGTAAGTCTCAACATATTGAGTCAGATTGGTGGATAAGAGAACCCTACTTTAGCCTGTTACCCAAGCCACATTTTCCAATTTAGGCTTTCTCAGAGTCTCAGATTAGAGATTTTAGGACAGTTACTCAAGTCTTTAATAACTCTCATGCTTTGATCTCAGTTACATCAGTGATTCTCAAATATTTTCTTCAACAAGAAACCCAGAAGGGAGAAGGGAGAACTTCCATCCTGAAATCCTAATAATCATAATAACCAAAGGGTCTTTGGAGGCAAAAACAAAATATCTTATCTAAAACAGAAATGGATCATGTTTATTTTTGTCCAAATATATTTTGAGTATGAGCTGATATAAAATTTTACATTTACTGTGTTCATTTTGTTATAGAATTGCTGTAATTCTTTTCTTCATTCCACAAATATTTATTGAGCACCTACTTTACTCTAGGCATTACGCTGGGCTCTAGAGAGATAATGATGAACATTAACATCAACAATACCCCCATGCTTTCATTGAATTCATATTCTAGAAGGTGGGTTATATTTTTAAAAATAAACAAATATGTAATATTATATAAAAATTGTCTAATAAAAAATGGCAGCGTTAGAGGATAAAAGGTGATAGTATATATGAAGGGAAATTGATGTGGATAATTTAGATAGCCTCAAGGAAGGTCTATCTGTAGAGATGGCATATGAAAAGCGACCTGAACAAAATGATTGAATAAATTATGCAAAATGTAGTGCAAAATGGTCCAGGCAAGGAGAGCAGCAAAGGCAGTGCCCCTGAGGCTGGGATAATTTGGTATGTTTTCAAGAGAAGAAAGAACATGGCTAGAGAAGACTAAATCAGGAGAGAATAGTGGGAGGTAAGCTCACAGAAGTAGGAAATACTAGGGGATGATTTGAATGAAGTTGGATATCAGGTTAATGGTGAATTGTTTAATTTTTATTCTAAAGAGAATGACAAGTCATTGAAGGTTTTGAGTAGAGGAATGCTTTATTTTGATTTCCCTTTTGTAAAGATCACTCTGGCACCTGTTTGAAATCTTGACTCCAAGACTGGAATTGTTAAGATTAGTTGGAAGTGTTTCATTCATCCAGGGAAGACAGGAGGGTGGATTAGACTAGGGTGGTAATGAGTGATATGATGAAGAAATGATGAGTAGGGTTTTGTTTAGAAGATAGAGTTATGTTGCTTTACTCATTCATATTTGTAAAAATGTATATGCTTCATGTTGTGAATTCTCAAAGGATAACAGTTGGGCTATGAAATCATTAATAAAAAATATTTTTATCTTCTTAAGGTAACTAGATGCTTTAAAGATCTAATAACATATATGACATATCAAGATAATTGATGTCTGAGAGTATACTGAGGGCAAGAGCAGATGAGTCAACATGGGGTCAGGGGTGATCAGTGAGTGGATACTGCTCTGTAAACTTCTTTGTTCTTTGTTGTTCTTAGGGATTGCAAAGAGCACATACACCAGATTATTGGTCATATATCAAATATCAGAGATTGTGTTGTTCTGTTCCAGTAAAATGACATACCCACTCAACAACTGTGATTAGAGCTGCCACATGATCAAGTTTATGGTGGTTATTGTCACTTTCCTCAGCCCACCTTATTTTGCAGTGTACAGCTGAATTACAAGAGCGTATGAAGGGAATCATTACTCCCAGAATCCTATAATTCTTTAGAGTTTCAGTATGTATTTGCAATTCCATCTGAATGCCGTTTTCTTTGTGACAATATTTTTCCTGAGCAAAGGGAAGTTTTATGGATTTCCCTTTGATCATTTCTAGTATCGTACCTCATAATCCATATAATCTGAGAACTAATGAGATGTATGCCATCTGGTAAACATCTCTCCCCAAAATTTGACTTCAGGAGCCAGAAAAATGTCCACAATACAAGTCCACAGACTAATTAGTAATATTGTGAGATATACTTGGATCAGGACATTTATTTATTATCTGGTCTCCATAAGCCACACTTTAACCTGAAGACTATAATGACATTTCAATTCTCCTGTTATCTGTGTCAGCTCAGTGCTTATATTCAATAGATTTCAAAAGATCTTCTTCTATATTCACTTACTCTGTAAACTATTATAAGTCTCTTTGAAAATAAAGATTGCATATATTATTATTTTTGTATTTGTCACAGCTTTACAGAATTCTTTTTTAAAAGACTCTAGACTTTTTTTACAATTGATGGGCACTGAGTATGATGAACTGACTTAGATCCAGAAGCTTGGTAACTGATTTTGAAATTTTATTTGGATAACATCAACCTTCTGATTGCCAGTTCTTGATTTTCTTTGTTACATAAACCATGAAATATTGTAGTAGGCTTCCTATCTATCTCATTTCTAGGAACATGCAACATGATGTTTTATTAGCAATCAGCAAAGAAATCTTCAGGTCAAAAGTACCATTCTGGCCCTGTTTCCTGTTATGTTAATTACTGCACATTGACTGTGATGGGTATATGCCATGCCCAGGCTCCAGCTATTCTGAGAATCCAGTAATAAAACAGCCGCATGAACTGTCAACTCTGTATGAAAAGACAGCCTGCATTGAGTTTCTCAGTGAGGACCGTGCCCCTTTCACTGGTGCACTCCTCATGTCTTGGTGAAGGGAATACATTTTGGGCCTTCCTGGTGATGAATAGTTACATGGTGGATTTTCTCTTCTCATGAAATACTTATTTTAATTGGACCACCATCTTGACTCATCTGACACCTTCTTCAATTCTCCACCATGGCAGATCTGCCATCACATTTACTATATATTACCAACATGTTTAAGCCTTAAGAAGTCATTCCCACGTTTTATTAGGATCAACTTCATGCTAAATTATGACATATAAAAAAGTATAACCATGTCTATAAACTCTTCACTATTCAATCTTATAATCTCACTTTGGTGCAACTTTTCATTTCTTCCTATTTTCTGATGGTGTATATATGAACTAAATCATGTAACTGTTGAGTAAACTGCTTTTTATCCCCATAGTAGGGAAATTATTTCCCTGCTCAGGCTATGCTGTAATCCTGAGTGTTATCTGGAAGCTCTGTAGGGAGTTAAGGTGGTTGAAAAGAAGAACAAGGATCATTCCATAAGGCATTCAACTCATGTGAGGGCTTATTGTCTAGGAAAAAGGAGGGTGCGCTCCTCTTCTTTATCCTAACCAGAAGGTTAAAAAAGAGAATCCTGGGTTCAAGATTCTCAGACATATCCACCTACTTTTCACCATATCAGGTCTCTGGGTTCTGCTATTTTCCTATAAGTATTCCTCTTTCATTATAGGAAAACTGTTGAGGCTATATTCTTTATATTTGCTATTTAAGTGAAAAATTTGAAGTATGCATAAGCCAACAAGTACTTTGTCATAGATGTCAGTGAATGTGAACACTACTGGCTTTGAACATTTACATTAATTATTGCACATAAAAATCAACTGATATATTTTTACAAAATGGTCATGCTCAGACTCTCCCAACAGATAATTTAAATCAGTTGATCCAGAGTGAGAGGTGGACATGATAATTTTTTGAAAGGTACTTAGAGATACTGTATGCAGTCAGAATTGAGAATAATCTAATTTAGTTTATGGGGCCGATATCCTGCCTACCATGCTAAAGAAGCATACATATCTGAATATATAAGGACTGGTGGTACATTTTTTTAAATTTTTTTGTTATTAAGGTATTATTGATATACACTCTTATGAAGGTTTCACATGAAAAAACAATGTGGTTACTACATTTACCTATATTATCAAGCCCCACCCATACCCCAATGCAGTCACTGTCCATCAGTGTAGTAAGATGCCACAGATTCACTGTTTGCCTTCTCTGTGCTACATTGTTTTCCCCGTGACCCCCCACACCATGTAAACTAAACATAATACCCTATAATCCCCTTCTCTCACCCTCCCTGCCCACCCTCCCACACCCCTCCTCTTTGGTAACCACTGGTTCCTTCTTGGAGTCTCTGAGTCTGCTGCTATTTTGTTCCTTCAGTTTTGCTGCATTGTTATACTCCACAAATGAGAGAAATCATTTGGCACTTGTCTTTCTCTGCCTGGCTTATTTCACTGAGCATAATATCCTCCAGCTCCATCCATGTTGTTGCAAATGGCAGAATTTGTTTCCTTCTTATGGCTGAATAGTATTCCATTGTGTATATGTACCACCTCTTCTTTATCCATTCATCTACTGATGGACACTTAGGTTGCTTCCATATCTTGGCTATTGTAAAAAGTGCTGCGATAAACATAGGAGTGCATATGTCTTTTTGAATCTGAGAAGTTGTATTCTTTGGGTAAATTTCAAGGAGTGGGATTCCAGGGTCAAATTGTATTTGTATTTTTAGTTTTTTGAGGAACCTCCATATTGCTTTCCACAATGGTTGAATTAGCTTACATTCCCACCAGCAGTGTAGGAGGGTTCCCCTTTCTCCACATCCTCACCAGGATTTGTTGTTCTTAGTCTTTTGGGTGGTGGCGATCCTTACTGGTGTGAGGTGATATCTCACTGTGGTTTTGATTTGCATTTCCCTGATGATTAGTGATGTGGAGCAGGTTTTCATGTGCCTGTTGGCCATCTGAATTTCTTCTTTGGAGAACTGTCTCTTCATATCCTCTGCCCATTTTTTAATTGGATTATTTGCTTTTTGGGTGTTGAGACTTGTAAGTTCTTTATATATTTTGGATGTTAACCCCTTGTCGGATATGTCATTTACAAATACATTCTCCCATACTGTAGGATGCCTTTTTGTTCTGTTGATGGTGTCCTCGGCCATACAGAAACTTTTTAGTTTGATGTAGTCCCGTGAGTTCATTTTTGCTTTTGTTTCCCTTGCACAAGGAGATGCTTTCAGGAAGAAGTCACTCATGCTTATATTCAGGAGATTTTTGCCTATGTTGTCTTCTAAGAGTTTTATGATTTCATGACTTACATTCAGGTCCTTGATCCATTTCGAGTTTACTTTTGTGTATGGGGTTAAACAATAATCCAGTTTCATTACCTTGAATGTAACTGTCCAGTTTTGCCAACACCAGCTGTTGAAGAGGCTGTCATTTCCCCATTGTATGTCCATGGCCCCTTTGTCATATATTAATTGACCATATATGCTTGGGTTTATATCAGGGCTCTCTAGTCTGTTCCATTGGTCTCTGGGTTTGTTCTTGTGCCAGTACCAAATTGTCTTGATTACTGTGACTTTGTAGTAAAGCTTGAAGTTGGGAAGCATAATCCCCCCAGCTTTATTCTTCACTCTCAGGATTGCTTTGGATATTCAGGCTCTTTTTTGGTTCCATATGATTTTTAGATTGATTTTCTCTAGTTCGTTGAAAAATGCTGTCGGTATTTTGATAGAAATTGCATTGAATCTGTAGATTGCTTTAGGCAGGATGGCCATTTTGACAATATTAATTCTTCCTATCCATGAGCACAGGATGTGTTTCCACTGGTATATACTTTAATTTCTCTCATGAGTGTGTTGCAGTTTTCAGAGTATAGGTCTTTCACTTCCTTGGTTAGGTTTATTAGTAGGAATTTTATTCTTTTTGATGCAACTATGAATGAAATTGTTTTCCTGATTTCTCTCTCTGCTATTTCAGTGTTAGTGTATAAGAATGCCAGAGATTCCTGTGTATTAATTTTGTATTCTGCAACTTTGCTGAATTCAGATATTACATCTAGTAGTTTTGGAGTGGATTCTTTAGGCTTTTATGTGTACAATATCATGTCATCTGCAAACAGGGACAGCCTAACTTATTCCTTGCCAATCTGTATGCCTTTTATTTCTTTTTTGTTGTCTGATTGCCGTGGCTAAGACCTCCAGTACTATGTTGAATAGAAGTGGGGAGAGTGGGCATCCTTGTCTTGTTCCCGTTCTTAAAGGAAAAGCTTTCAGCTTCTTGCTGTTAAGTATAATGTTGGCTGTAGGTTTGTCATACATGGTTTTATTATGTTGAGGTACTTGCCCTGTATACCCATTTCATTGAGAGTTTTTATCAATAATGGGTGTTGAATTTTGTCAAGTGCTTTTCAGCATCTATGGAGATGATCATGTGGTTTTTGTCCTTCTTTTTGTTGATGTGGTGGATGACGTTGATGGATTTTCGAATGTTGTACCATCCTTGCATCACTGGAATAAATCCTACTTGATCATGATGAATGATCCTTTTGATGTATTTTTGAATTCGTTTTGCTAATATTTTGTTGAGTATTTTTGTATCTATGTTCATCAGGGATATTGGTCTGTAGTTTTCTTTTTTTGTGGTGTCTTTGGCCTGGTTTTGGTATTAGAGTGATGCTGGACGTATATGAGGAGTTTGGAAGTATTCCCTTTTCTTCTACTCCTTGGAAAACTTTAAGGAGGATGGATATTAGGTCTTCACTAAATGTTTGATAAAATTCAGTGGTGAAGCCATCTGGTTAAGGCATTTTGTTCTTAGGTAGGTTTTTGATTGCCAGTTCAATTTCGTTGCTGGTAATTGGTCTTTTGAGATTTTTCTGTTTCTTTCTGGGTTAGCCTTGGAAGGTTGTATTTTTCTGGAAAGTTGTCCATTTCTTCTAGGTTATCCAGTTTGTTAGCATACAATTTTTCATAGTATTCTCTGATAGTTCTTTGTATTTCTGTGGTGCCTGTAGTGATTTTTCCTTTCTCATTTCTGATTCTGTTTATGTGAGTAGTCTCTTTTTTTCTTGATAAGTTTGGCTAGGGGTTTATATATTTTGTTTGTTTTCTCAAAGAACCAGCTCTTGCTTTCATTGATCCTTTCTATTGTTTTATTCTTCTCGATTTTATTTATTTCTGCTCTAATCTTTATTATGTCCCTCCTTCTACTGACTTTGGGTCTCATTTGTTTTTCTTTTTCTAGTTTCGTTAATTGTGAGTTTAGACTGCTCATATGGGATTGTTCTTCTTTCCTGAGGTAGGCCTGTATTGCAATATACTTTCCTCTTAGCACAGCCTTCACTGCCTCCCACAGATTTTGTGGTGTTGAATTATTGTTGTCATTTGTCTCCATTTATTGCTTGATCTCTGTTTTTATTTGGTCATTGATCCATTGATTATTTAGGAGCATGTTATTAAGCCTCCATGAGTTTGTGGGACTTTTCATTTTCTTTGCGTAATTTATTTCTAGTTTCATACTTTGTGGTCTAAGAAACTGATTGGTACAATTTCAGTCTTTTTGAATTTACTAAGGCTCTTTTTGTGGCCTAGTATATGATCTCTTCTGAAAATGTTCCATGTGCACTTGAGAAGAATGTGTGTTCTGCTGCTTTTGGGTGTAGAGTTCTGTAGATGTCTCTTATGTCCGTCTGTTCTAATGTGTTGTTCAGTGCCACTGTCTCCTTACTTATTTTCTGTCTGGTTGATCTGTTCTTCAGAGTGAGTGGTGTGTTGAAGTCTCATAGAATGAATGCATTGTATTCTATTTTGCCCTTTAATTCTGTTAGTATTTGTTTCACATATGTAGGAGCACCTGTGTTGGGTGCATAGATATTTATAATGATTATATCTTCTTCTTGGACTGACCCTTTTATCATTATGTAATGTCCTTCTTTGTCGCTTGTGACTTTCTTTGTTTTGAAGTAAATTTTGTCTGATATAAGTACTGCAACTCCTGCTTTTCTCTCTATTAGTTGCATGAAATGTCTTTTTCCGTCCCTTCACCTTTAGTCTGTGTATGTCTTTGGGTTTAAAGTGAGTCTCTTGAAAGCAGCAGATAGATGGGTCTTGTTTTTTTATCTATTCAGTGACTCTATGTCTTTGGATTGGTGCATTCAGTCTTTACATTTGGGGTGATTATGGATAGATATGTACTTATTGGCATTGCAGGCTTCAGATTCATGGTTACCAAAGTTTCAAGGTAACTTCCTTACTATCTAAGAGTCTAATGTAACTCACTTAACATGCTATTACAAACACAATCTAAAAGTCCTTTTTCCCTTCTCCTTTTCCTTCCTCCTCCATTCTTTATATATTAGGTATCATATTCTGTGCTGTTTGTCTATCCCTAGATTGACTTTGGGGATAGGTAATTTAATTTTGCATTTTCTTAGTAATTAGCTGTTCTAATTTCTTTACTGTGGTTTTATTACCTCTGGTGACAGCTATTAATCTGTAGGAACACTTCCATCTATAGTAGTCCCTCCAAAATACACTGTAGAGATGATATGTGGGAGGTAAATTCTCTCAGGTTTTGCTTACCTGGGAATTGTTTAATCCTTCTTTCAAATTTAAATGATGATCTTGCCAGATAGAGTAATCTTCGTTCAAGGCCTTTCTGCTTCATTGCATTAAATACATCATGCCACTCCCTTCAGGCCTGAAGGGTTTCTGCTGAGAAGTCTGATGATAGCCTGATGGGCTTTCCTTTGTATGTGATCTTATTTCTCTCTCTGGCTGCTTTTAATAGTCTGTCTTTGTTCGTGATCTTTGCCATTTTTACAACTATATTGATGTCTTCCTTGGGTCCCTTGTGTTGGAATATCTGTGCACCTCCATGGCCTGAGAGACTATCTCCTTCCTCAGATTGGGGAAGTTTTCAGCAATTCCCTCCTCAAAGACATTTTCTATCCCTTTTTCTCTCTTCTTCTTCTGGTACCCCTATAATGCGAATATTGTTGCTTTTGGATTGGTCACACAGTTCTCTCATAATTATTTCATTCTTAGAGATCCTTTTTTCTCTCTGTGCCTCAGCTTCTTTGTATTCCTCTTCTCTAGTTTCTATTTCATTTATAGTCTCCTCCACTGTGTCCAATCTGCTTTTAATACCATCCATTGTGCTCTTCAATGATTGGACCTCCGACTGGAATTCATTCCTGAGTTCTTGAATATCTTTCTATACCTCCATGAGCATGTTAATGATTTCTATTTTGAACTCCCTTTCATGGAGAGTCATGAGGTCAACATCATTTAAATCTTTCTCAGGGGTTGTATTAATAATTTTACTCTGGACCACATTCCTTTGGCATTTCATATTTGTGTATGGCGCCCTCTAGTGCCCAGAGGCTCTACTCTCTGGAGCTGCTTGGCCCCTGAAGCAATATTGGGCATTGCGGGGGAATGGTAGTGGTGCCTGGGGGGAGGAAAGAGCTGTTTCCTGCTTCCTGGCTGGTATGCCTGTCTCTACTGCTTGAACCAGTGGGCTGAGCACACAGGTATAAGCCTCAGTGCTTTTCGTTTTTAGTTGCTGTAGACAGATATTCCCTCTCCTGGCTGAACACCAGGGTAGGGTTTCCTGGTTTGCAAGCCCGGTGGGGCTGGCCAGGAGAAAGGCGCAGTAGGCTGCCTATCACGGAAGGGGTTCTTGGATCTGTGTAGGCAGCTGGGGAACTGGAGCACCTGAAGATCATGAAAGCTCTCAACCTGCTGGGCAGAGTGCACCCTGTCAATTTTGCCTACCTGTCCTCTCTTCTGAGCAGTAAGCTCTGTGCAATCCTTGTCCCTTTAGCAGCCCTCTTGCTAAGGGCTTCTTTGTTAGGAAGTCTCTCAGACTGCCTGCCTTTCTTTTGTCCCAGAGCAGCTGAATAGGGATCCCTGCTTTCCAGAAGCAGCTGGAATCTTAGTCTCTCCAGGAATTCTGCCTGTCTTAGCTTTCCAACCCCCAAATTATGAGAGTATCATGCAAGCACCATGAAATGCAGGTTTGTGCTCCCAGAGCAAATCTCCGGAGTTAGGTATTCAGCAGTTCCAGATCTCCACTCCTTCCCTGCTCCATTCCTCTTCCTCTCATCGGTGAGCTGGGGCGGGGGAAGGGCTTGGATCCTGCAGGACAGCTTTAGTACGTTACCCTTTTCCTTGAGGGCTGCTCTTTTCTCCAGGTATGTGCAGTTTATTGCCGTCCTCTTTCCTGTTGCTCTTTCAAGAGTAGTGTATTAGTTATATTTTCATATTATATGTGGTTTTAGCAGGAAGCCTCTGTCTCACCTCTCACGCCACCACCTTTAATGACTGGTGGTAAATTTGATGGAAAAAACCTGAGGTGGACAACTCCTTAGATATACAAGGATTGCTCTGAAAACATTTTCATTAGCAAACACCTTTCCTGTCTCTTCTTTTAATATTCGCAATGATGTTTTTTTGCTTTTGGATCAGTATGAAAGCATTTAAGCATTCAAATAAAGCAGAGATATTCTAATGTTAGTATTAGTTGTTTGTAAAGGCAATTCCCATGAGGAAAAACTATATTAGGTGGCACTGTTAAACTGACAAGAATTGACACTGTTCATCTTTGAGGTGGGAAAATGGAAGAAAATGGAAGAAATAAATCCTTCTTACTACTATTTTAACAGTTTGCTTAAAAACTAACAATATAATGTGATAATTCATTTGTGAAGTCTTAAAGTAAAGATGTATTGGTATTTTAGGGAATAATATTTTTATTTGGCAAAGTATGCCAGTTATAAGAGTTCTTTCTTTGGTTTTAAAGATATTTATTATTTTGATTTCCTTGATGACTTATTTTTTTATATAAGGGGGATGGAAATAGGAATTTTACTATATACTGGGTTTTCACATATTTACTTAATCTTTATTTCAAATCTATGAAATAATTTATGCCCTTTGTGCTTCAGTTTCCTAATATATAAAATTAAGATAATAATAGCATCTATGTCATAGTATTATTCTGACAGTTAAATAAGATAATACAAGTAAAGGCACTGGAAGAATTACCAGGCTATAGTAAACACTCATAACTATTAAAGTCAAGATAATGATTACAATGGTGATGAAGTTGGTATTGATAGCCTCCTTTCATAGAGAACTGAGTTTATAAGTGTAAAACATCTAAAAATCACATCTAAAATCTCTGAAATAGTAGAACCAATATTGAACACAGGCTTAGCTAACTGAAAAAGTTTTTACTTATTCCAATATTCTAGACTGCCCCACCATTTAATTTCTTGACTTGGTTTTAAAGTAACCAATCCAGTGAAACCTGGAAAAATGAACAAAGCTTGACTAATAAATGGGGTTTGGTTCATGCGTGCAGTTCAGAGTGATAATAATGGCAGAGGAAGTGCATGTGAAGAAATTAGTCATGATTATTCCTATGTGCATGGAAGAGTTCCTATTGCTTAGCTTAAGGAAAAAGTTTTCTTAATTTAATTTAATAAATACTTAACCCTGTTATATGCTTGTTGTACCTCTATTTGCAGCAGAGAATACATAAAAAATTGAATTCCTTTTCTCTAGAGAAACTTGTATGGTTATATAGCAATATGAAGAAGAATACGTACTATGAAAGTTCTCAGAACAAAATTATGCATAAGGGTTAAAATGGGGGGCAAAACTTAATGTAGGAGGTAATACTCCAGCTGAGTCCAGAAGGAGGAAAAAATGACTAATAATTAAATAGAGAGAAATGGTGTTTGGGACTAAATGTAATTGGAGACAATAGGGTTTTACCCCGGAAAGAAAGGACAAATGTTCTTTTGAAGCTGCCTTTAAGAAGTTTTATTAGATGAAATAGTTTCCTGTTAACCTGTCCCCCCCAAAAAAGAGAAATTGAAGAAATG
Organism: Smutsia gigantea; assembly: GCA_032199065.1. Classification (NCBI taxonomy): domain Eukaryota; kingdom Metazoa; phylum Chordata; class Mammalia; order Pholidota; family Manidae; genus Smutsia; species Smutsia gigantea. The sequence goes on along the minus strand of JAVSCE010004078.1, from coordinate 55,636 downwards.
GTTTTAAATAGCAATTAGGATGTAGCTGAGTTACAGTTTTTTGAAGAGGGTGTTCACAGGGGACCTCTATCTAGTAAGACCTTTAGCTCCTAGAAATGGGGACAGCAGTTAGAGCCATCCAATCTGATGGCATCAAGAGCCTCATATAGGGACGTTCGATGAGTTTGAAAGGAGAAGAATTTGAAGAAATTATTTATTGAGGCCCACTCTACTGTTAAAAGTACATGCCAGTGCTTAATTTAATGATCATTTACATTTTGTTTTACATTAACTTCAAAGATGGTGCTAAACATTGGTCTTTTAAAAAAGGTACATATTTTTAATAAAGTATGACTTCTTGTGTTAAGATGTCTGATGAAAATTATTCAGTTTAAAATTGATCTGTTTATAATAATTCTTTTCTTAACATATAGTAATGATAGCCTATGCTTTCCTAAACATATTTTTCTCAGGTGTCTTATGTGTTGTTAATAATAATAATTAGTAATAATAATAATGTTAAAAAGAGTATGTGAATTTGGGTGTAGAAAACTATATTATTTTGTTATTTCCTCAATTTTCAGATTTTGAGTAGAATTGATCAGAGTTCTATTCCAAAAAAATATATGTAAGCACGTAAATAATTAAATTTACATAGAACACAAAACCTTCAATTTTTATAAAAATAGGAAGAATAAAATATCTTTATAAAGAAATAGTGATGTTCTTAAACATAGAAAATTATTCATTCCACCTTATTTTATTGCTCTGTAGCCCCAACCAATTTCAAGTGGTGTTTGTTATCTTGTGGGTTTTCAGTAAGTATTATTATTTTTTAATTAACTTAAAAAATGGCATGTTGATTTGTATGCAGGTTGCCTAGGGAAATCCTAGAACTGTATTTCCTCTTGTTTATACTGTCAAATGCTCAAGCTGAAACTATGTCAAATGCTATTTCATTTAGTAAAGCCACAATTAAAGATTGAGAATTAATCACAAGTGGTTGGAAAATAGATTCTTCCCTTCTTATAGATGATGATCTTGTGAAACAATGTGATAAGAGACAATCAGGGAAAATATTATATATAGTATCAGGGACCATTATTCAGACTAAATATACTAAGATTTTTGATCCTGCCTTTGCCTGGAGCCTCCCAAAATCAATTAGTGTAGAACTCTCTCTATTTCTTTTTGTCTCTTTCTCTTTCTGTACCCTACTATCCTCCCCCATTTCTGCTTGATTTTATGTTTTTTGGGACCACTGTTTAAAACCTCTGAGATTTTACTATTTCTTGCCTGAGTTTCCTCTTTCTAAGTTTGTAAGAGTTGGGCTTTGATTGACAAAATGAGTTTATAATGTAAATAAATCAGTTTTTGTGGGTCATATTAAGTAGGTGGTCTTCTCCCTTATTGATTTTGATTTAGATATGCCGTCTTAATAATATGTAATCAATATACAAATTTACTGGGTTAAGATTCTTAAGAACTATTAATGAATTATCACAATTTGGAAACAAAGTTGCTGCATTAAATCTTCACATGACTCACTCCATCATTAATTCAGCAATCATATAGAAGTATGCTTCTTTTCATATTTTGTTAATGAACTGTCTTGGAAACTCACTGTCTTTTCTCATTCTCTGACAATGTGTCTATTGTGAAGACACTATATTCATGCTGCTACAGTCCATACATTATAATTACTCTGCATTTTTGCATATTATTATTGCTTAGAATTCTTCTTTTGACACCAATTTATATTGAAAATTGGAAAGTGATTTTAGCATAGTTCCAGGACATAAGATCAGTATATAAGCAATAGTAATAGGATATTAAAATATTTTTAAATTGCATTATTATCTAAAATAGGAATCTTGATAAATAGGAAATTCTTAGGGATACATATGATAAAAGATATGCAAGATTGTATACTGAAAACTACAAAATATTGCTAAGGTAAATGAAAGATGACATAAGTAAATAGAGAGACATACCATGTTAATGGATAGAATTATACAATATAATTAATAGGTGAGTTCTACCCAAATTGGTCTTAGATTTTACTCAATCCCAATCAAAGTCCCAACAGGCATGTTTTCCCCTAGAAATTAATAAGCATATTCTAAAATGCATATAGAAATGAAAAAGATCCAGAATAGCACAAAGAACTTTGTAATAGAACAAAGTTGGAGTGCTTATATCACCTTATTTCAAGACTTATTAAGTTACAACAAACAAAACAGGATGGTATGAGCATCAAGTTAGACAGATAAGTGGAACAGAATAGAGAGTCCAAAAATAGACTTGAATATATATGGCCAAATCATATGTGATAAAGTTGCAAAGTCAGTCCTATGGAGAAAGGATAGTCTTTTCCAAAAAATAATGCTACTTCAGCAAATGTATATCTATATGTAATGAATTTTGATTAATACCTAGAGCTTAGGCAAAAATTAAATCCAAATGGGCCATAGAATAAACTATAAAACTCAAACTTGTAAAACTTCTAGAGCTAAACAGAGGAGAAAGTGACCTTAGGTAGGGCAAAGATTTTTTAGATAAGATACCAAAAGCATGATCCATACATTCAAAATATATAAATTCTATTTCATCAAAATTAAGACATTCTGTTCTTGAAAGACACTATTAGGAACATTAAAAAAGCATGTGTCTGTTCACACAAGGAGTAGAAAAACCATATGAATAAAGCATATTAATCAGATAACTATTAGGTGGACTTTGTGTGTACAAATTAAATGATGAATTGTTAAAAAAAAAAAGAACATGAAAAGGTAAACACAGCTTGGAAGACAATATTTTCAAATTATATGTAGTATTAAAAAGTACCTTTATCATATGCATGTCCTCATTATTTGGTAGTTGTAGTCTATAATATTATGTTACCACAAATACTGAACTAGTGAATTCTGAGCCATTGCTCCAAGTAAAAATACAGGGTTAGGGTCCTGTGAACCTCTAGCCACAATATACAAACCTGTTTTGAGTGTGTTTCTGTTAAAGAAACTTTATTTGATACATATTGTTTATTCATTAAAATTGAACTGATGCCCAAGAGTACAACTCATGGCTAAACAGAGCTTATCTAACATATAAGGCACATCACAGCTTTCTTGCACTTTGAAGCCCTAGACAGCACTTGAGCATTATACTTGGGGGCCATTTCAAGTAATGAAATAACTAAGGAAAAGCCTAAAATGTGAAAAACAAGACTCTAAGTAGGCTGTGAAAAGGATAGTTGTTTATAGTAGGAGAGCTGAAACAAGGAGGTAGAGTGTCTCCTTGTTCAGCCTCAGCTGGTAACAGGCACATAAGGGAACTCATACTCTTCACCCCTTTGCACACATCCAAAACTGACTGTGAAAGTGCACTGAGTATTGATTTTGGGGTTAAAAGTCAATTTTGTAAGTAGGTGAATTCATAAATATAGAGTCTGCAAATAATTAATTCATAAATATAGAGTTAGCAACACACACACTTATGGATATATGCTATTATACATATGCAAATATATATACATATAAAAATACACACAAAACTCAAAAGAAAAACAACCTGATAAAAAATGGTCAAAAGATTGAAGGAGACACTTCACCAAGGAAGATGTATGGATGACAAAATGCATATGAAAGATGTTCAATATCATTAACAATTAGGAAATTCAAATTAAAGCCACAATGAAATATTACACACTTTGGACACCTAAAATTAAAACGTGTGGCTATCCTAAGTGTCAGAAACAAAGTGGGGCACCTGAAACTAATATTCTACTTGTGGAAATGTAAAATGTGCATCCATCTTGGAAAACAGTTTGTCAGTTTCTTAAAAGGTTAAATATATATTGACCACATAATGCATCCATCCCACATATAGGTATTTACTCAAGACAAATGAAAGTGTATGTCCACAGAAATATACATGAATGTTCACATATCTTTATGACAGCTCAAAACTAGGAAGCAACACAAATTTCCAACAGGTGAAAGGATAAACAAATAGTGATATGTCCATAAAATGCAATACTACCAATGGCAATCAAAAGAAACTATTGACACAAAAATCACATGGATTTATATAAAAATAATGATGATGAGTGGAAGAATTAAAACCAAAATCAGAATATGCAACTTAAGCTATACTGAGAGAAAGAGATCATTGTTTTCCTGGAGATGAGGGATGGCAGTGAAGGGAGTGAAGGAAAGATTACAAAGGGCCATGAAGAAACTTTTGTGGCTGATTGCTATGTTGTTAACCTTGCTCATGGTAGTCATTTCACAGCTGTATACATATGTCAAAACTTGTCAGATTTTACCTTAAAAGGAGTGCAGTTTATATTATGTTAATTATACCTTTATAGAGTAGACAAAAATGTTAATAGCAGCTGTCTTTGGTGCTAGAAATATAGTTAATTTTATTTAAAAATTTTTGTACTGGCTTTCTTCTAAAGCTTCTTAATATTATTATTTTTATACTATAAAGATAAACAAATTTTTAAGAAAAAATTACTTAAGTTACTTGCCCCTTTCTAAAAGCCAATTAGATTTTCTTTCATTAATTTCTTATTTGAGAACATTTTAAGCAATACAGGATTTGCCAGGGTAGTACAAGGGACAACTGCATATTGTTCGCCTAGATTCAGTCATTCTTTACATTTTACCTCATTTCTTTTATCTCTCTCTCTTTCTGTGTATATGGATAGTTATATTATTGCTATTATTTGAAATATATGAAAATTTTCTCCAGATATGACACTTTCAGATATTATGACACTGTATCACTAAATACTTCAGTACATATGTTCTAAGAATATTCTGTATCACAATCTAGCAGTTGAAAGTTGATGCAATCCTCTATTTAATATACTGTCCATCTTTATTTTTCCCCAATTTTGTCATTAATGTCCTTATTTTTTCTACAAAAGATCTAATCAAGGAGTACACATTGCATTTAAATGCTATGTCAACTTAATCTTCTATATTCTAGAAGCATTTTCCAATTTTGTTTGTTGTCATTGTTTATCTTTATGACACTGATATTTCTTATAGAGTCCAGGTCAGTTTTGTAAAATATCAACATGTATTTGTTTAACATTTCCCACATTAATAGATTCAGGTTATACATGCTTAGCAATAATTCTACATAGGTGATCTTATGTCCTTTTTCAGTGCAGCCATAGACAATTTAAAAAAACAGTAACAACACCAAAAAATATGTCAAAAGATGCATTATTTCAGTTTATCCTGTTATTAGAATTTGATTACTTAGTTAAGATGGTGTCTGACATACTTTTCATTGTAAATGGATGTCTTTCCATCTGTAATTAATAAGTGATCTGTGTGGTGATATGTTAAAAAGACTGTGAATAACCTATTCTTCAACAATATCTTGCCAATTAATTTCACTATTAATGATTTTTTGTCAAATACTCTTTTACTTTGGTAGGAGCAAAATAATAGACCATTTTACTAGTGTGCATGTCCAATGAGAAGTCTTTCTTTTTTTTTCTGCGAGAGATTACATGGAAATTCCAACTTAGAGCTGCTTTACATTAATTTATTGATAGCTGATTTATGTAGATCTTTGCAGACCTTGCTGATGTTGCCCCAGTGTGAATTTAAACCTCACAGCAAACCTGAGTTTGTCAGACTGAGCCTGTGCTTACCAGTTGCCAGGAGATCTTTTAAAAAAATGTCTGTCATTCTCATATGGTAATACAGAAAAGTAGCTTTTATTTTTTCATTATTTTAATAATATTAGAATCTTTGACAAGTCATGGCTTTGTTTGAGGATCACAGCCCAATTCCTTGAGTCCAAACACTGTTATTATGTCTAAAAAGAAACACTTCCAACACAAGTCTTTAGTCAAAGGTCAGCAACCATGATCCAAACTATGATCCCAGCTCACAGATTCTTTCTGTAATGTTTTATGGAAACAAGCCAAGTCCATTAGTTTATGTATTATCTATGGCTACTTTTATGCCACTGCAGAATTCAGTGCTGTGACAGATAAAACTAGCTAGCTAGCTGAAATAATTTACTATCTAGCCTTAGGGGGGAGAAAATTTGCCACTCCCAATTCTAGGTCACAGTGATCAGGATACCTTATGGAAAAGTATGTTTTCTGGGCACATTCATTCATTAGATTAGGTTTCTGTTATCACAGAATTATTTTTATTTTACATATTTTAATATTTGTTCTATTTATTGTAGCATAGGTATGCTGATAGGAAATTTTCTCAATTTTGTTTCTCTGAAAATTACTTTTACCTTTGTGCTATAGGAATAGTTTTTCTAGGTATAAAATTCAAATTTGATTGCTATTTTCTTTGAGCCCATTGAATATTATTCTATTATCCTCCAGCTTCCATTTTTGCTAAGAAGTCATCCATATATTGAACTGTTGCTCCTTTAAAGATAATATATATCCACCCTGCCTTGCTATGGTTGTGTGTTAGCCTTTACTTTGGTTTCTAGCAATTTTTCAAAATGTGGCTAGATACAACTTTCTTTGGCATATTCTGCATAGAATGAGTGGTGCTTTCAAGTATGTGGTGTGATGTCATTAATTAATTTAGGAAACATTTTAGTCAATATTTTTATACATATTGCTTCTGTCCTGTTTTTTTCTTCTCTCCTTCTAGAGAATGACATATCTTTTTATTAATTCTCTTTTCAGTATATCTAATCTGTTGCTAAAGCCATTTATTGGCTATTATTATGTCTTTCAGTCTCAGATTCTTCATTTTAAATATAATGTCTAGTGTTGTGCCAAAATCCTCAATTTTTAGATATATTTGACCATATTAAAGATAGTTATTACAAAGTCTGTTTCTGATAGCTCCTTTATCTGGAACGCTTGTATGTTTCTTTCTATTGTTTGTTAATTAATTATTTATTTATGTACTTATTTATTTGTGTCCCTGGTTGTTTTTATGCCCTAGTTTTTGTATATCAAAAATTATAGTAAAAATGTGTGGCCCAGTATGACATCATCTTCCTCTAGTGAGGATTTGTATTTGTTTTTAGTAGGCAGCTAAGGACATTAGCAATCCTGGATTATATTAATGAATTATAATTCATATTATTTAAAACTGACCTTCAATCTGTTTGTGGGAGGAATATTTTCTGGTTAGCACTTACTTCTAGGCCAACTCACAGCCTCAGGTAGCTTTCTGAACACCACCTACTTGATGCCTCTCAAAATTAGTTTTGCTTTCCACTAACACTGCAAGGTTTAAAAAAAAAAATCTGTGCTTAGCTTCTCAGGCCCTTAGCTTTACTGGAATCCGTACATGTTCCTAGGGAAAATTTAGTTTCATATGACAAGTTCAACTCTGGGTTTATATTTTCTCCTGGCTATTGGTACAGTATTTCTCCAGTACCTCTGTTTTTCTGACTATGATTCGTATTTCTTAGTCTGGCAATTGTAGAAATAGATGTTGAACTGTGTAATGGATGCTGGGATATACCATCTAGAATCCCTTTCATAAATAAGAAGTACCTTCCAGAGGTGCTGATTAATGATTACTCACAGACTATTTAATTTTATTTTTTTTCTGGAAGTGGTTCTTAGCTTATGGCAGCTGTGTTGTTCAGGGATACTACTTATTCCTTGGGATAGCCTGAACCAAATGATGGGTTGAGGTGAGGATACAAAGCAACCACAGTGCCTCAATTCAGGACTTCTGTGAAGGGTCATTTCACAGGCTAGTGATTTGAATGCAACATCTGTTGAAATTTTATATTCTCTTTTCACCAATTCTGCTTCCTATTTCCTTACAGTTATTTTTATTTTTTATTTTTTTCCTGAAGTACTCCTCAGTGACCTGCCTGCAGATCTCAGGGTTCTAGGAAACCTAATTTATGGTAGTCTGTTTACTTTCATTTTACTACAGTCATCAAATCATTTCTTTTTTATTATGCCTAACTCATTTTTAAGGAAAGATAGTTGGTATTGGGAGAAGTAAAAAATTTGGGAGAAGTGATATACCTTGGCCATAGCACATGAAATTAAGATATATTGTCTTTGTCTTTTGCCTTGGGTGGGGGTACATCTTTACTTTTTGTTTCACATTCACTTTTGAGTTGAGATGACTAGAACTCCTTTACAATTTTTTATGGCATGATTTAGAATTTATTTTTATTCAATAGTCATTATTAGCTACTGCCAACCTGAGTCCCTGAAATATTCTTTCTCATAGATTTCTGCTCTTCTTTTCTTCTTGCAATGCTGGCATATCCACAGTTTCTTCTTTTTTAAACCTTCAATGTCCCTTCCTTTTTGCAAGCCTTTCTATCGTGGAAAACATGTTTTCAGGAATTCTTCCATGGCCTGCTCACATCAGTAGAGCTCATTATCCCAATTCAATCCAAGTTATAGTTCCATATAGTATGGAAAATCCAGAGGTTTTCAGCTAAATGTAGGAGGCTTACACAGTGAGTGAGCTGAGACACCTTGTGTGCTTCTCATAAGTTTTTCTGTTGAAATTGTGGCTAAAGTAATTAAAGTTAGTGCCTTCCAATTTCAGACAAGTCTGCCCTTTGAGTGAATTCTGCAGAGATTTGCATATGTTCTTGGCATCCTCTCTAAGTTGGCAGTTATTATTCATAGATTATGCTATAGGGCCAAGGCTGTCTTTAGTTTCATTTAAAAAGAATTGCCTTGTCTATTTTCTTTCTGAGTTGTTTTCAGTTGGCACAAATAAAGAGAATAGACATCTTTGGAAATCACCAAGATTTCAATAATCATTTTATTAATGAAAACAGATGTGACATATTTTATGTATTTATTTGAAGTAGGGGGAAGTGTATTTTCCTTGTATTTAGATTTATTATGTTTTAATTACTAACCTATAAGTTTCCTTTCATTGTAATAGATATATCATTAGATATGTAACAGAATGCTTCAACTTCAGAATTAAATTTGGTTTACCCTTATTGGATTGTAGATTTGGGAGTGAATAGACTCTCTATAATGTACCAGTATCAGTGACTTAAATGAGAGTTTTACTTTGTCTTTTATTGAAAAACGGTTTTAAGCATGTTCAGTCAAGTTTAAATTCCCTCTCTAGAAATTCAAAGTTATTTTGTTTGTTGTAGCCTGGATTTTTGAATTACATCAGGAATCAGATTGTAAATAATCTGGATGATTATCCACTCAGCGATGTGCAAGTTGGCTCTGATGTTCCAAATCCTCAGAGGATTATATTATAGTCTCAAATATATGTTTATCTAATTATTGGTATTCTAACAAGTAAAACATGCATACATTATTCATGTTTGTGTGTGAAAATTTTAAATCATTGCCAATATTAAAGCTCAAGCCTGACAACGAACAGGTTATTAGATCTACTTCTAAGAGCTTTGCTTGATTGCAGAGCATTTGGCAGGAAGTGTAGCTGACCTTAGCAACAGGAAACATTACTTTGTTACCACCACTGGAGCTGCTCTCCTGCTAAAATACTAACATGGTGATTCTGCTTCTATCTTACTTTTTTTCTTTCTTATTTACCCTAGGTCTCAAGCTGATTGTGTATATGCTTTTCTGTGTATGTCTTTGGTCTCATGCCTAATTAATTGTCACTATTTAGTGAATATTAATAATATACTGACCAGTAGCATTCCTAAAGAGGAGCATGATGTAGCATGGCTGTTGAAAAGGATAAGTATTGCCACTTGAAGTCCACCTACCTCCAGCTGGGCAATTCAATCACTTAAATTTTCTGAACCTCGGTTTCATAATCTGAAAAACTGATAGATCAGATAATTTCTAATATCCATTATAGCTCTGTCATCTATACTTTTATAGTAATTTTTATGATATATTCTTGTTGGAATCTTACATAAATACAACTGAAGATTATTTATGACCTTGTAAGTAAGGAACAGAGGAGTAAATAGAAAATCACTACTACTATATTCCTAAGAATCCTTTATAACACTATTTTTCACCTATAGTTCATGTGTAAATGATATAAAATTTCATATGTGAAGACCATCTGGTCTTTATAAATGCTGTTTCTGCTTTACCAAATATTGATAAATTGCACAGCTTTGTACTGCCAAATACTTAGGCCTCTTTGTCATGGCTTCATACCAATTTCAAAACGAATATTGAATACAATTATTTAGGGATAAAAGAGTAATAGTAAATAAAACCATATGCTTACTATTAAAGCATTTTATTTGAATAACTCTTAGTAGCATATTTTCAAAACTTGGTCCACTTGTAATACTGGAAGAATCCCATTTTCATTTGATTCCTGAAACTATAACTGTTGGGCAATCAGCCTGTTTGTATTAATGGTTCAGGCTGAATTGAGCTTGATTAGTATTTGAAATTGATTCTGTCCAGATACCAGATGGCCCAAGTTAGTATTTTATTTGTCACTTTCAAAGGAAAAATTTTTTTCCCATGGGAGTGAACAGATTCAAGATGATGTCTGTTCTCCTGTAGATTCACAAAAGACCATTGAATATTAGCGTCTGCACTGATGGTCCCAACAGGACATGCAGTTAACTGATGACTCCGCTCCACCTATTTATGCACTAAATTTTTCTCTCAGTAGTCTAACTTCTTAGATTTTCCCTTTTATTCCTTCCTCTTTTAAAAGCCTAGTTTCTTAACTAAAATATTACAAGTCCAGATAGCATTCTTTGACCTGTGGAATCACTCCATGGCTGTATTAACCTGTGTTTTAGTGAAAATTGAAAGGTCAGCTAGCTTATTTACTAGAATGGAGGATTTATAAAATGGATAGTGGAGGTAAGGTGAGGACAGCTAATGGCAAGTTTTGAAACTAAGCTAAAGAATCTAGTATTTTTTTCTTTTTAATGTTAGAAATGGCTATTCTTCAAAGTTGTTTTCAGCAGGAAAGTGGGAGAGAAGAGCTAGCAGTATGAATGGAGAGATATTTGCATTAAGCCAGGTGGGAGATGATCAGGGTTTCTGTTTGGCAGGAAGCTGTGGCAAAGCAGAGCTCCTTTGGAAGAAAAATTAATGACGGGAGGGTACAGGTGATGAAGGGCTGCACTGCCACCTTGGCACCTCAGCTTCTCATACCCCCAAGAGTAACACTAAATGCTCAGAACAGATTTGTTGACTCCCTTCTTCACAAGCTCTTGCAGGCAGTTTGAAGACAGTATAGAAAACTTTTAACAATGAAAGTTAAAACTTAAGAGGCAGCCATTTTCCCCCCAATTCCAAATAAAAATATTCAACTGGGAGCAGAGAGTTGGAATTCTCCTTTTGGGATTCCCTGGAGTATGAGTGTGTACAAGGCGGAAGAGACCTGAGGCCAAATACTGGTACTGTCTTTGATTCAAGGTCATGATTTTCCAAATAATGCCTGTCTATTTCATTTTATAAAATTCTCAAATCCTTCAGAGATAAAATAAAAAATAAACAAATAAATAAAATGCACAAATGAGGAAATATGTTTGTGTATACTCTGAAAAATTGCAGAACGTATATTTTGCCCTGCTATGACTTACTCACTCTGATAGAATACCATAGGGCATGGAAATCTGCTTCACCCTGTAGTCACATGAAGGGACCTGATGTGCAGAAGAGGTAGTGAGACATGAGGCAACATTGAGCAAATGAGAAAAAGGAGATGGAGGGAAGTTTTCCTCCTTTTGTCAACTGGGGTTTCTGGTTTATCTGGAGGTATGTCTCACTGTCTAAGCAACCAACTATTGTTTCTGTAAAGCCTTGTATTGCATTCCCTTCTTCTCTGCCTCACGTTTCCCTCACCCTCTGTCCTAAAACCGCACCTCCCTAAGAAGCAGTATCTCTCAAACTTTAGTGAAACTACGAATCACCTGAAGAGATTTTCCACACAAGCCTATCTGGAATCCCCCAGACGCTCTGGGTCAGTATGTTTTGGGTGAGGTCTAAACCTTGTATTTTAATGAATTCCGAGGCAATGCAGATGCAGCTGATGAATGGACCATACTTGGAGCACAACAGACGAGAGATTAGCAATTAAGTTTGTTCTCAGGCTTGGGATTTTTGTTGCTGTTTACTAAGTTGTTTTATTTGTATATATTTAATTGTATACATTTAAGGTGTACAGCATGCTGATATCTATCTATCTATCTATACACATATGACATATATGCATATATATATATAAACAAAAGTGAAATGATTACTACAATCAGGCTAATTAATATATCCATCTCCTCAAATAGTTATTTTTTTTTATTGTGAGAACATGTGAAATCTCTCTTAGCAGATTTCCAGTATTTAATACAGTATTATTAACTATAGGCATTATGCCTGTACATTTGATCTCTAGACTTATTCATCCTATATAACTGCAATTTTATACCCTTTGACCAACATCTCCCCATTCCGTCTTCCTGCCCCTTGTACCACTGTTCAACTCACTGCTTCTATGTGTTTGACTTTTTCAAATTTCACATATAAGTGAAATCATGAAGCTTATTTTCCTTCTGTGTCAGGCTTGTTTCACTTAGTATTATGTTCTCCAGGTTCATTCATGTTGTCACAAATAACAAGATCTCATTTTATAAGGCTGAATTATATTCCACATGTATATACACCACAATTTTTTCATCAGTTCATCCATCGATGCACACTTAGGTTGTTTCCGTATCTTAGCTATTATAATACTGCTTCTATGAACATGGAAACCTATGTAGATATCTCTTTGAGGTATTTATTTTATTTCCTTTGAATATATACCCAGAAGGGGGATTGCTAGATCATACAATACCTCTATTTTTAGTTTTCTGAGGAACCTCCACACTTTGTTCCATAAGGGCTGTACTAATTTATATTCCTACCAAGCGTGTAAAAGGATTTCCTTTTCTCCACATCCTTGTCAACACTTATCTTTTATCTTTTTATTTTAGCCATTTTAACAGACATGAAGTGACATTTCATTGTGGTTTAATTTGCATTTCCCTAATAATTAGTGGTGTTGAGCATCTTTTCATATTCTTTTTGGTTATGTGCATTTTCTTTAGAAAAAATGTCATTAAGGTATTTTGTCCACTTTTTAAATGAGCTTTTTTTTGTTTTCTTTTTTCTAGGAGGTTGCTTAATTTTCAAATAACCTAAGATGGCATTAGGAACAGAAAGAAAAAAATGCCATTACAATTATTAAACTTTTATCTATGAATTATTATGAAGAGATAGAGGGGAGGTTAATATATGGGATGTATGGTAACTACTGCATGTAACAGCTGTAGGGGGATGACATTTATAGGATTGTGAAGTAATTTGGTTCTTCTAAATGGCATTGAAGACCTAGCCTCAGCCTCCTCACAAATGACCAAAGTAGACCAACTAATTGCCAGTTTAAGGCATGCTTAAAAAAGTCAGGGGGCACTTTGACAGCACTAATGGTGACTTTACTTATCTCCAGCCACAGTGCCTTATCACATTGAAAATCAGGCACAGGATGTTATTATAAGACTAATAGAACTGCAAAGAAAATTAAATGCATCACCTGTACTTACCTTCTATGCAAAATCAGGGCTGTGATAAGAAATGGCTATCACTCTGAAACCTCCTATGGGACTCCTTGGGTCACCAGAAGTAGTCCTTTGCCTTTGCCAGAGGACAACAGCGTGGAGAACATGAACAAAATGTTCCCCAAGGCAAGTGCCTCATAAGATGACACTGTTTTCAAAACTCACCCCCACCCTTCATTAGGTCTAAGAACATTAGAACTGAGAAGTTCTATTCTGGGAAAAAAAAATAGTAACATGACAGTAGAATTAGAGGAACTATGAGCAGAGAACAGGGACATATGTAGAAGAATGAATATTGTCAGTGACGCTGGTGGGAATGTGCAACCTAAGACTGGATAGGGAGAATTCAGTGATACAGGGCTACTCACTGTGAAACAAGTCAATATTTTGGTAAGAATGTCTGTCTGGAGTTGGTTTAATTGTTTGTTGAGATGGCTCCTTAAATGTTGGGATTAATGGCCTATATTAATAAAGTAGAAGTGTTGGAACCTTCTTGGAAAATTATTGTAGTAGACAGGAGATGCAGAACGAGTGGGAATATTGTAATGTGTTCATTGTATAAGAGCTGAGAAAAGGCAGTGTAAAATTCATGCTGGATTTTGAAGGTGTAATATGAAAAAAAGATAGCGCGGGGTTCTTTGAATCCTGAAACTTCATGGAGAGTGGGAAGATGAAGAAAAGTCACATTTAGTCCAAGTCTCTTATTGCCCTCTACTGGTTATACATGTGATGCATGCACACAAAGGGAGGAGAATGTCATGCTTTACAGCAGAAAAGAATCTTGGAGAATATTTTAGCTCAATGTTTCTCACATTAGATGATATAAGAAAGTCTTAAATGGACGAACAAATTTCTGGTCATTTCTTTGGTGCTGACAAGCTGTTTATTATCACATGTTCTAGAAATGATTAGATTAAATTGAAGCTATTATACTTGCAAGTTCCGATAAAATTATACAACCAATACAAATTAGTAAAATAAATAAAAATTACATTGAGGACTTAAAATTAATAACACTAGTGTGATGTATTACATTATAACATTAATATAATAGATGTAGTTCTTTTGCTAAAACTAAATTTAGCTCAAACCTGAAAGTGGTCCTGACTCTCTCTTACTGAGCATATTTTTTTGCCTTTGGCTTATTCATATTAGTATATAATATAAGAAGTCTCAATTCTCCCACAGTTTTATCCATTATAGTATCAGAAAATCTTTATTTCTGTAAATCATCTTGATATCTCTTGGCATTCAGCTGATGGGAAGGCATTGTTTATATCTCATTATTCCTTGAGTTGTTTGTACAGGACTATTGCAGCTAAAGAGGTATTGCATGCTGTTAGTGAAAATGTAAATATGAATCCTCAAACACATGTTTGCTGTGAGTTATGAGGAATCCTACAGATCTGGAAAAATGCTAAAAGCAGCTTAAAACTATGAGGTAGAGATTGTAGGTCCCTGAGAATATATCCATCGATTACTAAGGATCCTCAGACTCTGTTTTAGAAACATAATTTAATCTTCTTCATGTTTCAGGTGAGACAACTGAAATCAGAGAAATGAAGTCATATACTTAAGGTGTCAGAATTAGTGAACAGTGAATCTGGGAATAGAACCTGGATACTAATACTTTCAGGCTAGTGTGTTTTCACTAAACCATTTTACTAATTTAAAGAGGGAAAGAGATAAGGAATTGGAAGCGATTTTCTTAATTTCACACTGAATTTTTAGATAATAGGATTTTTATCTAACAATAAAAAAATCATGACAATTTTGAAAACTGTTATTTTTTTGCCATTTATCAAAGAGCAAGAACAAGTTGATGAACCTATGTTTATCAAATTTAGTATATAGGAAATTTGGATAAGCAAGTGAGCTGGAAACAGATTTTAGAATAATATTTCATATTATCATTGATTATCATTAATTTTCTCTGTCTCTTATCTGTTTCTTATCAGGAAATCATTCAGTCTTTCATCAGTCAGTATGATGTTAGTTCTAGGTTTCTCCTACATCCCTGGTTAGAGTTTCATCAATTTTATTGATGTTCTGAAAGAACCAGTTTTTGTTTCATTTATTTTCTCTATTGTTTTCTATTTTATATTTCATAGCTTTCACTGATCGTTTATTTATATTGTTTGGGTTTAATGTGCTCTTTTTTTCTGGTTTCTTAGATAGAAGTTTAGGTTATGTATTTGAGACCCTTTATCTTTTCTAATATAGGTGTTCAATACTATCAGTTCCCTCTATTTACAACATTAGCTGAAACCCACAAACTTTGATATGCTGTGTTTTAATTTTTTTTAGGTAAAGTACTTCTTAATTTCACTTTAGATTTCTTCATTGACCCATGGTTATTAAAAAGTGTGTAATCTAATTTCTAAATATCTTTCAATACATCTTTCTGTTACTGATAATTTTTTTCATTGTGGTCAGGTAACATCTTTGGATAATTTCAAACTTTTTAATTTTATTGAGAATGGTTTTATGACCTACAATATGATCTATCTTGCTAAATTTTCCATGTGCTCCTAAAAAGAAAGTGTGTTCTTCTGTTGTTGTGGGAATTCTCTGTAAATGACAATAAAGTCAAGTTTCTTGGTAAGGTTGTTCAAGTTTTATATAACCTGAGTGATTTTCTATTTGTCTTATCAATTATTTAAAAAGGGGATTGAATTCTCCTGCTACAATGATAGGTTGGCCTGTTTCTCAATGCATCAGTCTTTGCTTCAGGTATTTTGTATCTCTCTTCTTAGGAGCATAAATATTTGGGAGTGTTAATTCTTATTGATAAATATCATGTTGACATAACACTGTTTATCCTTACAGTATTTTTCCTAATTTGCCTGATATTATTAAAGCTACTGCAGATTTCTTTTGATTAGTGTTAGCACAGTATATATTTTTATAACCTTTTTTTAACCTATATATTTCTTTCCATTTAAAATGTGTTGATCACACTGGTAATTTTAGTTTTCTTGGTAAAATCCAAAGCAAAGAAAAAAAACTGTTGTTTTTTTCTTAATTTTTTGACATTCATGACCTAGAATAAAAATAATTATAGTCATATTCTATGTGACTTTATTTAAATATTAGAAAGTCTCCTATCCTGAGAGATTTATTTACCTACTTTCTCATTTCTTGTGAAAATGTTCATTAGAATTATACATTTGAATCTATAGTTCCATCTTTAGTTTATTTTAGTTGGTATATGGAATGGAGATTGGATTAAGATGATTCCACCCTCATGTAAGTAGTCTTTTCTTTCCTCAACCATTTTAGCCATAATAATTTTATTACCCATGGTAACATAAGATTGTATATCAATGATACTCTAATTTAAAAAAATCAAAACAAAATGAACAAAATAGCAGTAGACTCATAGACACTGAGAAGTGACTGGTTGTTACCAAGGGAGAGGGGTTGGGTGGATGGGTGGGAAGAGCAAGGGGGATAAAAGGGCACAAAAGTTCTCATTCATGATATAAGTTGGTCACAGGGATGGTGGTACAGCATGGAGAATATAGTCAGTGATTCTGTAACATCTTTCTATGTTGACAGATAGCAACTGCATTATTGGGGGTGAGGATTTAAAAATATGGGTAACTGCTGAACCACTTTGTTGTGTACTTGAAACAGTATAAGATTGTATATCAATGATACTTTAATTAAAAAAAGACATAATATGTAAAAAACTAATTTTATTACCCATGAATTCATGGTGCCTATTTATTATAATTGTACATATTGACAGTGGTTTCTAGTATATGCATACTTTTTTCTATAGGTATTATAAAATGTTTAAAGACTAGATGATAAAGTATAAAGAATAGTACAAAGAATATTGGCACGTCTATTACCTATTTCTGTTAAATCATAATGTATTAAGAATCCTCCAGGTCTTATTCCTTGTTTTCTTCTCTAGTGGTGACCTATTCCAGGTTCTACTGTTGAGTAACAAACCATCCTAAACTCAGTGATATGACCAACAACCAACCATCTTATACTGTTTATACATCTGAGCATCACAGATTGTGAAAGGGCTCAGTAGAGATGTTTTGTGTCTGTTCCATGATGTATGGAACCTCAGATGGGAAGACTCAAAGCCTGGAGGCTGGAGTCATTTGAAGGCTGTTCACTCATATGTCTGGTAGTTGATGCTGACTGTCAGTTGAGACCTCAGCTGGGGCTATATGTTACCCGAGATCTCTCCAAGTAATGGGGCTGCTTTACACGATGATGACTGGGTTGCAAGAGCAAATATCCCCCAAAACACAAGGCAGAAATGCATGACATTTTTATAATCCTGCTTCAGAAGTCATACAGAGTTGCTGCTACTGATCTATAGGTTGAAATATTTCCACACATCCACCTGAAATCATGGTGAGGGGACATAGACCCAACACTGAATAAGTGGAATGACAAGACCACATTGTAAGAAGAATATGTGCTATGGGAGATATGGTTGTGGTATTCCTGGACTATACAATCTGCTTTAATATCACTACTTTGACTTTGTTATTTAATACTTTCATGTATTTAAAATTTTTTGTTTTATATGCATGAAGAAATGAAACTGTAAAACTGTTTTGTGTGTTTTAAATTTTATATATATCTTGAGCTATTTATGGTGTCTTTTTTTCCAGTGTTGTTTTTAAGACTGATCCAGACTGATACATGTAGCTCTATTTCTTTCATTTTAATTTCAATATAATATCATTTTGTTTAACAACAACATATTTGTTCCTACTCTATGTTGCTCATAGATATTTCGTATAGCTTCCTGGGTACTATATATTATATTGTATTTCCAGATTGATGTCCCAAAGTTGTGCTAGTTCATACTCTTAACTACAGATGTAAGGATTAGGGGTTTTTTTTGCTTGTTTTTATTAGAAAGTAATGAAAATTTATTATAGAAAACATAAGCAGAATGGAACTTATTATAAAATTACTGAATAAAACATAAAATAGAATGAAAAACCAAATAACCAAGTCTTAAGAAGAACAGAAACCAGGGTTTTGGATGTCAAACCAGGAATTAATGTTGTCTTTATTTTCTTGATAGTTTTTATTGCCTTAAAAAATATATAACACAAAATCTGTCACTTTAAAGTTTATAGCTCAGTGGCATCCACAGTGCTTTGAAACATCATGGCTTTCTAGTTTCAGAAACTTATCCCCAAAGGATACCCATGAAGCAGTGTCTCCCCTTACCTGCTCTCTACTCCCAGTGCCTGACAAACACTAACCTGCATTCTGCTTTATGGATTGGCCTGTTCCATATAAACATACAATATATGGTCTTTTGTGTTTGGCTCCTTTTACTTGCCATAATGTTTTCAAGATTCATCCATGTTAGCATATATCAATATATTTAGTTGCTTTTTATGGTTGAATAATATTCTATTTTATGGATAAACTATTTTATTTCTTTATTCGTCATTTGAGGGATACTTAGGTTGTTACTACGGTTTTCCTTTTAAGTTCTACTATTAGAAAACAGCAAGAGTCACCTCCATCTAAAACTTTATTGTTATTTATAATTCATGTTCTTGGGAGTCAGTCTCACTGGCCTAACTTAGGTGAGGTGTGTAGCCGTGTCATTGGAGAGCGAGGCCTTGTGGGTGACAACTTCATGAGATTTGCATGAAGTTGAAATGGTAGATGTGTGTTATAATACCCCAAAAAAGGACAAAGCAAAATAAATCAAGAACTGATGTTGTGTGTCCCTTAGACATTTGATCTTATAGAATGTCATCCAGTTTTCTAGCATGTTGATAGTACTCTATCATCATATATATTTTGATGATGATCATTTTCTCACTATAGCTTGTTTCAGTGAGATCTTGGGTGTGGGAGAGAGAGCCACCAGGGCTCTATAAAGTGTTTAAAAGTCTCTTTAATTTACAAATAACACTGATTATATCTAAACTGCATCTGTCTAGAAAAAGGTCAGCCCCAAAATGAACCTGGAAACCAGTTAGGGGATAAGGATCCTCTTCTGCATGCAACTAATTTAAAAAAAAAGGAGAATCAGATGAAAATTATTGACCTCTGTGTAGTTACTGTGGGACAAAACAGCTGTGGGACTTCGTGGGGGTAGAATTTGGTTATGCATAAGGAAGAAATGTCTCTAACAACTGGAACTGACCAACAAAGAAATGAGCTGGATGTTACAGGAAATATTCAATGGGGACAGATGAAGATCTATCACAATAGATAAGATTTCTAGATTTGGAGGGAATCATGTGTTTTTCCCTTCTTGCCAACTCAGTAATTGCAGGATTTCAGATGAAAGTTGGTTAGGGTTTCCTTGATTATTTATTGGTCTCTTTAAAATGGCACATAGTAAAGTGTCATCTAAGGGTATAGCAATAGAAATCCATAGGCTCAAAAGTGTCAGCTTATGTTTGGCTTAGGTGTCTAGTGCTAAATTGCTGAAAGTCTGTACATTTCCTTCCTAGACTTCTGATAGAATAATTTTATATCTTAAATTTTCAAAATCAGACATCAAAAAACTATAAAATACATTTAATGTGTTAAATCTTTTTCAGTTAAAATGTACTATATCTTAGGAGCTTACAGTACAAATATAGTTAATCTGGCAGAATGTTCATTGAACTTATATCAGGTAAAGCTAAAATGATAAGCATGTGGTCTGTGGCTTTACACTGCTCACTAGAAAGTTTTACATCTAAATGAATAATCATCCTATTTCAGGTAATCTAAGGTGGGATGAATTAACTAGATAGAAAAGACTTTCCAGAGGAAATGCTAATTTACATGGGTGTTGAAGAGTGAGGAGAAGTTATCCAGAAGAATCAGCAGAGATTAAGTCATTCCAGGCAGAAGGAATAGCATGATCAAAATAAATATAGAGTGTTTTGAGGGCTTCATGCAATTTCATAATGTTTGAGTAAAAATGTGAAAGGGGAACAGTGAGAGATGAGCAGTCAAGTCAGGTGATGAGGAGCTTTTATGCCATGTTAATAAAATAAAATTTTGTTTTCTAGGGAAATAGGGAAACAATGGATTATTTAAGTTTACATTACTACCAAGGTTGTACAATCAAGAACAAGATTAGCTGACAAGGAAGAAGCTGTGTGAAAAAGCCCAGATACTGTTCAGAACAAGGAAAGGATGGAGACTTAAAGAAGGGAAGAAGGCAAATCCCTAACTGCCATATATTGAGGTCATAGAATATAATTTGCCCATTATAACTTAAAATGGTAAATACCATGGCTAGTGTCAGGATAGAGCATAACACATTTCCTTAATTATCATCAGGTTGGGTTAAAAACAATGTAGGTACAGAAAGGAGAAGTATGACATATAGGGTAATGTGCTGGAGATTGAATATTACAGAGTCCATATTGTAGATTTTTCATGCTAAAAAGAAACAGATACTTCATAAAGAAACAGATAATACATTCATTGAATGAAAATGACATCAGATAGTTTGGTTATGATTTCTATTTAATGAATTTACAGTCCAGAGGGTCAGCATACTATTTTTTCAATTTGTATTTTCTGACAGATTACTACCATAATCATAGAATCTTTAGATTGTTTAAATTTCATAGGTGTTATGAAAAAAATCCTAGAAAAAGTATAAGAAATTGGAATTGGCTACATTTAGGATGTATATTTATATGTATATGTGTTTCACAATGCACTATGTGAAGTATTAATCAAAAGATATTAGTAAAAAATCAGTGATTATTTTGGTGGTAGAAATAAAACAATATTTTATTAAAAAATTAATAAATTCTAGAAATAATACACTAAAAACATGATTCTGTTTTCTTGGGCTAAAGATGTGCTTACTTTATTAATTAAAATTCTTAAAAAATATGGTATGATGTTAGTGGGACAAAACATTCCTAGATAATGTCATTTAAAGATGCATTCAGCTGGAAGATAATAGCCTCAGAGTTGTGATTTTGCCTTTGTTCCCACTTTATCAAAAAATGAAAACTCTTCGCTGTGAGCCACTGGAAATTATGCTTTCATCACAGCTGGGAGATGTGTTTTCAGTACTAGCAGCAGGGAATAAAATGGAAAACAGATTTATTTTCACAGTAACTCCATTTTAAGCAGAAAGAAAGAATAATTTATATTTTAAAAGATAAAATAGTATTAATAAATTATACATGATTCTTAATTGCAACAGGTCAAAGAAACAAAAAATATTTATGTGTCATTTTTTTGTAATAAAAGGTCTTTTGATTTGGAAAAAAGAACTGTGGATTTTTCTAAAACCATAATGCCAAACACAAAAGGGCAATATATGAACTAGGGAAGGTATATAGTAGACATTTATAGCCTTTCAGATTTTTTGCTTTTCTTTCTAACAAATACCCAAGGACACTTTTTTCCCTGCTTACCTAGGTTTCTGTGCCAGTCCTGGGTCAAGTTGACCCAGATCTATTCTTTCCATTTCCACTTTCTGCTTAGTATGTCAGGGAGGCAGACCTAGGCAGGCTGCATAACTTAAACTCTCTTACTGAGGGGTTATGGTTAATTTGCACAGTGAGAATCATTGGCCAGAAGCTGGAAGGCAGCAGGAAGGGAGAAGAAAGGAAGGAAGAGCCTCAGGTATCCATTTATGTCTGAAACTATATGACTCCAGCTTCTGGATGGGAGTGATGTGGTTCTGCCTCCTGCCAGGTGACACCATCCCTGGGCTTCTCCCGCACTGTCTTACTCATTTGTCTCTTCCATCCAGGGATTAGTGGTAGCTCCCTGCTGTTGACATCACTGAGTTTCCTCACTGTTCCCTTCCATAACCTGTGTAACTCATTTTTTGCATTAAATACTCTCTAAGTAGCTGGGCTTGTTTCTTAGATCCCAGCTGAATTAGATACTCAGATACTCACTTATCTCCTAAATTTCTTTCCCTTCCCCCAAACCACATAATGAAGTAAAAACAGCAGATGATGTCGTTTGAATGGAAAGCAACCATCGCAGCATGTGAAGTGAATAGAATTATGATGAGATGATATTTGAATATTTGTACATCACACTGCGTCTGGCCTAGGAATAGTCTTGTCCTGCCAGAAGGAGGTTATAGGCGGTAGGAGCGCTCCTTTTCACCACCAGTGACAATGGCTCCGATTCTTTTTCCCTCAGACTGGGGGCCTTTGAGAATTTTATCAGGGCACAAATCATGCCTTTTTTTGGTCAGTTTTAGCAGTGAAAGAGACCTCTGATGCTACTACAGTGGAAGGAGATTTTCTCTTCATCTCTGGGATAATGTTAGAGATAATGATCCATCTTGAGCAACGTTACAAGGGCCAAATGAGAGCAACATTTGCCCAATGCCAAGCTGGGATTAGTGCTGTGATTTTACTGAAGCAACGCTGGAGGCCAGGTCACAAATAGAGAGAGGCACTGACTTTACATGAGAAGAAATTATTACTATTTCCACATTTAACATCTGTCTCTGAAACGAGAGAAAGAAAAGAGAGCAATGTGGGCTGTCCTTATTATAACTGAAGTTGATGATGGTGTTTACATTATTGATAATTATGAAAATATATGAACCAGATGGGAAGATGACACTAAGAACAAAGGCAGGTAAAAACCGGTTCAGCAATTTTATTTTTTTCCCTGTCTGTGGCTTTTCCAGTAAACAACAAAAGCTGAAGTAAGCAAGGCATGTGCACAGTGAGGCTTTCCATCCCTTAGAGAGTCCATATTTTACAGATGAATTTCATGTGACTCTTCAGTTTCCAAATGGCATGAAGGCAAAATGAGAGAGAAGTGGATGGAATTTTGAGGCCCAGTGGGAAGAAATCACATTTAGGCATCAGCAGGTATCACTTAGGGTCCACATTTTCATCACATGAGAAAAGTTTAATAATTCACACATACAAAATTAAATGGACTGATAAAGTAGATGAATAATGACCATTTTGTACCTCAATCGATGTACTCATAAACTAAGGCTAAGAATGGACATAATCTGAGCCTATGGGTAGTAATACAGATGTAATCAAATAGCAGAACAACCTATATTTGGTTGAGACTTTTTGAAAAAACATCTTTGTGTAATTTTTTAGATGTACTTTGTGGTGATGATTTCAAAAGCTGAATCTCCTGATAATGATTTGTACTTTCATTTCATTTGGGTTTGAAGCCCTTAATATTCATTAGATTTTCTTTGTAATGCATTGCTTTGCCATATTCTTTCTGTTGCCATTTGTCCCATTCCTAAAACAGCATATTCTCTTCTTGTGATATCATAACATTGTGTTTTGAGACTTCTGAGGTACTTTATCATACTGTCTTATATACTACCCTATGACACCATAAGATATTGCTAAATTGGTTTAAAATATTCTCAAAAGCTTTAGGTCATGGCTATGTATTGATATTTTATTGATTCCCAATTCACAAAACTGTAATTTCAGTTGCTTAAAAATTTAAGGTACATTTTATTCCACTCAGTGAGCTACCTACGTAGACATATGAGCTAAGATTTGTTGGTTGGAAGGTTTCGATTATAGTAAAGGTAATTATATTTCTTTCTGAAATAAACCTTCATTATCTGGTTAATTACATTTTGAGTGAAAAGAAAATATCAAAACCTTGGGTTACCCTGGAGATCTATTTTTCTCAGTACTTTGTTATTCTGGCCTCATGATGGCACCAAAGGGTAGGAAATTATTTTCTGAATTCCCTTTGACTTACTGAGTTGCAATAAAAACAAATAAAATTAGTAAAGGACACTGAGTTTGCCAAACTTTTCATATAAAGAACGTTGGGGGAGTTGATGTAGTTTTGGGTATGCCCCTTTGGTATAAATTTTCCTAATTTTCTCTTTGCAACACACTTTCTCCTTTTTCTCAGATTATTTTGTCTTCCTTCACATGATCTCTTCTCCAAATTTTACTTCCCTGTTGCAGCAAGGAAAAGGTGCTGATGAAGAAAAGGTTTTCTTGATCTAATCATAACAATAAATTTGCATCTGAATAACTTTGAATGAAACACAATTAGCAGACGGACAATAAGGACACTTTGTAAAAGAAATACACACCATAAAATATAAAGAAAAATGCTCTTTGACGTGATATCTCACTCATTTTCCAATTTTTTAGAGAATTGAAACTTAGAATCTAATTTGACACCATAATAAATCTTACTTAAGATTAATGGCAGCAACCTCAGCTGTTGTCTTACATTTCTCATTGGTAGATGAGACATAGCTAATGTGTGCCTTCAAATGAATGCCCTGCTTTGGGTACTCCTCTGTATATCAAACCTGTGCATTAGCTTCTGTTACACACTGAGAGGAAATTAAATAAATATAAGATGTATTCCTTTTCCCTTCAAAGATACTTGTAACCCAGCTAGAGTAAAAACATGAGTATATCTAAAAATAACTAACAGTAACATTCGGTAACAACTTGAAGGTCTTTAATATTAGGAAATAAAATAGTACAAAATGGTTTTTCATAAGGAAAAAACTTAAAATGCTATATAAAAGATTTTTTCCCCAGTACATGTAAAATAAAAAGCACATTTGAAGATGAGCAAATTATGTTTGGTCACACAGCCTTTAGGACCGGCAATTGACTTTCTCAGTCTGTGGAATGTAATTTTTACATGTTTACTCTGTTTTCTCTTGGGTGGGTACAAAGCATCGCAAAAACCATTTTTGACACAGCGCCCGATCTTTTCTTTTTAGTTCCTTTGGGATTTGGGACCCTCTTACACTGAGTTTCTTCTGCCTTCCCTCCCAGCGTCTCTCTCTGTTGCCTACAACCAACCTTAGTAAGGTGAGGTTCTTTTTTGCTTCTCCAGGACTCCTGGGTCAGCCTGCTCAGATGGTATTCTCTGCTCTTGTGTAATGAGGACTGCTCCTACTTTTTTTCCTTCTACAGTGTCCACAGTTAAGAAAATGTCTGTTACTGAACTGGTGAAAAACAGCATAGATTTTGTTCCTGGTTTCCTATCAAATTTTGCATTTGTAAGTTTATAAATTCTCTCTTCTAAAATTCCTGAGATTCCTGAGGTTAGGCTAGAAGACACTCTGAGTGTCTTTCAGTCATTGTCTTGGATCAAGTTTGTCCCTTAACTTGGTTTTCCTTTTAAGGAAAGTCCCTTTTGTATTAGGCATGGTGCTTGGGGATGGGATTTGTCCCTCAGCCTAAATACCTTTGTTTTGGGGAATTGTGTGGGTTAGTTCATTGGCTTAAATCGCCACATTCATGATTCTTATTTTTGGCATTCTCTCTAAAATGAATCCTTACTGGGATCCAAGTATATCTATAATTACATTTTTATTTACTTCAAAAAAATAGAATATAATATGTAGCGTGATATATTCTATTATATATTACTCTAGGAATATATATGTTTATATATATATATGATACATATATATATATATTTAGAGTTTTCATCTAGCTTAAATCCTCATGCTTGGTTTTCTTTTTCATTGGAAATAATCTACAGTTTTATAAGATTATTAAAGAAACAACACAGAACATTACAAATAAAAAGTTTCTTGTCATAAGTCATGTTATTTTGATAAGAAATGTTAAAAAATGAGTTTGGATTTCTGTGTGGTGGGCTGACTTTTGGTATAGACATGGGGATATATTCTTGCCATCTGTTTGTTTCATAACATGTTATTAACAAATGTCTTTCAAATTCTAAACCCTTTACTAGGAAATGTTCTAGACACAGTCCAGAAGCATGGAATAACATTGATATAAGTGTGACTGTATTTTATTGAATTGAATAGCAAGCAATACACTCAGTGTTAGATGCTGAAAATATACCTTAAAAAAGCTAGCATATCCATTAGTACAGAATAAACGTGATATTTTTCTAAGAAAATGCCCAGCAGCACAGAGACAAGAGCTTCAAATGACCGTTTTCTGCTTGTTTTTAATGACTTACATCATCTTCAGCATGCTTATAATAATTCCAATTTGTAAAATATTTAAATCTATAAACAGGTTATGTAGATGTAGATATAGATATAAGATTCCTACAATGTTATCCTAATCAGTTTCAAGTTTATCACCTTCTGGAAATGGAAATATTTGCCTGGATTACACTATTATGTAATCGTAGAATCTAATGACAGACATGGTTCTTAAAATCATTGGATAGATGCTCTTCTGTATAAACAAAATCATATATGGATTTTGAGCCTTGAAACTGAGGTCACACTATTAGTCATTTTGGTGCCCCTCATCTTAAGAAACCAAGAAGCAGAAAAGTTAATTTCTTGTACTAGTTTATGGTGATGCTAGAGTAGAATCTAGGACCTTTAGGTAATTTTGGTTTTGTTGTCTGCTTTTTTTCCTTGGAAGAATAAAACCAACATGTATTATCTGCTGGATTAAAAGAAGAGGATGCTAATTTTAGAAACATAAAATCTAATTTTGTGTTACTTTAAATACACTGTTATTTTTACCCTTCTAAACTTTCCATCTCTTTCTCAAAGATGGAAAATTCTAAGATATACTGTGTTCCTTATTGTTTAGCAGCCTGAACCCTTATCTACTGTAGAGGTGAGAAGGATAGCATACATTCAGTAATAAACTTATAATTATTAATAATTTATTGATTTATTTAATATATTCCTGAATAAATATTTTTTATTTTAATTCTTCAGCATATTTATATGAGCAAAGGTTTATATATATATATATATATATATATACATGCATATATACATATCTGTATACATATATAGTCACACATATATACATATACATACATCTATAAGGGTGCACACAAAAAATACATACACACACATACACATAAAACCTCTGTTATTAGCAACCCAACATTTGTAGTTAGAACTTTTAATATTTCTAGGCTCTCAAAACAATATCTGGCATACTGTAAGCATCACGTACATTCTTCCTTTTTGTTATGATGATGTAGTCTGTAATCTAACAAACTAGATTTCACATCTATGAAGAACAATAAAACACACCAGCCTATTTTGCTATTAAAAATATAAATTTATTTGCTATACAAAAGGATTAAAAAAGTCTCCACTATGACTGCAGTATTTCTAGAAACATTACATCTCTACCAGTCAATAAATAAGAAGTGCTAAGTGAATGATATGGAAAATAAGTCTTGTGGAAGTTTAGAAGAAGGAAAAATTGCTTCCAGATGAAATAGTCAAGGAATGCTTTACAAGAGAGGCAGAATTTGAGCTGCACTTTGAAAAATGGGTAGAATTTGGATAAACAGAGCAAAGAGGGCTAGGTTGAGAGGTGTTATAACAGAAGTAAAGTGTAAAGGCAGAGCTTAATTTTCATTTTTCTCTGCCTCAGGGTTGATGAGAGGAGATAAATATATTTAAGCATAAAGCCAAGAGGGAAATCTTTCTCTCTTTCACTGATTTTTGAACTTTCTCCCATCACCACTCTATTTTTCAAAAGAAGGATCCCTGGAAAATTTTCCTTTCTATTATGCTTCCTATTATTATGTGGATAATGATGTATTCGTATCTATTGCTTTAAAAATAATACATTCCCATAATTATTATACTATATCATATTTACAATGTTGAAATAAAATGAAGCAAGTGTGTGTGTACGTGTTCTTTATTACCTGTGTTTCTCTAGTTCATAAGGAGACAAGGACGTGGTACTTCTTTTTTCTGTCAGAGTGGGGAGAGTATCTTTCTCCCTATTTGAGCAAAATAACAATTGAAGTACAGCTGGGCATCAGAAGATGCAAAGCACACCATGTTTAATAAACTTCATGGAAATCTGGCCACAAGGGGTGGCTGTAGAGATATTTGTCTCCTCAGAAAGCAAAGTTCTACTCTCCACCTTAAAACTGCTTTGTTGCCCATGTCATCTTAACTGGCAAAAGACATACTCTTGTTTATATTGGCTAATGAAAGGTATGTGATAATTTAATCATTAGTAAGCTGTATAATTCACATAATCTTAACATAAGGAAAACGAAATAAGGAATGGATGTCTGCTGAAAAAAAAATCTCCTAAATGCATATCCAAGCTGAAAATAAATGATTTGGGGATTTTTCTGCTGTTTAGGATTATCTGCACCAGTGAGCCCCCGTATTACTTCTTGAAACAGAGTATTGACTTAGTTTGTCTGCTAAAGGTCTACCCCAGCTGCAAGGATATGTAGTAATCACAATAGATTTGGGTTATCTGTCAATGTAAATCCCTGGATCAGTTATGTATACAAATACAAGTATTTTATTTGATCGAACTTGTTTTGAAACACACTTAAAGTGAATTTTGGGTTAATATATGAATAAAATGTTTTAGCAAATACCAGATTGGTGAAAATTAGCTGGATTTCATTTTCTCTAAATAACATAGCCTCATCTGTTAACATACACCAGTTCAATCTACAGTATTTATTACACCCTTTTTTTGTGAGCAAAATTCTGTGATCACATCACCTGAGGAGTTATTTAGATATGATTAAAGCCTAGAATTTCAGCTGGACAAGCCCACAACATTTGTGGCTCCACTTTGCACCTTAAAACTTACATTTGCACCTGCAAAAAGCTGAAATGAATTGCAAGTCAGCACATGTGTGTTCCATTATTCATTTTTTATGAGCAGATGTGGGTGATGCGGGCAAAGAGCTAGACGCATCTTTAATTGAGAAAACCTGTGGAAAAGTTATCCCTAAATCTCTCCTAGGGAATTGATTTAGAACATGACACACCATGATTTGGAAACTACGAGTCAGGCCCAAATGTTGACCAGACAACCTAAATTTGAACATAGGCTGTTAGAAAGGAATATTAAGGACATTAATCCTCAGATTTTCTTCCTTTCAAAATTACTCTTTGAATAATGCTGTAGCATTAGCTTTTCTTTTTGTTGTTGTTGTTTATGCTCACCTTAAAATAATGTAAACCATCAAGATTAAAGACATAAAACCCAGTGACATCCATTGTAGAAAAATTAATTGGGTTGCAAACTTATTTTTCCATGTTTCAGTCATACAGAAAGAGTCTTAGAATTGTGTAACTCAAAGATATTTTGTTTCATTTACACTGAATCAACGCTTATGTCTGAATATTTATTCTACACAATGTACTCCTCTAGTTGCTAGCAATGATGGAGGTAAAAGTGAATGAGACACAGATTCTGACATACAGAAATGCATGCTTTCAAAAGCACTTTTTATAAAGCTTGACTATTCTAGAGCTTATAATAATGATATAGCTCCTGTTCAGTTCAAATCAAATTGTATATGCAATTGAATATTAGATTGATTGCTCCACAAAAACAAATGCTATGTTGATATAAGCCAGTGGGAATGTTAGGTATTAGAGAGACAATGAGGAATAAGCCCTTAAGGAATTTATATTCCAATCACATAGTGATTAGTGTGAGGATAAAGTGTGCAAGGGAGTGGTGGAAACCAATACGTAAAGAATCTACCTCAGTGCTGGGGAATTGGAGACAGAAAATGACATCTACAATTAGACATGAAAGATGAGTCATTGTTGGGCAGTTTGGAGAAGGCATGGAAAGGAAACCTAGGGAAAGAAGCTGGTGGATACACAGATGGGAAAACATGGTGGCCTAGAGGAACAGCAAGGAGACTTGTTATACAGAAGCATAGAGAGGAAAATAGTTGGGAAATTGGAGCTGTAATAACTATAGCTAATATTTATCTATTACTATGTACCAGACAGTATTCTAAAAACATTAAAGAATTTCTCTCTTTTAATCTTCACCATAATCATGATTGATATGATATGAAGATAATGAAGAGATATCCTTATTTTAAAAATGAGAAGTCTGAGGCTTAGAGAAATTAAGTACTTGCCCAAGGCCCTTAGGTATTAGATGAGAGAACTCAAACCTAGGTTCTAAGCTCCCATGTCTTCACCACACTGGGTGGCTCCAAGGGATGTGTTGAGACATGTTGAGGGGTTTGCACTTTATCCATTGAGCATTTGACAACCATTGAGGAGTTTTAAGTCTGGAATTTATGAGAGTGAAAAAAGAGAGAGAGAAGAGAGAGAGGAAAAGATTGGAGAGGGGTGATTCTGCAATCAGGAAGAATATCCAGGAGGTTATTTTGGTATTCTAGAGGAAGATGGGAGTTCAACTAAGATAGTGGCAGAGATAGAGAAAATGGGAAGTTTTTAAATTGTATTAAGGAAGCAAGAGACGACATCAACAGGACTTGTTAAAGGAAATGTCTGGGGGAATAATTTAAAGTAGCTGAGCTTTTGGCTTCCAGTTTAAATATTTTGATAGGTGATAGTACTATTGATTGCAATAACAATAGCTCAAGTGTGATGTATTTTTGGAGGTCTTTTCTATGCTCTCTTCCTCCACACCCATCCTCCACCAAAGAGCTGAGAAATGCATGCCTGTTTTCTGGATTTGTAGACACCCCAAGGGCTACATCATACGTTCTAGTGGTACTGCATGGTCTTTTCCACTTGACTCAGGCTCACTGAGTTTATCTTTTATACTCAGTATCTCCAGAAACTATCAGAGATTTGTTTAAAAATGATACAATGATGCCTATAAGTGGTAAGGAACAGCAGGGGCTTAGGAGATACTGGAAAGTGAAATCAATGTAATATCTGCTACCTTAAAAAATGGGAAATAATTGGAGATATGTGAGGCATTTTTAATCTATTCTTTCTTATAAAGCTTGGAGTTTAGGAAGAGAAGGTAGAATATGGGGAAATATGACTGGCTGCAATTATTGTGCTGAGGAATAGAATCTGCCTCTTTGGCTTAAAATATTGTAACATAAAATCATACCCTGAGGATGAACTGCATTACACATATTTATCAAGGGATTATTTATTTTATCAAGACCTCTTCAATATTAAGTGGCCAGAGGAAAGAAACCTATAAAAACATTTTTATGGAAAAAATTGAGAATGACATAAGAGGATAAAAATGGAGGAAGTAGCAAGGATAAGGTCATTATAAAATGGGGCCTGAAACAGTGTGGATAAGAAGCCAAAGGAGATTGTGCTGGGCACTATGGTGAAACCCAAGGAACACCTTACAGGAATCATCCTGAGTTCTATGATGCAAGACTCAGCATTGTCTCCTGCCATTAGTTATTTGCTATGAGCTTAAGACTTCCAGAATTGGGGCAATGTTATTGACCAAATTTTCATGGACCTCTGTAGTTAGCTGGTGTCTTTCTTTACCTCCCATGTTTTAACTCCTAAATACCGATTTGTATCACCCGCATATACATCTGCCTACCTTTTGTTCACCTGATTACATATTCATTCGTAAATGCCTTTATAGGGGGAGAGCTATTTCTTAGTAATTGTCTGTCACTTCTTTCCGTTTTCCTAACACTTTCACAAGGAGTTTTGCACATAAAAGGCATCTAAAAAGTGTTAATATGTAGTAGAAAAAAACGTTATAATAATTTTATGGTCACTTTGTAAGAGGATGGATCCAGATGACAAATGAGGGATCTTTTATTTGCTGCCCTTTTGTCAACTTGGAGACAGCATAAATGATGACTGTGGATGTGGTATATTTATTAGAGGAGATAAAAAAAAAACCACTTGAAAAAATAAAGAGAAAAATGTAAAAGGGCCGAGGTGAAAGTGGAGCATGTTGGGAGAAGGAGTAGGAGAAGCTGTAGGGGAGGCTTTGCAACAGAGAAGAGCTAAAGTGGAAAGAAAACAGGGATTGAAGTAAAGTTTTATGCTCTGAGTTACAGTCAGCTTCTTTGCTGACCACAAGGAGGTAGCCATTGTCAGAGACTGGGGTCCGGTCACAAGGCCAGGACACATTTGTACCACTTTAATGGTCGTTTTTTTCTATCTCCCCTGCGACTAATGGGATTAGAAACTAGATTGAACTTCATAGAGCTTGTCCTATCTATGCAGTTCCTTCCAGGAAACTGCTTTATTCCTGTTTCCAGACAGAGTTGTATGAGATGATTTAACTTAAGTCATATCATCTCTAAGCTTCCACTATAACAGATTTGATCCCACTGCTTGACCTTCTAAAAGGGAGGATGAGTTAAGAAGATGGGGAGCCTCCAAAAATGAATATCAGACTCCACAACTGCAACTGATGCAAATGCAAAAGAAAACATGGAAGATAATATATAGAAATAGATATAGCTGCATAGATAGCAATTTAGTAAGATAATTTTTTTTTAATGTGCAAACACGAACTGGATGAACTTTAGCTTCCACTCTATCTTTTAGAGTGACACAGAACAATATAAGAAACACCATGGATGCTTAAATATGCAGTGATAAAAATGTATAGACAGCAGAAAAGCTTTTTTGTTTTATTTTGATTTTGTTCCTTTCAAAACATGATAAAGATTGAGACATGACTATGCAGAGAAGCCAAAGGTGTAATGTACCGAGTTGAGGAAAGTAGATATGCTCAACTACTTCCATTTATTTTTCATGTCAAAGGGGGAAGATTTTAGATGAGGAAGTTTAGAATAAGTATGAAATCATGGTTGAGTGAAAAGACTACAAAAGACAATTTAGCAGCATTTCCAGCTCAGAACTGGAGCTCAGCTACTGTAAGAACTTGCATATGAACTTGAAATTTTCTCAGTGCTCTCTGAGGATTCAGTGGAATTAAAAGACACTGGAATACAGGCACCTACTGTCCCCATTTTCATTGACAGAAAGCTGGAGGCTGTGTTATAAAATCAGTAAGCATGGGTTTAGTACTGGGTAAAATTCTAGAATTGCGTATCATATAGGTAATTTGTAAGAATATTTAAGATATAAAACAATGTTACATTCATCAATACTGAATTCATCATATGCTATAATCTAGGTTAGCTCAATATGTTGATAAACTGGATGAGATTCAAGAAGTATAAAGACATAGTCTTTGGATGCTAGTAAGGAATACAAATAAATTTCCATTATGTCCTTTGAAAGAAAATGGAGAAATGAGGAGGGATCCATGATAGAAAACAATGTATGATAAATTTGTGCTCCTCTGAAAAGTTTACATAAAGTAGGCTGGGTCACAAGGGTGTTGAGGACAGTTACTGTCTTTAATTTTTTATGTAATTTATTTTGGCATTATAATACAATTACCTGTGCAATATTATGGTTATTAAACTACCCCCTTCATCAGGTCCCCCCCACCAACCCCATTACAGTCACTGTCCATCAGCGTAGTGAGATGCTATAGAATCACCACTTGTCTTCTCTGAGTGGTACAGTGCTCCCCATGCCCCCCCAACATTATGTCTGCTAATCGTAATGCCCCTTTTTCCCTCTTATCCCTCCCTTCCCAACCATCTTCCCCAGTCCCTTTCCCTTTGGTAACTATTAGTCCATTCTTGGGTTCTGTGAGTCTGCTGCTGTTTTGTTCCTTCAGTTTTTTTCTTTGTTCTTATACTCCACATATGAGTGAAATCATTTGATACTTGTCTTTTTCGGCTTGGCTTATTTCACGGAGCATAGTACCCTCTAGCTCCATCCATGTTGTTGCAAATGGTAGGATTTGTTTTCTTCTTATGGCTGAATAATATTCCATTGTGTATATGTACCACATCTTCTTTATCCATTCATCTACTGATGGACACTTAGGTTGCTTCCATTTCTTGGCTATTGTAAATAGTGCTGCGATAAACATAGGGGGTGCATATGTCTTTTTCAAACTGGGCTGCTGCACTCTTAGGGTAAATTCCTAGGAGTGGAATTCCTGGGTCAAATGGTATT
Organism: Smutsia gigantea; assembly: GCA_032199065.1. NCBI lineage: Eukaryota > Metazoa > Chordata > Mammalia > Pholidota > Manidae > Smutsia > Smutsia gigantea. Next base: position 21,444 of record JAVSCE010004078.1, on the reverse strand, counting down.
TCTATTTTGAGTTTTTTGAGGAACCTCCATACTGCTTTCCACAAGGTTGAACTAATTTGCAGTCCCACCAGCAGTGTAGGAGGGTTCCCTTTTCTCCACATCCTCACCAACATTTGTTGTTGTTTGTGTTTTGGGTGTTGGCCATCCTCACTGGTGTGAGGTGATATCTCATTGTGGTTTTAATCTGCTTTTCTCTGATGATTAGTGATGTGGAGCATCTTTTCATGTGCCTGTTGGCCATCTGAGTTTCTTCTTTGGAGAAGAGTCTATTCATGTCCTCTGCCCATTTCTTAATTGGATTATTTACTTTATGTTTGTTGAGGTGCGTGAGTTCTTTATATATTTTGGATGTCAACCCTTTATCAGATACGTCATTTATGAATATATTCTCCCATACTGTAGGATGTCTTTTTGTTCTACTGATGGTGACCTTTGCTGTACAGAAGCTTTTCAACTTGATATAGTCCCACTTGTTCATTATTGCTTTTGTTTCCTTTGCTCAGTGAGATATGTTCATAAAGAAGTTACTCATGTTTATGGCTAAGAAATTTTTGCCTGTTTTTTTTCTAAGAGTTTTATGGTTTCATGACTTACATTCAGGTCTTTGATCCACCTTGAGTTTACCTTTGTGTATGGGGCTAGACAGTAGTCCAGTTTCATTCTCTTACATGTAGCTGTCCAGTTTTTCCAACACCAGCTGCTGAAGAGGCTGTCATCTCCCCATTGTATATCCAAGGCTCCTTTATCAAATATTAGTTGACAGCATATGTTTGGGTTAATGTTGGATTTTCTATTCTATTTCACTGGTCTGTGGGTCTGTTTTTGTGCCAATACCAAATTGTCTTGATTACTGTGGCTTTGTAGTAGAGCTTGAAGTCCGGGAGCGTAATTCCCCCTGTTTTATTCCTCCTTCTCAGGATTGCTTTGGCTATTTGGGGTCTTTTGTGGTTCCATATGAATTTTAGAATTATTTGTCCCAGTTAATTGAAGAAAGCTGTTGGTAGTTTGATAAGGATTACATTGAATCTGTAGATTGCTTTGGGTAGTATAGCCATCTTGACAATATTTATTCTTCCTAGCCAAGAGCATGGGATGCATTTCCATTTGTTAGTGTCCTCTTTAATTTCTCTTAGGAGTGTCTTGTAGTTTTCAGAGTACAGATCTTTCACTTCCTTCGTTAGGTTTATTCCTAGGTATTTTATTCTTTTTGATGCAATTGTGAATGGAATTGTTTTTCTGATTTCTCTTTCTGTTAGTTCATCATTAGTGTATAGGAAAGCAACAGATTTCTGTGTGTTAATATTGTATCCTGCCACTTTGCTGAATTCAGATATTAGTTCTAGTAGTTTTGGAGTGGAGTCTTTAGCGTTTTTAATATACAGTATCATGTCATCTGCAAACAGTGACAATTTAACTTCTTCTTTACCAATCTGGATGCCTTGTATGTCTTTGTTTTGTCTGATTGCCATGGCTATGACCTCCAATACTATGTTGAATAACAGTGGACAGAGTGGGCATCCCTGTCTTGTTCCCGATCTTAGATGAAAGCTTTCAGCTTCTCGCTGTTAAGTATGATGTTAGCTGTGGGTTTGTCATATATGGCCTTTATGATGTTGAGGTACTTGCCGTCTATACCCATTTTGTTGAGAGTTTTAATCATGAATGGATGCTGAATTTTGTCAAATGCTTTTTCAGCATCTATGGAGATGATCATGTGGTTTTTGTTCTTCTTTTTGTTGATGTGGTGGATGATGTTGATGGATTTTCGAATGTTGTACCATCCTTGCATCCCTGGGATGAATCCCACTTGATAATGGTGTATGATCCTCTTGATGTATTTTTGAATTCAGTTTGCTAATACATTGTTGAGTTTTTTTGCATCTACGTTCATCAGGGATATTGGTCTGTAATTTTCTTTTTTGGTGAGGTCTTCGCCCGGTTTTGGTTTTAGAGTGATGCTGGCTTCATAGAATGAGTTTGGAAGTATTCCCTCCTCTTCTATTTTTTGGAAAACTTTAAGGAGAATCGGTGTTATTTCTTCTCTATATGTCTGGTAGAATTCAGAGTTGAATCCATCTGGTCCGGGCATTTTGTTCTTGGGTAGTTTTTTGATTACCGATTCAATTTTGTTGCTGGTGATTGGTCTGTTTAGTTTTTCTGTTTCTTGCTTGGTCAGTCTTGGGAGGTTGTATTTTTCTAACAACTTGTCCATTTCTTCTATGTTTTCCAGCTTGTTAGCATATAGATTCTCATAATATTCTCTTATAATTCTTTGTATTTTGTGGGGTCCGTTGTTATTTTTCCTTTCTCATTTATGATTCTGTTTATGTGTGCAGATTCTCTTTTTATCTTAATGAGTCTGGTTAGGGGTTTATTTGTTTTGTTTATTTTTTCAAAGGACCAGCTCTTGGTTTCATTGATTTTTTCTATTGTTTTATTCTTCTCAATTTTATTTATTTTTTCTCTGAAATTTATTATGTCCCTCCTTCTGGTGACTTTGGGCATCATTTGTTCTTCTTTTTCCAAATTCAGTAATTGTGTCTTTAGTCTATTCATTTGGGAATGTTCTTCCTTCTTTAAATAGCCCTGGATTGTAATATACTTTCCTCTTAGAACTGCCTTTGCTATGTCCCACACAAGTTGTGGCTTTGTGTTGTTGTCATTAGTCTCCATATATTCTTTGATTTCTGTTTTTATTTGGTCGTTAACCCATTGGTTAATTAGGAGAATGTTGTGAAATCTCCATGTATTTGTGAGGCTTTTTGATTTCTTTCTAAAATTATTTCTAGTTTTATACCTTTGTGATCTGAGAAGTTGGTTTGTAGGATTTCAATATTTTTTACTTTACTGAGGTTCTTTTTGTGGCCTAGTATGTGGTCTATTCTGGAAAATGTTCCATGTGCACTTGAGAAGAATGTGTATCCTGCTGCTTTTGGGTGTAGGGTTCTTTAGATGTGTGTTAGGTCCATCTGTTCTAGTGTGTTTTTCAGTGACTCTGTGTCTTTACTTATTCTCTGTCTTGTTGATCTGTCCTTTGGAGTGAGTGGTGTATTGAAGTCTCCTATAATGAATGCATTGCTGTCTATTTCCTCCTTTAATTCTGTTAGTATTTGTTTCAGATATGCTGGCGCTCCTGTGTTGGGTGTATATATATTTATAATGGTTATATCTTCTTGTTGAACTGACCCCTTTATCATTATGTAATGTCCTTCTTTATCTCTTGCTACTTTCTTTGTTTTGAAGTGTATTTTGTCTGATAGAAGTACTGCATCACCTGCTTTTCTCTCTTTGTTGTTTGCATGATATATCTTTTTCCATCCCTTCACTTTTATTCTGTGTATATCTTTGGGTTTGAGGTGAATCTCTTGTAGCAGCATATAGATGTGTCTTGCTTTTTTATCCATTCTGTTACTCTGTGTCTTTTGATTGGTGCATTCAGTCTATTTACATTTAGGATGATTATTGATAGATATGTACTTATTGCCATTGCTGGCTTTAGATTCGTGGTTACCAAAGTTTTAAGGGTTGCTTCTTTACTATCTAACAATATATCTTAACTTTCTTGTTAAGTTATTGTAAACACCATCTGATGTTTCTTTATTTCTCCCTTCTTAGTCTTCCTCTTCTGTTCTTTATACAGTAGGTGTTTTATTCTTTGCCTTTAGTTATTATTTGGATGGTCTGCTCTCTTTATTATGATTTTATTTTCTCTGGTGACATCTTTTTAGACTTAGAGGTGTTTCCTTCTAGAGCAGTCTGTTAAGATATCCTATAGTGGTGCGTTATGAGAGGCAAACTCTCTCAACTTTTGCTTGTCTGGAAATTATTTAATCCCTCCATCATATTTAAATAATCGTGGTGGATACAACATTCTTGGTTCGAGGCCCTTCTGTTTCATTACGTTAAATATATAATGCCATTCTCTTCTGGCCTGTAAGGTTTCTGTTGAGAAGTCAGATGATAGTCTGATGGATTTTCCTTTGTAGGTGATCTTTTTTCTCTTTCTAGCTGCCTTTGATACTCTGTCTTTATCTTTCATCTTTGTCATTTTAATTATTATGTATCTTGTTGTTTTCTTCCTTGGGTCCCTTGTTCTGGGAGATCTGTGGGCTTCCCTGGACTGTGAAACTATTTCCTTTCCCAGCATGGGAAAGTTTTCAGCAATTATTTCTTCAAAGACACTTTCTATCCTTTTTTCTCTCTTCTTCTTCTTCTTGTACTCCTATAATGCGAATATTGTTCCATTTGGATTGGTCACACAGTTCTCTTAATATTCTTTCAATCTCTCTCTGCCTCAGCTTCTCTGTATTCCTGTTCTCTTATTTCTATTCGATTAACAGTCTCTTGCATCTCGTCCAGTCTGCTGTTAAGCCCATCGATCGCTTGTCTGATTTCTGCATTGTCTTTCCTCACTCCCCTCACTTCCTCCCTCAGCTCTTGCACATTTCTCTGTAGATCCATCAGCATGGTTATGACTTTTATTCTGAATTCTTTTTCAGGAAGATTGTGCATTTCCATCCCTTCAGGCTCCCTCTCTGGGGTTGTCTGGTTGATATTAGTCTGGACCATATTCCTCTGTCTTTTCATGGCTATAAAGTGGTCAGTGGTAGTTGCCACGTATGTCAGCTGGGCTCTTTAAGACTTTAAAAGAAAAAAAAAAAGAGAAAGAAAGGAAAAAAAAAAGAAAGGAAAGAGAATAAAAAACAAAAAACAAAACAAAACAAAATAACGCCCACCGGGAGTAGATTCTGTGGGGATGCTGTAGGTGGCCCTGTTGCTCCCCTGTTTTGCAGCCGTGGCTACACCGCCCCGCAGGGCCCTTTATAGCTCCGCCTTGCGCAGTGCTGTGTCCTCTCAGGTGTAGCTGCACGCAGTGCGTGTTTCTGTGTATTCTGGTCTCTCGTTTAGGAATAGTTGTATTTGCTGTATTTTCATAGATATGTATAGTTCTGGGAGGAGATTTCTGCAGCCCTGCTCACGCCGCCATCTTCCTGGAAGTCCTTGCTTTAATTTATGTTGATACATGGAGCACATGGTAGATACCAATAAAAGTTAATATCTGATCGAGTAAAAGAATGGGATAGATCCATTTAATATTAATTGGTTATCTAAGCACTTTGGGTAGGGACTGTGCTAAAACAACCATTCCAAAGTGTCTTTGGTTAAGGTTCCACAGACACTTCTGTACTACTTTTTTTGCTGCAAGTGATAAGGTTGATTCAGAGCCTACCTTCACCTAGAAATACAATAATGAGTTTTGTCAGTTAACTGAGACATAATTATATCTATAAGGCACAGAAATTATAAGCTTGGTGATTAATATAATCTTTTGAAGTATTTTGAATGTGCCCATATCTTTTGCAGAGCTACTTTACAGATAAAAAGCTGAAAATATTAGGGTTATTGTCTCTAGAATTGCAGTTATTTTCTGTATGTGATATAGTGACTAACTTGAGGCTGTATATTTAATGAGCTTGAAATACTTTAACTTAATATATCTAGATTCATTTTTCAATGAGCAAGAAAACTTTGACCTTACAATGAATGGATCAGGGTTGGCAAGAATCATGCATGGTAGTTTTGTGATGCAGATTTTGGCTAATGGAGCATGTAATTAAGATGACCAATTGCTAATGCAATTGGAGAAATTCCAAGAACTCTGATAGGAAGCCTACAAATTACAGTGCATTTCCCACTACTATCCAAGCGGATTAATAATTCTTTTCATTGCCTTTATTGAAATTCTTCAACAAATTTAAGAATATTTCAATTCATAATGGAAGAAATAGTATTATATCTATTGTAGGGTAAAGTACAGGAAATGAGAGAGGCATAGCTCATCTCTAAGTATCTATAATAGTTCTATCTGGTACTTCTTTATTTAATAGTACTTCCATAATTGCATTTTATCTCACTGATATTGAGTGTATATAAATGAATTTACAATATATTGATCTTTTAGTCAAGGTTTAATAAATAATCCAAATAGAGGTGAAAGGCAGGGGATAACATAGATGAGTCCATTTGTTTTTAATATACAGTGTCAGTAAGTAATAAAGCAGTTTCCTCACAATTAGACCATTTTCTTCTCCTTTATTTCCACTGCTAGATATTTTCCCTAGATGCTCAATAAATGTTTATGGAAAAAGATTGAATCATCAATAATATAGTCATAGTACAATTTATTTAAAAAGCATAGTTCCAGTATTGACCTGAAACATATGTGATTTAACTCTCTAGTGCTAAACATTGTGTATGATATTTAATTATGAGTCAATTTATGCTAATTGAAAGATTGCATGAATAAATTCTCTATTCTTTAATTAGCTCTAATTGGAAGTTATTTGTTTTGGCAACATTGTATTATTCTAAAAGAAGATTGAAGCACATGTAGAAGAATGTCAACTTTTATATCTGGGTGGTCATAATTTGGCTGTTTATTTTATATTATTTTTCTATATATTTAAAGTAAAATATTATTTAGTATGTCCATTTTTTTCTTCAGCCTAAACAGTTTTATAACAGTTATTACATAAATATTTTTTTGTTCATGCAGTACTAAGTGATGGGAATATAGCTGTGTGTAAAAACCCACAGAGATTTGTTTCTTTCAAGCTCTTCTGAAAAACACATAGGCATGAACTAAGTTAAAATAAATATATTTTTAAATTCATAGCTGAGTTCTCAAGAAAGTTCTCTTTTCGCAACAACAGAGAATTTAAAAGCTGAAATCAAACTTAGAAGCCAGTATGAAATCTTGGATATTTCTTGAGGAATGGGGAGGGAAACTGTGATGATACAGCAATCCGGAATTTTAGGGAATAATAGCTAATGGGGATCAGGATAAAAAGTTTGGGCCTAGTGGGGGAAATGGGAAGAATTTTCATAAATCTTGCTTCTCTAAAGGAGTATACCCTTATTGAAAAAGCAGATTTTAAAAATCTACTGGCCAGAAATGGAAACAGACATGAAAATCTGTTTTGGTTACAGCTACAGATGAGGAGATAAAGTGGTTCTTTGGAATATGTGCCATAGGCTTGACTAGATACTAGTCCAGTGTTCAAATATGAACATACCACCAAAACAAAATTAAAATATTATGCAGGAAAAAGCAACAAGCAGAAAATTTAAACTCCAAGGACACTAGGTATTGACAACATTCTTTGTAGAATATAAAGAAGAATAAAATAGCTATCCCCAAACAGTGACCAAAGAATAGGAGGATATAAAAAATACCCAAATAGAGTTCAAAAGGAATGAATTGTAATTTGTGTTAGTCAGGATAAGCTAGGCTATGCTGTAGCAAAACACAGCCTTGCCTACAAACTTTCCTTTCACTCTCTTAAAGCTAGCTGAGGATCAAGTGACTTGCACAGTAACTGTCATCATGCAGTAACTTAGGTATTCAGGCTGGCTGAATTTCATGGCACTGCTATTTCAGCATAAGGTCCTCTTTTGGCTAAGGCTAAGGGACAGCGTAAGGGTAGCAAACAAGCTCATCTGAGATTCTTCTTGGAAGTGACTTGCCCCATGTCTACCCACAACCCAATAGCCAGCATCATTCTCAAGAGGGCTGAGAAATGTGTGGGAACATAGAGAATATTTTTCTTTCATACATTTCTAGAACTGAAAAATATAATTTAAGTTAAAACCTCAATTGATGGTTAAATATAAAGTATAACAGGTAAAATTAAATCATACATTGAAAAGATTATAAATTGATCATAAACTACTGTGTGTAATAATTAAATAAATGAAGTAAGTGTAGCACAGAGATGCTAAGGATATAGCAACCTTGAAAGGCAGCTTATGCAGCATAGAAAAAGAGCACAAGAATAGCTAACGTGTCTTACTTGGAGTTCTTCAAGGATTCAAGGATAATAGAGAAAATTGAGGAGAAACAATTACAAGATTTTTAGGAGGAATTCATGAAAACTATAAATTCAGATTCAAAAACCAACACATGAACTAAACAAGATAAAATATAGAAATCCATGTTTAGAAATGCATGTTGCAGCAGAGTGAAATAACAGAACATCAAAGACAAAGACTCATTAGAACAGTCACCAGAGATTAAGGAAATATCATCTCCAGAGGAGTGACAACTAGACTGAAATTAACCTCTCAACATTAAAAGCCATAGAAAAATAACTAAGTTAAAGAGAGTTGTATTTATTACGATTCTCCAGAGAAACAGAGCCAGTGGGATATATAGAGATATATATAAGATGAGACTTATTATAAGCATTGGCTCACACAGTTACGGAGGCCGAGAAGCCCCAGGAACTGCTGTCTACAGGCTGGAGACCCAGAGAGCCAGGGTGTAGTTCAGAGTCAGAAGGCCTGAGAACCACTGCCGGTGGGTATAAGGCCCCAGCTGAGTCCAAAGACCAGACAACGAGGAGCACCTATGTCCTAGGGCGGGAGAGGATGGGTGTCCAGACTCAAACTGAGAAAATTCACCCTTCCTCTACATTTTGTTCTATTCAGATCCTCAGTGGATTACGTTATGCCTATCTACATTGGTGAGGGTGAACTTTATTCAGGCTACTGATTCAAATGCTGATCTCTTCTGGAAACATAATCATAGACACACAGAGAAATAATGTTTTGCCAGTTATCAAGGCATCTCTTAGCCAAGTTGAGACGTAAAATTAAAAGTCACAAGAGGTAAAAATTGTCACCAAAGAATTGTGAACCTCATGCAACAAGCTTTCCAAAAGGTCAAACAAAAACATTTTCAAATAAATACCTAGGAGAGTTTACCTTATCTTCCCAAAACAATAACAATCAAAACTAATTTATGCAACTGGAAAACAAAACAAAGCAGGATAGAAATAGAAAAAAAAATAGCACATATACTAATAAACATATCAAATATTGATCATATGAAACATGTGAGCCAGTAAACATAAGATTCTCAACCTCATTAATAGCCAGGGAAACACATATTAAAACTACAATGAGATACTATTATATCCCTAATCAATTAACAATTAAGAAATTTAATGAAACAAAATGATCTCATAAATTATTAATTAATAATCTATCTTTTAGTTTATGATTTATCTTTTCTGCTATATTTTATATTTATTCCACCAACTGAGATATTGAGTTAATTTATAAATTAGAACAATGTTAAGTCTTACACACTCTCGATGAGAGTTTGTTTCTGTAAAACAACTTCTGGGACACAATTTGGCATTGTTTAGTAATGCTGAAAATGTGAAATTCATTTATTAGGTATAATCCTGAGAGAAATTCATGCACATGTATGCCAGAAGAAATGAATGAGTACATCCATATTGTTCATAATAGCAAAAAACCTGGAAACAATCTAAATACCCAAATATCCACTGACAGAAGAATGCATAAAATTACATACATATATGAAAATTCATATACATAGACACATATAATGGTATGCAGTGCAACACTGAAAATGAATTATTTGTTTAAAGTCCAATAACATAAAACCAAACACTTTGTTTACAGATACATATGTATGTACTAAAATCGCAATGGTAGGAAACAATACCTGTGTACTGGGGGGGTAGAAAAAATATGCACTGAGAGCTGTTAAGCAGCCTTCAATAATACTAGTAATGCTGTATTTCTAGGCAGAGTGATAAAATTGTATATTTTTCATGTAATATATTGAACTTATGTCCTTTTCACATATAAAATATATTTAAAGGAATGAAAAAAAATTGCAGTGTCTGCCCTCTTCCATGCTCATACAGAAACTCATGCAAAGTAACATGAAGTTTCAACATTGATAAATACTATTCAGAGAGGTACATGGTGCTACTATTTAAAATAGGGATACGTGATTTTCGGAGGATGAAAAGATACAGAGGAAATCGCCTACATAGGGAAAGCTTGGGGACTTTCTTTTACTCCAAAATTCAGCCCTTTTTATTTGCTTTTTATACTTCCTACATTGCTCCTGAAACTTCCCTCATTTTTAAAGTATTTTTTTTCAAGGCACAAATAAATTCCATCTCTATCATAATCCTTAAGATAAAATAAATGCCATTTGCACTTCCCAAATATTCATCCCAAACTTCCCTACAGCTTCTCTCCTTATCATAGGGAAACTTTTCTGCCACTTTTGGAGAAGTTTTGAGGTATAAATAGTTTTAACACCCAGTGAAGTATGTATTAATGTTTTTATATTTGCAGATACCAAAATCCTGTACTTTAGACTAAAGGTGAAAAAAAGAAACATACCTAACTTCTTTTTCCTGAGATTTGGCTCTTGTGATTGATTGATTATATTCATTTCCTCAAATAATGGTCTTCCTGCATCCATGCCCTTCACAGCATGATTTTGCAACTTCTCTCATCTTGCAGTAATCTATTTCTCCATTTCCCATATTTGGGCTCATCCTGTGATTGGTTATACGTTTTGGGTCTTGTCTCTGCCATAGAACAAGCCTATAGATAGTCTGCAAGAGACTGAGAAGCCATGAGGAGGAGAGCCAAGGTGCCCAGCTGACAGCCAAACAACCTGCTGAGGCAGATCCAGCTAGCTGACAGGGGTTGACTGCAGAAGCATGAGTGAATGAAGTGCCTCACTGGAACCCCAAGGAAAGAAGTGTGAACTTTAGAGAAAGTGGTAGAATGCTGACAATAAGAAGCAGAGTGGAAAAAATTAAGCTGGAGAAAGAGGTAGGAGCTTAATCATGCATAACCTCATAGACCATGTTTAGTATTTCACTGCAATGTTTTGAACAAGGGAGTGACATGATTAAATTTGCATTAAAAATATTATTCTTACTACCATGTGAAGAACAGGCTGTACTCGGCTTAGCCATGTGCACGAGGAGACCAGTAAAGAGACTATTGCAGTAGTCAGGTTAGATAGAATGCTGAATGAGATGTCAGAAATGGAGATTGAAAGAAGTGGACAGAGCCGAGACATATGCAAAAGTAGAGTCAGTAGATCTGGTGAAGTGTTGGTTAGGGGGAATAAGTAAGCTGAACTTGTGAATGATGACTCCGAGCTGTCAGGTGGGAATATTTGGATAGCTGATGATGGCATTCATTCAGCTAAGGGACCCTGGAGGAGAAATAGTAGGGAGGTGGGAGTAAGATTCTTGAATTTAGTTTTGAGCATGTCTAATTTGAGATGTCTATGAGAAATTCAAGGGGAACTTTCAAGTAAATAGTTGATACAGAAGAAAAATTTTAGTTAAAGATACAAATTTGATAAGAAGTTAAGTAAAGCAGTTTGGTGACTTCAGGCAGAAGACACTGGAGACAGAGACATATTATTCATTAATTCATTCACTCAGTGTTCAAGTCAAAGCAATATCCAAGGTGCTAGGGAGTCAGCAGTGGCCAGGACAGGTAATGTCCTTTTCCTCATGGGACTTTTATCTAATAAGTGGCATTCTATTTGAGACTTATAAGACATCAAGTCAAAAGAGTAAGGAGATAAGATGAGAAAGGGCCTATGTGAGATAGAAAGGCTGAGAAGAGTTGGGTTCACAGGTGAAATGCTGCAAGATCGCTGTTATAGTGAGTATGAGTAGAGGTGGAGGTAGAAAAGATGGGAGAAGCCTAGAACACTAAAACTGCATAGATAGCTTATAAGAGATGAAATAGTGATGGGCATGTACTAGACAAGAAATGGAAAAGAACTGTAAACCTTAGGTATTCAAAGAACAGAAAGTGACTAATGTACAAATCTAATAACTGATTATGCCAGAAGAAGACAAGATTAGTGGAGGAAAGCAAAACAGAAGAAGGAATAAACATGGTGAAAGACATTTTGTAATAGAAGAAGGAATAAACATGGTGAGAGACAATAGACAAAGATGTTAATGAGCGCCTACTAAATGCCAGGCATTATGTTAAACGTCTTATATATTCTTACCTTATTTAATCTACAATAACTTAGAAAGTGTTTTCTTCTGCTTTACAATGGAAAGAACTGAGGAACAGAGGAGTTAACATCACAAGAAGGCAAGTAGGGAAGAGATTCAGGAAACAGGTAGAATTATTCTGCTATGGGAAGGTTTATCACTTCCACTGTGATAGCATGGTAGAAGGTGAGCCATTTTAGGGGACTGAAATATGAGAGGGAGGTTGTATTGAGAAGTTGATAGTGTTCTTACCTGTGATTCATATATTCTGCACGATGTGGGTGAGTTTCTTTGTTGAGCATGAGTATGGAAGGTGGGAAGGATAGAGTCGTGAAAAGAGGTGAGGGATTGAAGTAGCTGCAATAAGGAATGAGTGAAGGACATTAAAAAACACATGAACAACCAAAATTCCCCTTTATATCAACCCTCCTGACCAAAACCTCTTCCCCAAGGTACTGCCCATCTCTTTTCTTTCCTTCAAAATCAAGTTTCTGGAAAGAAAAAAACCCTTCCATTTTCTCTCTTTTCATTTCTTCTTCCATTTCACTGAATCACCACTGACCTCTTTACCAAAAAAGGTAATGGATTCGCTTCAGTTTTTACATGATATGTTATAGTCACTGTATTGGAAACTGTTTATCACTCTGTCCTTCAAACTCTTTCTCCACTTTTATTGTTTGTTTATTTCTGCGCTCTTCTCTCTTTTTCTTGTTTCTTTAGCCCATGATTCTTATTTCTCTTCAATTACTTGCTGCATTAATATCAATGGGTAGCAGCATTCTGTTCTGGAACATTTTTCTCCTTTTCTGTCCTCTTCCCTGTCCTCCCATGTCCTACTCTCCCCTCCCCTCTCTTCTCCTTTATTCTAGTTCTTCCCACTTAATTCCATTAATTATCAAGACTTCAAAATGCCAGTCATTTTTATAATGGTCATAATAAAATGAGTGTTAATTATGAGCTAGGCACTATGATATACAGGAAACACACACACACACATATATATATATATATATGTACATATTTAATCCTCAGTAGCTCTCTTAGGGAAAAGTTTTGATTTCTCATTTTTCATATGAAGAAACTGTGACACAGAGATTCTAAGTAAAGATCTCCCGAGGCTACCCCCAGTTAATATGAGACAATAAAATTACCAATTTGAATCCATTATGAAGTGAAATGGATTCCGTTTCCTGAAGTGAAAGTCTATGCTTTTCTTAACCACTGTCTCATAGATACACTGAAGACTCCTACATGTTTAATGTTTAATTCTAGGTTAGAACATTCTACTTCACCCTAGATCTACCTATTCATTTGTTCATCTTTTTAATTTTTCTCATTCATTTTTTTAATTCAAAAAATATTTATTGAGCAATAACTATGTGTTTGGCAAACGTCTCAGGCATTGGGCATATAGAAATTATAAAAGAGATAGGGCTTTTGCTCATGACTTACAGTCTCATGGAATGGATGTCTATGTCCCAAAGATGTCTATGCCCTAATCTGTGAAACCCATGACTTTGTTATGTTATATGGCAAAGGCATTTTGCAGATGTGATTGATTAAGGTTCCTGATCTTTACTTTTGGGGACATGGCCAGCAAAACCTCAAATCTTCACTGTCTGGCTCCTTGTAGAAAAAGTTCGCTGACACCTGTTGTAACAGGATCAGCAATGCTGGGTGCATCCCTCATGTGGCTTGACCCCCAGGGCTGGGACCTGGTTGTGTTGTGTCCGGTACTTCCCAGGGACAAGGGGGACCACGGGAAGCACAGAGCAGAGAGCCGCCTCTGCACAGGACTCAGGGACCTCCCGCCAGCACAGTGACCAGGGCTCTCCTACACCACACAGGCAAGAATAATGGCAATGCTGAGACTGTGCTTACCGGGGCCAGAACAAAAAGGCTTTATATTTGCCACAAAAGTAGAGCTACAAAGAACTGTGAAACAGCCATTTTCCCTAGCTAGCAAACTGAGGAGCAATTGCTGGCCTCTGAAACTTATGTCAGAAAAACAACCTGAACAACCATTAAGACCAATGAAATTATCCTAATAGCCAAAGCAATCCTGAAGGAAGAATAAAGCAGGGGGATTACCCTCCCCGACTTCAAGCTCTACTACAAAGCCACAGTAATCAAGACAATTTGGTACTGGCACAAGAACAGACCCATAGACCAATGGAACAGACTAGAGAGCCCAGATATAAACCCAAGCATGTATCGTCAATTAATATACGATAAAGGAGCCATGGACATACAATGGGGAAATGACAGCCTCTTCAACAGCTGGTGTTGGTGAAACTGGACAGCTACATGCAAGAGAATGAAACTGGATTATTGTCTATCCCCATACACAAAAGTAAACTTGAAATGGATCAAAGACCTGAATGTAAGTCATGAAACCATAAAACTCTTAGAAGACAACATAGGCAAAAATCTCCTGAATATAAACATGAGCAACTTTTTTCTGAATGCACCTCGAGCAAGGGAAACAAAAGCAAAAATGAACAAATGGGACTACATCAAACTAAAAAGCTTCTGTACAGCAGAGAACACCATCAACAGAACAAAAAGGCATCCTACAGTATGGGAGAATATATTTTTAAGTGACATATCTGACAAGGGGTTAATATCCAAAATGTATAAGGAACTCACATGCCTCAACACTCAAAAAGGAAATAACCTGATTAAAAAGTGGGCAGAGGATATGAACAGACAATTCTCCAAAGAAGAAATTCAGAGGGCCAACAGGCACATGAAAAGATGCTCCACATCACTAATTATGAGGGAAATGCAAATAAAAACCACAATGAGATATCACCTCACACCAGTTAGGATGGCCAGTATTGAAAAGACGAAGAACAGCAAATGCTGGCAAGGATGTGGAGAAAGGGGAACCCCTCCTACACTGCTGCTGGAAATGTAAGCTAGTTTAAACATTGTGGAAAGCAATATGGAGGTTCCTCAAAAAACTAAAAATAGAAATACCATTTGACTCAGGAATCCCACTCCTAGGAATTTACCCAAAGAATATAAGTTCTCAGATTCAAAAAGACATATGCACCCCTATGTTTATTGCAGCACTTTTTACAATAGCCAAGATATGGAAGCAACCTAAGTGTCTATCAGCAGATGAATGGATAAAGAAGATGTGGTACATATACACAATGGAATATTATTCAGCCATAAGAAGAAAACAAATCCTACCATTTGCAACAACATGGATGGAGCTAGAGGGTATTATGCTCTGTGAAATAAGCCAGGTGGAGAAAGACAAGTACCAAATGATATCCCTCATTTATGGAGTATAACAAACGGAACAAAACAGCAACAGACTCACAAACTCCAAGAAGGGACTAGCAGTTGCCAAGGGGGAGGGTGGTGGAGGGCGGGTGGGGAGGGAGGGAGAAGGGAATGAGGGGTATTATGATTGGCACACATGGTGTGGGGGGGGATCATGGGGAAGGCAGTGTAGCACAGAGAAGGCAAATAGTGACTCTGTAGCATCTTACTACACTGGTGAACAGTGACTGCAATGGGGTATGGGGGGGACACGATAATATGGGTGAATGCAGTAACCACATTGTTTTTTCATGTGAAACCTTCATAAGAGTGTAGATCAATAATACCTTAATTTAAAAAATGGAAAAAAATTATCCTATACCATATGTACAAACAACCATTGGAGAGAACCTGGGGGATTTACTGAGCAGATGCAGCAATAATTGAAAAATGTTGAAAAATGTTCTTATCCTATTTTTGCTTCAAATACATTTTTATATACTTATAATCAAAATGTATGAGATGCTATGCATGATCTGAGGAAAATACACCAAACTGTTGTATATTATCTATGTGGGGTTTAGGATTCAGAGACTTTTACATTTTATGTTATATTATTTTGTTGTTATTTTACCAATATGAATTATTTCTATTAAAAAAATGTTAAGATTTTTAAATGGGGAGAAAAAACCCTTATATTGGTGAACTCGCAGTTTTTCCATTGGAAAAAGTGGACATTTTCTGTCATCAAAACCCCTTGTAACCATCCCCCATGTGGAATCCATAAACATGACCATGTTAATGATGCTTAAAAATCAGTAACATTTAAATGTAACATATAAAGCCAGAAAACAGATTCTAAAATAATACAGATGTATACATATCAGATCTTGGAATAGAGAAAGACACTCTAAGGTTAAAGGTCAAAGACAAAGGCACAAAGTAAAAGATTAGGAGTTTAGACAATTTTTAAAAATGCTAAAGCTCTTACTATTAAAAGTTTCTATCATTGCCTGTTATGTTCCTATTCCCTCTTAAGGGAATCCTTTAACCTGCAACCCTGGCTGCCAGGCAGCACTATTTTATACCAGGTGACCACTGTATCCCAGCCCTTGGACTAGAAGAAGGCACGGCGTCAAGCAGATTGCATCCTATGTTCTATAAGTGGAACTGGGCCAATCAAATTCTCTCACTTTCTCAAAAATGTGAACAAAGAAATAGAAAAAAAAGTGGCTTTTGGCAGTAGGAACTAAAACTGAAAAGTAATGACAAAAATGAAGTAAGAGACCCCAGTGGACTATGGGCCAAACCCGGGGTGCAGAGTGGGGAGAGAATGCCAACTCTGACCAAATAGAAGACACCTCTTGATGGTGGGAAAGAAGGAAGCAGGCACATTAAGAAGAGCAGGCTGAATCACATCAGAGGCGGAGCACTAGCATGGAGATGCACAAACTCCAGCTCCTGAGGTGCCTGGACCCGCCTTGATCCCGAGCTGCCTCCCAGCTCTAGGCCCTGGGAGATCCAGCCTAGTTTTAGCTCCTGTTCCTAGACTATCATGAGATCCCCTTAGCTCTCCGGATGTGTTCTTACACTGAGACTTCTTTACTTGAGCTAGCTTAAATGGTCTGCCTATTACTTATAACCAAAAGAGCAAGACCAAAATTTTCTCTGTTTTGAAAAAACACCACAAACAACTATGACCAACTGGAAGAAAATGACAGAAAAACAGTGAATATCTTTAATATAGAGTTTTTATGAATCAATAAAAACAATTTAAACACCAAAATAGAAAAAGAATGGACAAAAGGCATGATAATTTCAAAAGGAAAAATACGTATTACCATTAACACAAGAAAACATATTCTACCTCATTAGTGTTCAAACAAATGCAAATTAAAAACTGGTTTGGGGTAGGGGGATTAATATCCTAATATTAAATATAGGAAAAGATGCAGGTAAACAAACAGGCACTCTCATTCACTGCTGATGGGAATATAAATCAGTGTAACTTTCCTGAACGACAATTTGACAAGTTGTTTCTTAAATGTCCACAAACATGTCCATCACAAAATCACATCTAAAGGCAAAACATTGGATACCTAAACAACCTACATAAAAAGATTAGCTAACTCTTGTCATATTTATATGCTGGGATACTTTTTGTACAGTTATGTTTTAAAAGTTACATTTTAAAAGAATATACAGAAATGTCCATAACAGAATGGTTAATGAAAAAGCTTTATATGAAACAGTGTATGTTTTAAACTTTATTTAAAAAAAGAAAAACATATAAAATAAAAAATATAGAAATACACTAAAAAGTTAACAGTGTTTATTACTAGGTGGTAGAATTTGGGGTACTTTCAATTTCTTTCTGGTTTTCCAAAATGTTTAAATACACATACACTTCTTTTAGAATCAAAAAAACCTTAAGACTTGACAAACACCAGTGTTGAAATTTGGGTATTCCACACAATTACTATTATATAATTAAATACAAAATTAATACACATGGCAAAAAGACTAGAAAAATATATACCACATCTTAACCAATTCCCTCTGGGTGCTGGGCTAAGGGCAGTCATATGATTAGTTTGCTTCCTTCTTATTTTTCTGTACTTTCCAGCTTTTCTACAAGGAGTATTTTTAAGTTCACAGCATGCTTCCCACCATTTCATTATGAAAAAATTTTTAAACATACAGGTTGAATTTTCAAGTGTTCAAAATTGAAAACTTTTTTTAGTGACCATCTGTATACCCACTATCTAGACTGAATTATTATGTTATGTGTTTTATCATACATATGTCCACCTACTCATTCCTCCTGTAGAGCATCTTTAAACTCATCTTTTAAATGTAAGTGATCAGTGTTCTGAGAGAGGCAGAAGTAGATACTGAGGGAGTCCAAGAAAATGACAACAGAAATAAAATAAGCATGTGATGTGTTCTAACTCTATGCTCTAGAACTCACTGGATTCTAATTCCCTGGTACTCCAAGCCTGCAGCCTTTATCTCCAGCTGTGGTTCTCAGATTTGAGCCTGCACACAAATTATCAGGGAAGAGGTTGCTGGCATGAATGCAGAATCACTGCGCATTTTTAACAAATACCCTCCCCTTGCCCCAGGGAAATGGTATAAGTGGCCTCTAGAGCATCCCATCACCTTGGAGATGCCCACTTCTACCTGAGAAGGTCCAGGAATTCATTCATTTGCGCATTCACTCAACAGATGTTCACAGAGCTGGGTGCCAGGCACCAACCCAGGCGCCTGAGCTGCGTCTATGAACAAATTGGAGATCCCTGCTTTTGTGGAGTTTCTGTTCAGCATCCGGGGAGAGATAGAAAAAAATTTTTTTTAATTTAAACCTCAATAAATAAGTAAATCATCTGGAATATTAGAGGTGATACCACGTTAAAAAAAAAAAAGAGCAGGGTCAAGGGGGCTGGAGAGCAATGGGACTGGTCAGAGGGCTGCAATACGCAGCAGGGGCTCTGGGAAGGCAGAGGGGGCCCTGCAGAGGTCTAGAACATCCAGGAGAGGGAAGAGCCTGAGCAAAGGCCCCAGGTGGGCCCTGAGTGTGTCTAAGGAGCAATCTGGAGGTCGGGGTGGCTAGAGTGAAGGGGCATGGTGAGCAGGTGGGAGACTGGTGGACGGTGAGAGGACGTGGTGGCTCAGGCAAGAGAGGGACAGTGAGGGAGGAGAAGTAATAGATTCTGGATTTCTATGAAGGCAGAGCCAGCAGGACTTGCTGGTGGAGCAAGGTGGGTGTGAAGGAAAGAGGAGTCAGGGATGACCCCAAGGTTTCAGGTCAAGCAACCAGGAGGCCGCAGGGCAGGCTGCAGACAGAGCAGGTGGAGGGGGCTCGGCACTCCCACCTGGTATGCTGGTTGACATGTCCACCAGGAAGCCAGAAAGAGAGGCTGGCAGGCAGCTGAATGCATGTGTCTGGAGGTTGGGAGAGCAGTCTGAGAAAAGGGTCCCTGGTGATGTTTATGAGAACAGCTCCTATTGGAGGCAAAAGCCTGGCTGAACTGGTACATGAGAGAGAAAGAATGGGGGGAGAGGAAGCAAGGTCACGCCAGAAAAGGCAGCACCTGAGACTTTTACCGAAGTCTCCAAAAATAGGAGGCCATGCATGTGGCAGAGACAGAATTCAAACCTAAATTCTATATGCTTGACCCTACCACTTTCCTGCAATCAGAGAAGGCAGTGGGGGGAAGTGACCTTAAAGGGCAGAGGTGGAGACAGGCAAGCAGGATGTGGGGCAGACAGGAGCAAAAGGAGGAGGACCCCTGGGGTGGAGCACAGGCCTGGCGTTCTTTTAAAGCTTCCAGGTGAGTCTACAGAGCAGCCCAGAATGAGAACCCCAGGAGAGTGGGTCTGAGGGGAGAGCAGGTGAGATAAAGGGTTGGGATGAGATGCACCTCGTTGTGTAGGTGGGGAAACTGAAGCTAAGAGAGATGAGGTCACTATGCAGGGCCAGCCTCAAAGTGGCAAAGCAGGCACTTGAACGCCAGCGCCCTCCCCACACCACAGGGAGAAAGGAGACAGCCCAGCCCTCTCCCACATCTCCCACCCCGGCTCCTGCGTGATGATCCACATCCCCCCTGCAGCTCTGATCAGGATGAGACCCCAGCATGGATGGGGCCAGAGAGGAAAGTGAGGACACCTGCAGAGGAATTTTCAACAGGAGGGTTGAAACAAAACAGAATGTTCATCTTTAATCCGTGGCCACTCAGTACTCCAATCCACTCACACCCAGCCCCATTTAGCCCATCGCCAGACATTTGTGATTTTTTTTTTAACAAAATATTTCAGGTGTACAAAAATACAGAAAGTAGACTAATGAGCATGACTGCTCTGTGATTAAATCAAGATGGGTTTAGTTGTCCGAAACCCCACACTGATTACAGCCTTAGGGTTCCGGAGTCAGACAGCCTGGGTTCAGATGCAGGACTCTGCTACTTACTAACTGGATCACCTTGGGCAGGTTACCAAGTGTCTCACAGCCTCAGTTTCCTCAGCTGTAAAATAGGAATAATTATAGCACCTGCTCCGCAGGGTTGTCTGAGAACACTCAGCAAAAACCACCTGGCACATAGGAGGTGCTGTGTAAAGCAGGTTTTTCTGCCACTGCTCTTGGGGATGGTTTTGTTATTTTTTATTTGGAAAGGTCACCAGCCGCTTCAGGGTCAGCCGGAGACTCTGTGGAGGTTGTGAGACCCAGTGCTCCTCGTCCCCCAGACCACATGCTGTGGGGGGCGTGCACATCTCCAGCCTTATCCCCTCCATCTCCACTGCTCTGGAGGAAATGGCTAGAATCTTGTGATGAAAAAAAAAAAAAAAGACTGAAGTCTGAGATTGTGGCTGAGAAGAATTTCCCAGCTGAGTTGGGAGTTTCCGTGCCCAGGTTTTAGGAAGAGAAAAAAACCTGTGAGAAGCCAGCCATCAGTCCCATCTGAGGCTGTTTTAAGAAGCAGAGCCCCGTCTGTTAGGCAGAAAGGTAGACATAAGAGGGCGGAGGGAGAATAAAGCCAGTAAAGTGCACTGAAAAGACTCAAAGAGTTAACCGGATAAAACCAGAGAGCCAGAAAAGACTCGCAGAGTTATTTAGTTGAAGTTTCAAAGACTTAGGAGTTACTTAGAATGTCCATACACTCCCCAGACAAGAAAAAATGTTTCCAAGTGCAGACTCTCCCCAGATAAAAGAAATAAAACATCCAAAGGCAGGCACAGGAATCATCAGAGCAGCCACTGTCTTCTTTTTAACAACTAGACCAGGCCTCCAAGGCCAAAGACCGTCAGTCAAGGACTTCTCAGCCCTGCCAATTCCCCATAAAAGAAGCCTCAGAGTAAACTACCTGCACCTGTCCAACCTCAGGCAGGCCTGCTCTGCTGTACAGGGCAAAATAAAATTACTTTGCCTGCCTAACTTTTGTTTCGTATCTCACTCTGTCTTGCCAATGGGTTTCAGCTCCAGGCAAGTTCACTATGGATTCAATGTGACCAAAGAAATTGATAGCAAAACGTTCTTGGGATGAAAGGGTTATACCCAACTTTATTTCCAGGGTGGCAGGTCAGTCACTAAAATCCTGCTCACTCAGAGCGAGTCTGCATGCAGCAAGCTGGTCTCTGCCTCTAGGCCTCTCTGTCTGCACAGCTGTCCCACACAGCCGTCCTCTGGACCTCTCTGAACAGTCATCCCGCACAGCTGTCCTCGGGGCCTCTATCCTTGGCCCTGCCACCACTCCAGCCTCTGCTCTGCTCTCCTGCAGCCTTGCAGCTGCGCCACCAT
>JAVSCE010004076.1:0-51452 GCA_032199065.1 Smutsia gigantea | reverse complement strand
AAAGAGTAAACTTTACATTTGTCAAAACTCCTAAAAATATACATCTAAAAGGAAGAATTTTACTCTGTGTGAATTATACCACAATACAACTGATATTCCAACCTCCTTAATACACATTTATTGTGTATGCCCATTTATTATTTTTTCTTTGTTATTTTTAGAAGCATAATACTCTGCCTCTAATAGTTATGTATACAGTTCACATATAATTGATTGTGTGTATGGTGTGAGGTAGGGGTCAATGGCTATATATTCCATTAATCCAATACAATTTATTGTGAAGACTTCTCCCACTACTCTGAATTGTCACATTTGACATAAATTAAATATTGGATTCCATTAATTTATTCTGGTTCTCCTTGAACAAATAGCATACATTCCTAATTATTGAAGCTTTAGAATGTCTTAATACTCCAGTTTTATTCAATATACTATAAACTGCTATTTTTAGTACTCCTTTGAAGATAAATTCTTTTCTGATTTGATCAGTAGGATCACTTTTTAGCTAGTTCCAATGTTTAAACATTTTTCATCATTCTTCAGTCCCTTCCTAAATTTGTGCATATCAAGATGTTCCATGATTATCTTATTCCTTATCTGTCCCACTCCTGGGATTCGTCAATTCTCTGAGGAGTTCTAGTCCCATTTCATGGAGAATGGTATTTAAACACCAAGATCTAGGCTTGCAGGTATGCTCATGATGCTGGTCACAACTTAAAGACAAGCCCCTCCTCCCTGTTTAGCTCTGAACACTAATATTTTCCTTTTGGGTCTGAAGCTTTTGTCACTTTCTCAACCACTCAGCCACCACTTTTCTCAGTGTTTCAGGCTTTCAACTGTTATTATGTATGGATCAGAACTGAAAATTTAGGATAAAAAGGATATGCTTGGCTTTTTGTGCACTTTGAATAGAAAAAGTAAGCTTCCTTTCCAGGATTCTTTGTGTGCATGTGCATGGACATAGACTAGTTAGTAGAAGTTTATGGACACTGTAGGGGGTGGTTGGGGAGAGAGATTGACTTGTTAGTTTTTACTCTGTTTATTTTATAATGTCACATATTTCTTTAAAAGATCAAAAATATCTAATTCTTCAGTCAGAGTTAAATGAATCAAAGAAACCTCAGTTCAAATGTTTGTTTTGCTGATTATCAGCTCTGTCTCCTTTGGTATCTAATAATATCAATTCCTGGAAGCTTGCATGTCATATTTGTTAATTTAAAATATCCTTACATCCAAGTTGACTTAATTTTACACAGTCACTGATAAGAAAGAGGAAGGAAAAAATATAAAAGTGTAACTGTGGATAGAATTTAAGTTGGGAAATAGTTGCAAGGAGAGGAAAAGTTGTTAAAATTTTGATATGGATGTGAAAGATTAATCTATTATCCATTCAAAATTCACACAGAAAGTGATCTCTGGTTAAAAAAAAATTTAAACTCAAAAATAATAAGATAGAAAATACTAAAATGTTTAACTATTAAACATTTAACCTCTAATGAATTTTACTGATTTGGCAACATCCTGAATTTATTCATTTATTTAGAGATACAGTTGACATACAACTTACATTATTTTCAAGTGTAAAACATAATGATTTGATATTTGTATATGTTGCAAAATGCTAATCACAGTCTAGTTAACATCTGTCACCATATATACATACAGAAATTTTTTTCTTGCGATAAGAACTTTTATGATTTACTCTCAGCAACTTTCAAATATGCAGTACAGTATTATCAACTGTATAGTGGCCATGCTATACGTTACATTCCCTTGACTTATTCCATCAATGTTGTTGCAAATGGCAAGATTTCATTCTTTTTATGGCTGGGTGATATTCCATTGTATATATACACCACACTTTTTTTATTCACTCATCTATTGATGGACACCTGGATTGTTTCCCTATCTTGACTATTGTAAATAATACTGCAATGAACATGGGATGCATACATCTTTTCAATATAATTTTTGTTTCTTTGGGTAAATACCCAGTGGAATTGCTGGATCATGTGGTAATTCTACTTTTTTCTTTGGTGGAACTTCCATACTGTTTTCCATAATCGTCGCACTAATTTACCTACCCACCAAAAGTGTTCAATGGTTCCCTTTTCTCCACATCCTCACCAACACTTGTTATTTCTTAACTTTTTGAGGATAGCTACTCTAAAAGGTGTGAGGTGATATATCTCACTGTGGTTTTGAGGTGCATTTCCCTAATTAATGATGTTAATAATCTTTTCATGTGCCCATTGACCATCTGTATGTCTTCTGTGGAAAATGTTCATTCAAATCCTCGGCCCATGTTTTTAAGTCAGTTTGTTTTTGTTTTTGTTTTTACTACTGAGTTGTATGAGTTCTTTATATATTTTGGATAATAACTGCTTATCAGAAATATGATTTGCAAACATCTTTCCAAATTCAGTACTTTGTTTTTTCATTTTGTTGATTTTTGTTGTGCAGAAGCTTTTTAGCTTGGTGCAGTCTTACTTGTTGATTGTTGCTTTCACTGCCTTTGTTTTTGGTGTCAAACCCCAAAACTCATCACCAAGACTAGTATTAAGGAGCTTACAGCCTATATTTTCTTCTAGGAGTTTTATGGCTACAGGTCTTTCATTCACGTCTTTAATCCATTTCGAGTTAATTTTTGTGTATAGTGTAAGATTAATGGCTCAGTCTCATTCTTTTGCTTGTGGCTGTCTAGTTTTCCCAGCATCAGTTATTGAAGAGACTATCTTTTCCCCATTGTATACTCTTGGTTCCTTTGCCATAAAATAACTGAGATTATATGTTTAGGTTTATTTCTGGTCTCTTTATTCTGTGCCATTAATCTATACGACTGTTTTAATGACAATAATACATGGCTTTGATTAATATACTTTGTGCTATAGTTTAAAATCAGGAACCATGATGCCTCCAAATTTATTCTTCTTTCTCAAGATTGCTTTTTCTATTCATATTCTTTTGTAGTTCCATACATGTTTTAAGGTTATTTTCTTTCTGTGAAAAATGCTGTTGGAATTTTGATAGGGATTATGTTGAATTTGTAGATTATTTTGGAAAGTGTCAACATTTAACAATATTAATTCTTCCAATCCAGAAGCATGGAATATCTTTTCATTTATTTGGGTCTTCTTTGGTTTCTTTCATCACTGTCATAGTATAGGTCTTCTACCTCCTTGGTTAATTTTATTTCTAGGTATTTATTCTTTTTGATGTAATTATGAATGGGATTGTTTGCTTAATATCTCTTTCTGATATTTCATATTAGTGTAACTGAGTGAAAATGTTGGCATCTCTGCCTTCATATTATATTTGTCTCTTTGCTGCCTTAATATTTGGACCAAAAGGAAAAAAGAAAAAAGAAAAGGGGTTCTGCTCCACCCTTGCTTCCCTGCATGTAGGCTTTTTGATGATCAAAAGGAATTTTGATTTCATTTTGAGATTTCTACAAATAGATCCTTATCTGAAGCTTGCTTCCCCCAGGAGATAGGGAAATATGTATGAAAATGATGATTGCTTTGTCAAGGAGTTTTAGGAACATCATGACCAGAACTAGGTTGGTGAGAGTCAATTAACCAAGGACATGGAGTTTCTCAGCTTGGTGACACCCAGATGTCTGCATCCTTTAGTCACTTCCTGGTTGGCTCCCTTCCTATTCCCCCTTTCCCTAACACAAAAAAAGATTACAATCAACCCTGAGTTAAGATGATGCTTTGGGACATTAGTCTCTCATCTTCTTGGTCCTCTGGCTTTCTAAATAAAGTCTCTTTCCTTGTCCCAACACCTTGTCTCTTGACTTACTAGTATGTTGTGTGGTGAGTGTCATGAGCTTGGACTCAGTAATATTAATGTATAGAAACAAAACAGATTTTTGTGTAATGACTTTACTGCATTTATTTATTAGTTACAACAGTTTTTGTGTGGAGTCTTTAGGGTTTTTATATAAAATACCATGCCACCTACAAATAATGACAGCTTTACTTTTCTAATTTGGATGCCTTTTATTTCTCTTTCTTGCCTAAATGCCCTGACTAGGATTTCCAATAGTATATTGAATAAAAGTAGCAAGCATGGGCATTCTTCTCATGTCCTGATCTTAGAGGAAAAGCCCTCAAATTTTTCAGTATTGAGTGTAGTATTATTGTGGACTTGTTATATATGATTTTTATTATATTGAGATATATTTTCTCTATACCCATTTTGTCATGAGTTTTTATCATAAATGATGTTGAATTTTGTGAAATGTTTTTTTCCTGCATCATTGAGATGGTCGTATATTTATTCTTCATTTTGTTAATATGGTTTTTCACATTAACTGAACTATTCTTGTATTCCTGGAATAGATACCACTTGATCATGGTGTATGATCCTTTTCATGTATGTTTTAACTCAGTGTTTTTTATATTTTGTGAGGATTTCTGCATCTGAATTCATATTTGCATCTATATTTATCAGGGGTATTGGCCTATAATTTTCTCTTCTTGTGGTTTCCTTGTCTGTTTTGGTATCAGGGTAGTGCTGGACTCTTAAAATGAGGTGGAAGTATTCTCTCCTATTTTTTTTAGACAAATTTGAAAAAGATTGGTATTAATTCTTTGAATGTTCAGTAGAATTCACAGTGAAGCAGTCTGGTTCATGGACTTTTGTTTCTTGGGAAGGTTTTGATTACTGATTCAATCTTACTAGTTATCAATCTGTTTAGATTTTCTATCTCTTCATGATTCAGTCTTAGAAGGTTTTTTTCTAGGAATTTATCTATTTCTTCTAGGTTGTCCAATTTTTTGGCATATAATTGTCCACAGTAGTCTCTTAGGGTCCTTTGTATTTCTGTGGTATCAGTTTTAAAATCTCCTCTTTCATTTCTGATTTTATTTGAGTCTTCTCTCTTTTTTTCTTGGTGAGCCTAGCTAACCACTTGTAAACTTTATCTTTGTGAAGAACCAGATTTTGGTTTCATTGATCTTTTCTATTGTTACTTTAGTTTCTATTTTTTTTATTTATGCTGTTATCTTTGCCATTTCCTTGCTTCTACTGATTGGATCTAAGTTTTAGTAAAGAGTATGTTAGTAGAACCTGTGACCAATAGTGAGCCATTCTCTTAAAATGCACTTATTGTTGCATGCAAAAGTGTAAAATCCATTTGGAATGACAATATCCTGTTCTAGAAACAGAAAAATAAGATGAGATCCTTGAATCTCTTCAGGGTTCATCTTCTATATTTTAATGCTTGACTTTCCTTGGTCAAACAAGACAGATACACTGATTATAATTACAAGAAAAGAATTAGTATATAAGTACAAAGAAAAATATATCAACCTAATCATAATTTCCTGAAAAACTTAAAATAACCATATAATAGATTTTAATGAACTCTGGGATTTCTTGTCTTGCCAGCAACAAGTATTATTACTGATTAATATGTTTCTTAAGTCAATGAGCTATGACTAGAAATGACTAAGATCAAATGAAATCCTGCCTCCTATCTCTTATAATTAACCTAATGTGTTGAACTGTGATCAGTAACTAAGTTATTCAAGCCTACAAATGTTAACCTGTAAAGGAAGGATATTAATAAATTCCTCTTATTTTGTTCCTACTTGGAAATACATAATGATAAGAGATATTCTTCTGTGCAGTAAATAGCAAAAAGAAAGAGCAGGCAATTAATCAAAATGTGAATGTGTTGAAAGACAGAAACAGAAGCAGTGGAGCTCTGTGGTACACTAATTACTAATTATTTTCAGTATCTGCCTAACGAGAATAAAGTTCCAACTTACAAGTAATACAAGTACGTTAGATTGTACAATGTGTGATGACATTCCTACATTTGAACTTTTCACACATGAAACAAATTGACAACATTTTTAAGTATTTAAAGCTGGATTCATAGCATATAAGACTTTAATGTCTCTTTCAAAAGTCTCTAAAACATCAGTATGTTAATGCTGCATCTTTGCGCTAGCCCTATAGTTAGGGATATAACTGAAAATGAGATTGCACTCTGAAAGTGTTAAACTTGGCAGCTCTTTTTCTTTGTGTTTTGTTCCACATTAAAGTTTTAGTAAATTTAGTCCATACCTATTGTTCTGCCTATATCAGTCCTTTTACTTAATATTTTATCTAAATTTTATTGGTTTCATAACTCAAAGTGTACTCTGAGAGTGAGAGATTATATTTCCATTCTGACTTTAAAATAAAAAGTGACAAATGGGTTATATTTACTAACATTGCTACCACCACAAATTTGTAAATCTAAACAGTCTCATATTGAGCCCTGAAAGCACTTTATTCCTCAGCAACCTTTCCCTGTCTGTATGTACAAGAGATAGAAGATGAATGGTATTATTTGTTTGGTGCCCTTAGGAAGAAATTAAACATTTATTCAAAGTATGTTTTTTGCCTTGATAACAAATCCAATAAGCAAGGGCTTTGATTAATGAATATTAGCATTTCTTATTGTAAGATGTATGGATTACTTATAGCTTGAAGGCAATTTTAGGCACAGCTTTGTGGAGGAGGATAATGGCACTTGTTTCAACACTGAAGATTTTAAAATTTCTGGAATAGAAGTGAAAAAGTTCGATGCTTGATCCTGCACTGACCTCTGTTGGCTAAGTGTCCTTGGATAAGTCACCCAACATCCTTAAACTCAGTTTCTTCATTTCAAAAGTGCAATTAAAATAACACATAATACATTGTGACATTGTAAAATGCAAGGAAAAGCACTCATACACTGCATATAACATCATTGTGTTTAAGATTCAAAATAAACAATGTTGGTTAAATTGTTTTGCTAGTGAACTCTTCCATGGCCTTAGTAATGTATATTTTCTCTCCTTTGACTTTATATTCTACTTATGGACATATACCTTAATATATTTTTAGACATCTTTGAATTATTTGTAAATATTCAGGTGAAAGAAATTCATTAATATTGTAAGAGTTTGGGGGAAGAGAGGGACTTTTATTTCATAATTACTATTATTTATCATCATCATTTACTCCTCAATTTTGTAAAAATCTTATCAGGACTTCTGAAGGAAACACAATTCACACTTTACCGCTACCATTCACTGATAATATTGACTGAGCAGGTTACTTATTGATTCTTAGCTCACTTATTATTTTATAAAACAGAGGGGTTATCAATCTTTCAGAATGGGAGTAAAAGTGAGATAAGAAAATTTCCCTTGCGTAATTCTGTCCAGATTACCCTAAATTAATATAAGGGTGCTTTCTGTTATACATCTTTCATGTTTCTTTCAGGTCCAGATCATAAATGAAAAGTTATGAAAAAGGGTGTTTCCTTCAGTAAATCAGCTAGAAGATCAAAAACCTTCTAGTTTGTTGGTCTGCCTATTTCAAGGAATATAGTTATAAACTTAAAGACATTGAGATAATAATAAACTATATTGACCCGTACCTGGGAAGAGGCACAGATTAAAAAGTAGAAATTTATTTTTCTGGAAAAATTCTTGCTGACTACTTGAGAATATTTTTGTTAGTTTCTTTTAAAATTTGGAGTCCAGACTCTTTGGTCAATAAAATATTTGGAGGGTTCAATCTCAGAGTAGATTCTCAAAAGAAATATCTTCATACATGCTGGCTTGACTGTGGGTTCCTTAGAGAATCTGTGACTGTGTTTTTCATAGTTCAAAGCTTTATTAAATGATGTAATTTGGGTCTCAAAAATGTACTATGTTTGGCTAAAATACCCTAAGTAGAACAAATTCTGTAATGGATTTATAAAACTGGAGGCAGCTCAACTCTATCTGAGATCTTTGGCAGCCAGGAAGGTTTTTAATAGACTATGCATTTACATCTGTACATCATTTAGCTAAGTCCCAAATGCCAAATGCAGTTTTACTTTCCAATGTATTGATGTTAATTTTGCTTTGGTAAACTAACTGTACGTATTCTAAGGCAGGATTATTCAGGTGGGGGATTAATTCTTGAAGAATATAATATAATAAAATCCACCAGTTTTCTATAAAGTATAATTGGGTTTTGTATTAGTCAGCCTGGGCTGCCATAGGAAAACACCACAGACTGGCTTAAACAACAGAAATTTATTTTCTCACTGTTCTGGAGGCTGGAAAATCTAAGATCAAGGTGCAAGTCAATATGCTTCATGGTGAGAATTCTCTTCCTGTTTGCAGAGGGGTGCTTTCTTACTGTGCACATATATGACGGAGAGAGCCCTGGTGTCTTTTCCTCTTTTTATATGGTACCAGCCCTATCCAATTAGAGCTCCACCCTTAAAACCTCATTTAACCTTTACCCCTTCCTCTCCAAAAACAGTTCAGTCACACTGGGGGTTAAAGCTTCAACATATGTATTTGGTTGGGATGGGGGCAAACATTCAGTCCATACAGATTTCAAGAATTGTCTGTGATCCTGCACACTAGTAAAATGTGTCAGCAGATAGTCTTTGTATTTTAATTTGAAAATTTTGGTTTATTTGTATTTCGTTCATTGGTTACTCAGTGCTGATTACCCAGGCTCTATCTTAGATGTGAGAGGATGAAGAAGGGGAAATAATCCCCATCTCAAGGAACTGTCTGACATTGTTGTGCAAGACAGAAATGTGAGTGTTTTTTTGGGAATGCATTTTACACTGAACACAATGGGCTTCAAACAGTTGAAGAGGAGCAGAGAGGATTTGACACAAAGAGGAAATAAAATTCTCAGAGATACAGATAATGATGGCACAATGTGGAAAATTTAAGTAATTTGGTATAAGTGTAAAAGAATGATGAAAAGTGTTGCTGATAAAATAAGACAGAACCATTTGATGAGAAGAGTTATCTGCCAAGTTTTTCTGTGTGAAGAACAACTGTAGAAAACCACTTATCTTGGTATCCAGCAATAAGTGCACACAAACAAGAGTTATTCTACTGATATTTTAAATGATCACTCATTTCACAAGTTACCAATATGATAAACAAAAAAATGATGTGTCTGATTTGTCAGCCAAGAGTAAAATTGTTAATTAAGTAACCATCACCATTTTCTGGCATTAAAGACGTAGTAAGATGGAAACTAAGGTGGGTGAAAGGACAATTTTATTAATTCTGAGAAAATCTGAAATTTATTGAGCTGGGTTTCTTTGTGTAAGACACTGTGTTCAGTGAATTACATCTGTTATCTCATCCCAGGCTTGTCATAACACTATAAAAAAGATACTGTTATCTCCATTTTACAGATGAGGAATTTAAGTCTCAATGAGATTCAAGAATTTAACCAAAGCCCGTCAACTAATAAGTGTGATTCCTGTCATAGCTATCAGACTGTTAAAGGCCACTCACTTGCCTTTTATCCTTCCCTTTCTGAAGAAGGGACTTAGGTTATATTAACTTGCATCATGGAATTGATTGAGGATTTTAGATTGGTCTCCACCCTCAGTGGAGAGACTTATATGACATCCATCTGAAGCAGAAGAATGTCAGTGGAAAGAGAGTTGATATGAAACTAAGATAATATTGGCAGTGTTTCCTTTAGTCTTGTAAGGGAAATGAATAACAATGAGCTAAGAATAATCTGTTAGGTTCCTTCTTTCTTTTAACTATGATTTCTGTAGACATACACTAAAAATAATTAATTTTGTTTCTAACATAAATTTTGATCCTTTAAAATATAAGATACTTTACTCTGAAGCAATGTATTATCATCATATATATCATTGTGAATGTTATCTTTCATTTAAAAAGATTCAGATTCAAATTCCTTAAATATTATTAATATTCACATTGTATATTATGTGTGAAAACTGTATAAAAATTAAAACCTTCCTGAAAACATATCTACATTTGTCAGCATTCTTGTATGTTTTTAGGATATCTTCAATCTTTTGGGCTCAGTGTTTGGGGGATGTGGTAGAGGCACACACTTAGGTAACTCCCAATGAATCACACCTTTGTAAAATTTCTTCTTTTTAAGTACAAGTGGGACATGTGAACTTGCTTTCCAAACAGAGGTGTCACACACTTAGTCTATCATACCACTCTGTTATAAACTTTTCTCAGAATTTGATCAGATCTTTTGGTTTGTTTGCTATTCTGACTGAATGTAACCTCTTTGAAGAAAGAGATGTTTGCCTTTTATGCTCACTTCTTTATTTCCTGCACCTACACAGTGTCCAGAATATTGCTGGTGCTCAGTAAATCTGTTGAAAGAATTAGAATTATTTCATTTTATTTATTTGTTTTGGTTTCTATTTAAACTTAATAGAATTCTTAATAGAACACTCCAAGAGAGCAGGGTAATTATAATTCGTCTTTAACTGCTATGTTAAAAACATTTAGAGCAGTATTTAGCACATAATAAATACTTAAAATTTATTCAATAAATAAATATACTGCTTAATATTTGTATGATACTTTACTTATTATTACTATATATATATTAACATACATGTTTGCTTAAATCCCTACAGCAGTTCCCTGTTACTGGTAAAACTACTCTAGTTTGAGATAAACTCTCATAATTTGTCCTGTGTCTTCCATTCATCATAACTCTAGCCTTATTAAACTATGTGTGATTTTCTCAATGTAAGTCCAATTGCATATCCCTGAATGCTGTTGTTCCTTTGAAAAGAGACTAATTAAAGAGCTAACTGAAATTATACCAGATCCTCAGTCTGTAGAGGTACAAAACTTGAGGAATAACAAAAATTCAGGTGTGGCTGACATTCTGATTTGTTCCTATTCAATTTTTTTTTCATTATTACCCTGCCAACACCACCTTCCTACACTTTATTTAGGTTACTGCTGTACAAAGTTTTCTTCTATTACCCAATTAACTCTATTAGAATAGTTGCTTCTCTTTATCAGGAATTTTTGGTTATAACAAATAAATTTGAGTAAAACCTGGGGCCAACATTGTCCAAATTAAACTAAACCCGGTATCCAAAGGGAAACACAATCTAGCAACCAAAATTAATTAAAGGAAATTCAATTCTTATTTTGTTTTAAAGAAATACCAAAGAGAGGTATGTGTTCCTAAGGTAAGCAAATGCTAAATACCTCTCACAATTAATACCTATGTTAATATCTGTCACAGTGGTGGCAGCTGCTCTCTAAAACTGACTGATTTCCTCTAAATTAATTCTCATAAAATAATAGCAATCATTTCTGAAAATCTTCTAAGCACCATGTATTGTTGTAGTCTAACTGTCTGATATACATTAACAATTTTATCTTTGCAATTCTATGAAATAATTAATTTTATAATTTTTAAAGGAAACAAGAAGCATTTATCTAGTACTCTTTAAAATTGTTGTTTGGAATAAAAACGAAATAGAAGGAACAGCTTATGACTTCAAAGACATTAGAACTTCAGTTGCAAGTGTTATAAAGATACACTCAAATCTGCATTTATCTGCACCACACTGATTTATAGCCAAATATTGGATCTGGTGCAGACTCAAAGGAATATGTTCATTTGGCATAGTTTGCCCATGGGAATATCTCTGTAATTGGAACAGTGCCCGACATAAAGTCCCTTAATGCAACAGGTGATAAACTCAACTCAGGTAAGGGAGAAGAAACCTGAGGCCAGCCATCAGGTTCCTATTCAGTTTCTTTCATGCATGTCTCAACTTAAATTTCCCAAGGATGCTAGATGCAAATTTCCAGTATTCTAATTCCTAGCAGTTGCTTAGATACAAATTTGGCTTTGGTTACATCAGTGTACTAATACCCAGGCATCCAAGGATACAGCATTTGGTATGGAGGACATCCTCTGCACGTTACATTTCTTTGGTTAGAAATGTGATGGGTAGAGAAGAAGGATAGATTTAGATGTTATAGGTAAAGGCATTTGAAGTATCATGACATATTAAATCTCCTTAAGGAAATCTTTGTTGGAAACAGTGAGAGTCTCTGTGGCTATACTATCTACATAATTTAAGTGATTGTTCTGTATGAAATTACAAACTTAAAGAAGGAAGTGCAGTTTTAAAATATTAAAATATATTCTTATAATAATCTCCTAATTCTCCTTTAAGTAGCCTTCGATTTCATGTTAGGAAAAATTATATATTTGCTATAGAAATTCTTCAGCAAAATCAAGTGCAGATATACTCACACTGGAGTGGGGACCTTATGTTTCCCTCAAATACATGAATATTAAGGCCTTCTGAAATCTGATGATATGTACAAAAACATGCATGCAATTCTCCTAATCATATGTTGGAAATAACCAACACTGATAAGAAGAATAACTATGTTAGACTTTAATAATATCTGCTTGAAATCATATTGCTCATAAACAAAATATCAAAATATAAATATTATAATTTTAACTTAGTTTTAAAATTAATTTACAACAGTTAATGTAATACTTTAATATAATAATCTTAACCTTTTTCCTATGGAATAGTAATTACTTATAAAATTAAATTGTTATTTCATGAAGTAAAATAATCTAGTTCTACAATGTTCCTGTTTAGAAGTCTATACATTCAGGTACAGTGAATATAAGAGGCAGTGTTTTGAAGAATCCACAGACTCAAAGGAATATTTGACTTACAAGTTAAAAGAAAGTCCAGATTCTAAAAAGACCTATGTGGAATGAAAATAGACTAGAGTTTTAACACTGATCTTAAATGCACACTAGTGTACAAAATAATTATAATATATGAAAAGTACATTAGGGAATTCATATTGCTGATGTTTGAATGCTATGTGTAAAGGTCCCATAATATCTAAAACAGTAACAATTACTATAGAAAAAAAGCACTAATGTTATATAATTAATTACTGCTATCAATTAGACATATTCCAAACAATGCATTTAGTTGAATCAAAAAAAATCTTATGTAATGGATTTTTTTGTTATTTCTTAGGACACACTGATTGCCATCTTCATGGTTATAAATATAGAGCTTAACAGATCTAATTATAAACAAATTGAGATCAAGTTGAAGGGAATGTGAAATTATGAATCAGTAATATATGTAGTATGACAGGATTATAGTCCACATTTTTATGAATGTATTTTATATTTCAAAAATACCCCAACAATGCTTAAATTTCATTGCTTAATCAATACACTTTACCATAAAGATTATCACATTATTTTATTATGACTACAGTGAAGTTTTTTTGTAAGAAATAATATTTAGCATTTTAATATACATAATAGTTCTTAAATATTATAAAAAATAAGTATATTTTTCTCATATAGCCATAAATATTAGAAATCTTCACATATTATTAGAAAATTGAACTTCATTTATTGTGTAAGCTTCTGTGATACAGTAAGAAATATATGGTTGGCCTTTGCCTTCAGCTGCTGACATAGACTTCTAAAACACTTAAAATTTCCCTAGTGATGGCTTGGATTGGAATATCTTCTGTTATTCATACAAGCCTTTTTCAACCAAACCTGTGTTTATGCTAATAAGATGACTCTTAAACTCTTAGGAGGCCCCTAGATAGCTTCAGGATAGATGCTGGTTTCTGGAAAGATTGAGACATGTTTAGAGGGATGGAACATTTATCCTTACCACTGACCTCTGGGGAGGCCAGAGAGGCTGGAGATTGAATTTATCACCAATTGCCAATGCCTTAATCAATTGTGGTTATACAATGAAAGCTCATCTAAAATACTAAACTATGGGGTTTGGCAAACTTCCTGGTTGTTGAATACATTGAGGAGCTGGGATGGTGACATGCCCAGGAGGGCATGAAAGCTCCATGCTCTTCTCCACATTTTGTCCTGTGCATTTCTTCCCTTTGGCAGTTTCTGGCCTGTATACTTTATAATAAATTGGTAATCGTATGTAAAGCACTTTCCTGAGTTCCATGAGTTGTCCTAGAAAATTATCAGATTTACAGCAGTCAACAGAAGCACAGGAGCCCTGGAATTTGCTGTTGACATCTGAAGAGCAGGGCAGTTTTGAGGGACTGAGCCCTCAACATGTGGGTCTGCACTGACTCTGGGTAGTTAGTGTTAGAAATGATGTAGGCCATGCAGCTAGTGTCCAGACGGTTGGTATTGGTTGGTGTGAGGAAAATACCCATGCATTTGGCATCAGAAATGTCAATAAAATCAGTTCAGAGCTTCTCACACTACATTGATGTAAATACTATACTTTTATTAAGAATTAGATGCGGAGCTCTGTTCTCACTTTTGAAGATATTCCAAAGGAAAAGAAGGCCTTGGGTCAAGAAATTATCATAAATTCATATTTTTAGATGTCTCAGGAGGCAGCTATATAATCCCAAAAGGCTTCATCTAAATTACTAAGAGTAATGTGTAGTTTGTCTAGCCTTATGCTCTAAAAAACATCAAGCTATTCAGACACATTTTAGCATGCTCACAGAAGTACAGACACAATAATTGCAAAATATCTAAAGTTCTTATCTCTTCTCCTTGCCAATATGAATTATTTCATACCTAGGTCAAGATATGACTGGTAGTTTCCAGGTCCAGGAAAGCTGTTTTTAAATCTTTTGAAAAAGACTATTTATGAATATTAAAGAGAGTCACTATGTGAATTATGAAAAAAAAGAAAATAGAAATACTTAGTCACTTTAACATTTTTTTGTACAGAAATATTGTTTACCTCAGCTGTATTATATTTTGAGAAGTGATACCCCCATGTAATTAATGAAATATGTTTTAAAAATAAACCTATGAATTGTGTTGATATCATTTGATGATAAAATTTTATGAAAATAAAGCAGAGTGTAAACAATAAAACCCCAAAAAATAATTATTCAAAATCTCACAAAGGATTTCTTGAGTTTATAATTAAAAGTGTTTCAAATCAATGCAACATGATAAACCTTTAATAAATTGTCTGCAAAATTGGCTACAAGTTTGAGAAAAAGAGTTAAATTCTCTCCCACATGCAATATACAAAACTGAATCTTAAAAGAATTAAAGAGATAAATACAATAATCTAAGCTATAACAGTATTAGTAGAAAATAAATGCAAATAAGTTGAAATTTGGGGTGGAAAAAGCTTTCTTAAGACATAAAATCAGAATTCATTGAGAAAAAGACTGATAAATATAACTAATAATGTAGTTTTTATTCATCAAGGATGGTATAAACAATGCTAATAGACAAATGGCATGCTGGAATAAATACTTACAAGTGCTTTCATCAACAAAAAATAAATATACATGGCATAAAAATCTCTTATAATGCCATGCAAAAAATAGAATTAACCTGTTTTGAAAATATGTAAAGGGGATAGTGATGTGTAATAATAAGAAAGCCCCAAATTCCAATACAAATATGAAATAATACGCAATCGCATATATACTTAGTAATGAAAATAGCAAAGACATGGCATCTCACCATTTATTTAAATGGAAAAAACTGTTTAGAAAATTGATACTGTTCATTTTGCCAAGAACTGGAGTTGAGAGTCCAAGAAGCCACTCTCTAGTACTGCTGGAGACAATGCAAAATGAAACAAACTTAAGGTGTGCATCCCTTTTGCCTTGGCCATTCACTTCTAAAGTCCATCTAATAGAAATACACACATGTACACAGATGTGTGTACAAGGATATTTATCACAACATTGTGTGTAATAAAGAGGAAAAAACCTAAAAATTCAATTAGAAAAATTGTTAAAGAACTTTTACCACTAATCCATGCTATAGAATAGCTGCTTTAAAAATAATTAATTAGACCTTTTTCTTAACACAGAAGACATATAAGATGTGCTTTTAATTGAAAAAAACAAGTTGTCAAGCCATATGCATATTATGATCCTGTTAGTATAAAATAGAAAATGTGCATGTAAGTATATAGGTGAACCTCATGCACATCAAAAAGACTGGATGGATATGCAAACCTTTATCTCTAGGTGTGGAGTATAAATGGTGGGTGCAGAGGGAGAGTGCTGGCAAAAAAAGGACATTCACATGCTAATATTATTTTACTTAATAAGTTTAAAGAACAATGCATGTTAGTTATACATCATTTATAAGGGAAAAGTGTAAAGCATCTGCTCTCAAAAATGTATGTTTTGTTGTTATTATTTTAATCAGAGATTCTAATGTTTGATTAATATATTAATTCAAGTGTACAACAGATACTATGTTAAGATTTCAGAAAATGTTTATATTTATCCATTTTGATATAAATGCCTTGGTATCCAATTTCCTGAAAAATCTCAATTTGTTTGAGTGACTGAGAAGATTTGGTGAAGAAATAGAATAACTTCAGTATTACATCTGGTGAAATTTTACATCACTGTTTAAAAACCAGTTATTAAAAAAGTAGTGCTACTTTGTAATTCATTGGCTATGCAAATCTGTAATTTGTTTAATGTTTCCCTCCAACAAATATCAGATATTAACACAAGGGGAAAATGTTTCTGTAATCAAATGTTTTTATTTTCTTCCATTTTATTTGTCAAAATGCTTTATCATGAACATGTAACAGATTGGAGCAACATGGTTGACATTTTCTTGTTAATAGGCCAGTTTGCATCAGACATTTGTGTGAGTGGAATATCAGAAAGACCAGCAAAATAATAGCCAGTGATCTTTAATACCAAGACTGCAAAAATGAACCGAAGCTAGAAAAACCTATATTCATGCTAAATAAATATTTTTCTGTTAGTATATAGCGCCACCCAGTGTTACAGAATTCTCCATGGAGTACTTTAACAAAGCCAGCTATTGTGCCGAAGTGGAAAGGAGCACAAGACCCTCGGTGAGCTCCATATTTCTTCTCTTTTTATAACTTTGTTGCTTAAAAAAAAAAAAGCCCAGGAAAATTGATATAGTTCTATTAATTCACTGTGTATTTCAAGGTACTTTAAGATATTCCAAAGAGATAATTCCAGAGGCCATTACAGATCAGGCACACTTTATGTTTTTGCATGCCTAAAATAATAACTTTTCTTTTGAATTAAATTACAGATGAAAATGGGAATGCATTTACAAGAAGAAGCAGTGGACTTTTTAGTTTTCTATATCAGCTTTTACCACAGGGATTTGATGCTGTAGAGAGATGCTATTTGGCATTAAGCAACATAGTTAGAACATAAATATTCACATTAAGGAAGATGTACAAATAAAAAGTAATAAAAAAAGGTATGATTGCATTATGTATTTGAAGAAATAAAGAAAATATAACATTCCAAGTCCTCAGAACTTTTATAAATTTCATAAAAGTAATGAAATCTTCTGAGATAAATTACATGCTCTATTTCTAATTTTGTTCTGTTTCTTGAGTGTTCTTCAAGACTATTCCACCTTGTGTGACTGCCTTTTAAAATTTTGTCTCCACTGATGCCTGAGAACGTATGCCTCTTGTTAGCATTAAACAACTGTCTCAGGGCTTCTACTCTGGAACAGCCTACAAGTCACATCAAACTTGGAATTTCTACAGCTCAATAATTTTCCTCATTAAGATTGCTGTCACTGATGCTAACATTGTTTTATTTTCCTTTGCTAGAAATATTTTAGTCAGAACTTAGCAAATGTAACCTGTTGTTACTGCTCTTGCTATTGTTGTCCTTGTTATTATTCTGATCACTGTGTTTACTCCTCTTTCCTGCATCTCTCAGGCCATGTCCCCTGGCATGTTCGCTCCTTTTTGCTCTGTTCCTTAGTTTGTTCTGTTTGTTTCCTCCATTATGATTTAGGCCCTACTTATACCATATTGTCATTACACTTATTCCTACTGAATTTTTGTGTTGCTCACTTCCCCATCTTTCAATCTGCACAGAACAAATTTATGTATTGAATTTTTTTCTCATTGTCTTTCCAAACAGAACTCAACTTTTTAAAGGTGGTCATTTGTCTTTCAATATATACTACCAGTATTTGACACTGTACATACTTATTTGATCTATGAGATGTTGACCATGGAGTAACTAAACAGTAATGCAGAGCAAATTACTGATTATGAGTAGAGTTCAATGGTTTCAGGTGGGACGATTCACGGTATTTACATTTTTTTTTTTGTCATTGGAGATCACTCTTTATAGTATGTGTCAATTTTTTCCACGAAAGTTAGTTTAAAAAGTCTTTTCCTATCCTAAGCAGAGTAGGAACACAGACTTCACTGAGAGAAATACACTTCGAAGAATCTGTCTAGAAAGAAGATAAAAGTATTATATAGCCATTACCAAGATTAAGGAGGAAAAGAATAATGACCATCTGATCAATGATGAAAGGCCCAGTGTAAGACACGGCACAAGGCAAGGCAACCAGGGATACACATGGGATCAAATGTATATAAAATAGAGACTAGTCAGAGTTCAAAGCATACTCTTAGTTCAACAAGTTTAAATCTATCTGCTCTTTCCAGATAAGGAAGAAATAGGACTTATTATTAAAGTGTATTTTATCATTATTATTCACTTTATAGCTATTTATGGAGTAAACTTTACACATTTAAATAACTGTATTTAAACTCTTACTTTTTTAATGAATATTTTTATTATCTTTATATAGTCCCTGTCTTTATATGTTCCTTTACAACTTTAGATATATGGAAAATGATGGTTGCCTGATGTTTAGAGTCAAGGCTGTGATGTCTAGACTCGGGTGGGAACATACATGTGTGGGGAACATAAACAATAGTGCGTTCTTGGGGAATTTCTGGCCAAGATGGCTTTGTGAATTCATAACTCAAGCTTCCCCTCTTCTTCCAAACCCCCAAAAAATAAAATTAGTTTTTCTTTTCATCAGTTATTGCTAACCCATGAATATACTGGTATTAAGGATTGTAAATTAGCAGAGACATCATCATGTTTCAACTCCTATAGGGTAAAGATACTGAATGGCAAGTCACTAGAGCAGAAGACAATACCTAGCTACTCATCATGGACATGAGGGCTGGAATAAGCCTCCCTATATATGTAAGCAAGGACACTAAAAAGTTTTGACCCTTTCTAGGAACTTTGGCTTCTGTTAAGCCCTTCATCTAAAAAAAAAGAGAAATGCAAAGAAATCATCTCAAATAGGGTCTGGGAATGGTGTGGGAATCATGTGGAGGCAAATACAAAACCACTGGGCAAAGATGGAAGAAGAGGGAAGAAAGAGAAAGGGGTTGATTTCCCATGTGAGACTTTTGCAAATATTCTAAGCCTATGAGGAAAGCTAGCATCAAACACATGGGTCAGCAAAATCAACAGATGAGAAATAGGAACAAGTCAATGAAATGCAAATATAGAGCAATTTTAAAATGATTTTAAAGTATGTTGAAGACACTAAGAGAGAAAATGGAAAATCCCTAAAAGTTAGGAAGACATTTTTAAATGAAGATTATAAGAGCTGATGGATATGAAAGTCAAAGTACAGATCTTGAGTATTAAAAACAGTAGCTGACATAAAAATAAAACTCACTACAGCACCATAATCTTCAGACTGAACACAAAGAGAGCCATAGTGAATAGGTAGATGTACCGAGAATTCCACCTAGAATGCAGCATAGATTGATAAGAAAATTAAAGATAAGAAAGAGATTGACAGTCCTAAAGAATATACTTATGAGTCAACCATACCTAATATGAGAGAAGAGTAGGTAGAAAAGCTTCTGTAAAGTGAAAATGCCTAAGAGTTTTTCTGAATTGAAGATTTATCTTAGTCTTAGGCTGAAAGACACACACACTACCAGGAAGGAAAAACACAATCCACCCCTAGACCACTGTAGTGATACTGTAGAAAATAGTAAAAAAAAGAATCTTTAAAGCTATCACAGAGAGAAAAGAAAAACTGACTACAAAGAAATGACAAATATTCTGAGAACAAATTTCTCATCACTGAAAATGGATGTCAATGGAATAGACTATCCAAAGGACCAAGAGGACAAATAAACAAACATACAGGCATACACACGATCAACTTTGGATATGTCAACTGTTAGACAATATTTTACTTGGCTTCCTTTAAGTAAAAGAAAAGAAAAAAAATACATTTCAAGAAAAATTATTTTTTAATAATATAATATTTATAAATTACACAAAACAAGTCTAAAAATCCAATTATCCATCTGTTAAATCTAAATGCTACTCATGCTTTAGTCACTTCTATAACCTCAAATGGCACATTTAGAACTAGTATTCCAACTTACTTTCTGCAATTAAAAACATTAATGGAGTAATCTATTTGAATTATAGCTGCATAGGGAAATCACTCATTAGGTTCCAGTTATTTATTGCTATATAACAAAGCCCTCCAAACTTAGTGGCTTAAAAGAGTAATTTCTTTTGCTCACGATTTAAGGCATAGGAATTTGGAAAGTGAGTGGTTGGATCATTTGTATCTGAATATGGTGTCTGCCAGCAGGGCTGCTAAAGCTGGAAGATCCACTTTCAGAATTGCCTTTTGCTTACACGTCAGGTACTTTGGAGCTCAGTGGGCTCAATATCTCTGTTTTCATGGAGTTCCCTCCCCCAGGAGGGCCTCTACAAATGTTTTGGGCTTTTTTACAGCTTAAAGAAACCAGTTGGAATTTTCAATCTCCTGTGTGGGTATTTCCTCTGAGTCTATCAGCAAATGAAAAATATTTTCTATTTTTGATGTTATCAAAGGCACCCATTTCACTAAACTTTCAACCAGTTCATAACTGATCAGACCACCAGCTCTCTGAACAGAGTTTCCTCAGTCTCTCCAGTATTCCCTTGGAGAACTTTCCAGTTTCCTCTCACTGCCCTGTTATGGCAGCATACTCCTTCCAGTCAACAAGTTCCATATGAACAATTAATAAAAAGCTACCCCAAAATGTAATCATGTAAAAATCACTCTCTTTGGCCCAAATATTTAGGTCAGAGATTTAGGAAGAGTCCATCAAGGTGGTTTATTTCTGATCTATGAGGTGTTCATCACATTGTGATGGCCAGAGATCTGGGTTTCATCTTCAAGATGGCTTTTTTACTCAAATGTCTGCACCTTGATGATTCTGATTTCTCTGTCTGCATGCCTCTCCACATGACAGCTCATCTTCACAAGCTTCTCCATGAGCCTGAACTTTGAATTTTTCACAGCATGGTGGTGTCAGGTTAATTGCACTTCATGAAGTTGAGCAGCTTCCAAGTGGCAGTTAGCAGAAGCTTCCAGGCTAGTTAATGTCAACCTGTGGAACTGTCACACCGTCACTTCTGCGGTATTCTGTTGGTTAATGCAGTTAGAAGACCTGTCAGGTTAAAAGGGATCAAGAAATAAAGTCCACCTCTTGATGTGAGAGCGATAATGTCACATCACAGACAGACACGTCTCATAGAAGATAACATTGTGTCCTTTCTTGGAAAATAGAGTCTGTCAAAATTACCATCCTTTAATGTGACTCAAATATAAAAATAATAACATATTCAGGTAGACAACAGCCTTAGTCTGTTAGGGCTACTTTAACAAAATATGTCACAGACTAGGTGGCTTATAAACAGCAGAAATAAACAATGACAATTCTAGAGGCTGGGAGTCTCAGACCAGGGTGCTGAAATGGTTGAGTTCTGGTGAAGATTCCCTTCTAAGTGACAGAGTGACAACTTCTCATTTCCTATTGTATCCTCACAGGGCAAAGAGCAGAGATGGGAAGCAAGCCCTCCCATGACACTTAGAGCACTAATTCCATTCATGAGGGCTCCACTCTCATGTCCCAGCCATTACCCAAAGGCATCATGTCCTACTACCATCATCTTGGACCTCATGTTTTCCACATATGAATTTTGAGGACACACAAACATTGAACTATAGCAACAACTGACATTAATGCCTTAACTTGCTAATATGAATATTCTAAGAAAATTAGAATGACTTTTCTAAGCAAACTTTATGAAAATTGGCAGGTATTTAACAGACATTCATCAGAATATATGATGAAATATTTCATCAACTGGGATATGATTATGAAGTCCTGTTTTAGTCTATAAATTAAGCCATATAATATGTAGTAGAGAATATATACATGGCAGATACAAAAATATATAGAGAGATGTCTTTGTTATAAAAATGATCTCTTAAACAACAAAAAATTTATATTACTCTTTTTAGTTCTGCACATTAACTAAGACACTATTATTTTCTTTGACTTGTATGTTTCAATTTAATTTAGAAAGAACTGAAGATGAGGCAATGTGAGTAAAAGCAGAATTCATAATCCATTTCACATCATTATTACAATAATAATTCTGTGAATGAGATTTTACACTGTTGTTGGAATCATAGTTCATTAGGTTTTATACAATTTTAAAGGAATGCAGACAGCTTATATAGTTGGATGATGCTCTTTATGGGCTAAATGTCTATCAACTCTTAAGATATACTATTAGTAGCAGATGTAAGATCTCTTTTCCTGCATTCGGTGTTTTCTACATGTTTAACCTCATTCTTTTGATGAAAGAATTTTCATTCTTTGATATAATACATAAACACAATTTCAGCATTATTGTTAGGTTTCACTTTATCATTGAACATAATCATAATATGTCATCATACTGTGAAGTCATAGTAGCTGATTAATATTATACGGCTACTTTCTTATGTGCTCATTAAAAAAAGTTTCATTTGCAAAGTTTTATCAATGCAGTTGTGTAAT
The DNA here is from genome assembly GCA_032199065.1 of Smutsia gigantea. Lineage (NCBI taxonomy): Eukaryota > Metazoa > Chordata > Mammalia > Pholidota > Manidae > Smutsia > Smutsia gigantea. The sequence goes on along the minus strand of JAVSCE010004076.1, from coordinate 28,930 downwards.
TGTGGTTCCATTTGAGACGTATGTATTCAGTTTACTAAAATGTGTTATATGTCATTATTGGAAAATGCATTTCATGGAATTTAATACCAAAGCAAACAATCATTAAAAAACTTAAAAATTCTATTTGAATTTGTTCTCAGAAAATGGTTAAAAACCAGATAAATTCAATTTCACTTTCTAGGCACTGCTGTGTTCCAGGTAACTCACCAAGGGACCGTGGTGATTTAATTGTCTGGATGGCACAGCGAGAGATCCTCTGAAGTTAGACTGAAGTTGGCTCTGTAGTACCTTGCTTCTGTTTCACACAAATACACACTTTCTTTGGATACTCAGCATGATCTTCAGCAAGCACAGATATGACAGGCTAACAAAGAAGAAATACTGTTATTTATTATTCACTACTCTCCTTGGGTCCCTTGTCACTTGGAGTTTACATACTTCCATAGAAATATTTAACTCTCAGTGGCTCATGCCAATTAAACCCCAATCAGACAATGTATATAAGTCAAGGAAAATAGCATTAAAAGCTTAAGCTTTTGTCAATTTAAATCCTCTTGAAATGAGTAAACATGAGTAATGCCTATGTATTTGAAAAAATATGAGAATCATCTCCAAAAATCTTTGCAATTTAATCTCAAATTTCCATAAGGCACATGCTTCACAGCAACTTAATTATTTGCTTGGTTAATATTTTTTTTACTCTTACTTTATAAACGCTTTAAAAAGATTCTAAAACCAAGCAAGAAAGAAAACACTTACTGCCCCCATGAGCCACAAAAGATGTGAGAAAATCCATGTTGCATGAGTATGTGCTTGAAGGAGAACTGCTTAGTCCTCACAGCAAGATTCAGTCCTCATTTTTTGTGAGGGGGGGATTCTGTGTTCAGATGGAGGGTGTTTAATTTTTATTCTCATTACTGAAAAAAAGAAAGTGCATCTTTATCTTGTTGGCTGCTGCATTATTTTATTGTTATATAATAAGTTACCACAAACTTAGAGGCTTAAAACAAAACACAACACTAATTAGCATGGATCAGGAGTCCTGGCAAAGCTTAGCAGTTTTAAAGAAAAAGCAAAGTTGGACAGGAGTTAAAGCAGTAAAACCATTTGATTCAGGATTACTGGAATTAGGGGAAAAGAGAACTCAATACAGAACTAGATTCAATTCCAAACATACCGTGAACAAGTGGTAATTTATAATCAAGGAGCAGTTGGAGGGCATTGGATGGAAAATTACTAAGAGGAAATATCAGGGGTAAAGAGGGATTCTGGCTAAACTGACTTAAAAAGATTATTGATGAAGGCAGGTCAAGGATGGGGAATAAGATGGATACTCAGCATGATCTTCAGCAAGCACAGATATGACAGGCTAACAAAAAAGAAATACTGTTATTTATTATTCACTTCTCTCCTTGGGTCACTTGTCACTTGGAGTTTACATACTTCCATAGAAATATTTAACTCTCAACATGGATTTTCTCACATCTTTTGTGGCTCATGGGGGCAGTGTCTTCTTTCTTGCTTGGTTTTAGAATCTTTTTAAAGTGTTTCTAAAGAAAGAGTAAAAAAAATATTAACCAAGCAAATAGTTAAGTTGCAGTCAAGCATGTGCCTTATGGAAATTTGAGATTTAATTGGTTCAGATACCAAGGATGGGGAATAAGAAATTTCATCAGGTAGTAAAGGGTGATCAGATATCAAGTGTGAAGATTCTTGCTAAATGCACAAAACAGAATTTTTGCTAAAATAGGGCAATGCAGAGATGGACATGGACCTCGAAAGGTCCAGGCCTAGTTGAGAAGAGGGTTCAGAGGAATCTAACCAAAGTTCTGTGGAGGAGAGCATCTTGTCAGCAGGATCTTCCGCTTACACTCTTAAAGCAAGGCTGTAACAAAGATCTCAGCCAGAATGAATTTTCCTGAGGTTCTACTGGGAAAAAAATCACTTCCAATCTACCTCAGATTTCTGGCAGAATTTATTTCCTAGTGGCTGTAGAAGTTATGATGGCCTCCTTTTTTGAAGCCCGCAGGAGAGTATCTGATTTCAGGGAAGATAACAGTCTCTCTTACCAGGTTTTTAACATAATTAAACCAGACTCAACAAGAATAATCTATCTCTCTTTTGAGAAACAGAATCAAGTGATTTGGGACCTTAATTATATCTGCACTTTCTCTTTACCTTTGCCAACTTCTGCTGGCTAACAGCAAGTGTGGCTGTGTTCCTACTCAAGGGGATGGGACTATTGAGGCCGTGAGTTATTGTGGGTTACCTCAGGATACGTCCACTGTAGCTACTTTAGGAGAAACTGTATCATTGGCCGAATGAATCCTGACTGTGAATGGTTAGAGGACCCATTTTCTTCTATAGAAGACCTATGATTTTATTTCTGTCAAAAATTATAGGGATAAGATAAAAAGAAGAAAAAGACAGTCATGATGGGCAGGCTGACACATGTTTATCTTTGTTTATAATTAAACATTTAACAAATGTGTGTATAAAGAACTAATGAATAAATGCTATGAATTATATTTTGACCTGATTTTTTTCAGCAATCAGAATATTAATAATACTTTCTACATCTCAACATAGATTTCAAAATAATGGCATCAATCGCAAAGATAACTATAAAAATCAAGACACTTAGCCCCTTGATCTTACATATTATTATTGAATGGGCAACATGAAAGAGCCTAACTGTTCTTTTCTCCTCCTACTTTTGCTATGTTCCCACTGAACTCCTCTCTTTTCCTGCGTGTCCCTTGTGTGGCCATTTCTGTTCTTTACTGACAGTATTGCATTACATACAGTATTCTTCTGCCCTGATATTCCAAATCCTACCTCTTTTTCAAGGCTACAGTTAAAAGCAAGTTAACATTGGACACCATTTTTAAAGAACCTCCTGCCAGTAAAAATGTCTCCTTTTTTTGAATCTTGTAGTTTTCTTTTGGGATATCACTTTTATGCATTGCTAACTTTACTTTTAATAGAGATGTTTGTGTTTGCATGGCAGAACACATATAACATGCTTCATAGCATTCCTAAGGCTTATTAAGCACTCAATTGTAAATTTACATATATAAAATTTAAATATACATTTATTTTTTCCCCTCCATACTACTGGGCCACATTTTTCTATTCCATGGCTGCTATCACATTGCCTTATATAGCCATAAATAAGACATAAAAATGATTGATTTTTTTTTGTATTTAAGAGTAATTCGCAATATTTTTAATTAGGATATTTTACCAATATGTAAATGTATTATAAAATAAGTTTGTAATAAGGTGAACATGGACAAACTGCATTGTTAGCAGTTTTTCAAATAATAGGGTAAAAGGTATAATGTAACTTTGGATATTAATGATAGAATAAGTCAACAATTATTTTCTACCACTTCTGCCTTACAGTAATTTATGATTGTTCCTATATAATATGTAATGGCATTCAAATTTAATGGTTTTAAGTATTTTTCTAATGGAACTTGGGCTTTTTGAGTTATTTTATTTAAGTTACCCTGTTATATTATCTTACTAACAGTATGTATATTAAGAGTATGGTGACTCCTATCAAGGAATTTTATAAATATGACTTAATATTAGGGTTTGCTCAACATTTTTTATGTTTATTAATCTTTTATTAATTTTTCCCTTTATACCTTTAGTGAGAGGAATGCTTTTTGATATTTAGGCTGTTATAATCTGGTACTGTTTTCATCATTATCTCCTGGATATTTGCCATTTTTCAAAGTCCAAAATTCAAGAAGTAAAAAATATGACAATCCTCTGTATGTGTGTGTGTGTGTGTATGTGTGTGAATAAAATCTACTTTGATCTTTCTCAGTTGCATACCAGCCAATAGCAGTTCCGGGCACAGCTATTCATAGGGAAAGGGACAATGTTGATTATTTTTTCCTGCTGAGCCAATCTTGACTCTCTGATTCAATTAGTTTTTAACACTAATATTTTGACCTAAACAGTCTTTTGAACAAAATTTAATTGCCCTTTCTTTATTCACACTTCTTGGTTCACAATTTATTCCACTCCCCTTAACCCTTAACCTCTTGTATGTTATATAATTCTCATATCTCCCAGGGCTCTCTTGTAGTTTAACTTACACTTTTGCAGATGTCCTAAACATCATTTCAGTTTTTTTCTTTGAATGTCTTCACATTTTATTCCTACTTTCCTCCTCTTGTATTTTCTTTTGCTCACTACTGTGCCTGGAAATAGACCGCCAGTTAAAATATGTCAAGCTGTCAAAATTTCTTCAGAGGAAAAAAATATGCCAAATTTCCTTGTATCTATAAAATACTAACAATTTTCCTTTGCATACATGGCATTCACTTTGTGTTTAGACACAGGCTTCTGGTGAAGACCAGTTTATTGGAATCCTTATGCTGGTAAACCCTGAGATGGTGTGTCTGTGGTGCAATAACATGTTCGTGCCATGGAAAAATTTTTTTCCCAAAGGACCAGGGGTTTGTTTGCAATTAAACTTTGATTTTTAATGCAAGTGTGAATTTAAAATGTTAATGATTAAATGCACATTCAAAAAGACAATGTAAGGTACTGATTAGAAAATAATCCCATGTAAAAATGCTTCTTTTAAAAATACTGCCACATATAAGTTGTCAGACTTTAAAGTAAGTGTATGATGATCTCAGGTTTATGTTCAGCATAGGCAAAATCCCTTTAAGTCATGGGAAGGTTATGTATTATAAATGTCCATTCAATTATTCATTTGCTGATTTAATAGAAAATCCCTAATCTTAGCTAACCTTCACAATCAATGAAGACAAAGAAATAGATGACTACGTAAATAAGCAAGATGTTTAGTGAGCTAAATGGTCATAAAAAAATATACAGGAATATAAAGAAAGGGAGGAGGAAATGTATGGTTTCACCAATGGGGATAGGGTAAATGGTATTTTACAATTTTAAATAGGCTGTTTATTGAGAAAGTGATGTTTCAGCAAAGACCTAGAGGAAGTGAGGGAGAATGCATGAGGTTATCTTAAGGAGTAATGTCCCAGACAGAGGAATGAACAAGTAAAAAAGCCCCAAAGAGGGTTTAGGAATTGAACAAACAGCAAGGGGTCCTGTGTGTGGACAGCAGAATGAGCAAAAGAGTAAATAGGAGAAGAGATCAGGTAGATGATGCTGGCCAGATAAGCTAAGCCCAGATAAGCTAAGCCCTTGTACATCATTATAAGCACTTTGGGCCCATTTCTAAGTCACTGAAGACTTTCAGTAGAGTAAAGACATGATTTAACTTGATTTGTTTCAAAATTTCTATTGCAGAAGGCAGTATACTACAAAACATATCTAAAACACAAAAAAGAAAAAATACTTTAGATGTAATTGATATAATGTACTGCAAACACTTAAGTAAACAGCATAGAATTTTGTCATATTCCCCAAAACCATTGATTGCCTTTTGAATCAAAATCTCCTTCCTACGTATCCAGTACTTATTATTTTGACTTTTATGGTAATCATCTCCTTTGTACTAAACAGATGTGTGTCTCTAAGCATTATGATATAACTTGTTTTGAAGTTTGTGTAAATGGGAATTAAATTTCTCCATATTGTTTTATCACAATTTTTTAACTCAACTTTTTCCTTTTAAATTTGTCCTACATCATGTAGAAGATATAATTTCATGTGTAGATGTAATTTCTTCATTTTCATTGCTCTATAAAATAGATTTCATATTTACTTTTTCTACTTTTCATGGATATTTTCAAGGCTTCCAGTTTAGATTATTATGAACAATGCTGCCATTAACAACCTTGCACATATATCCCGAGTTACATAGCACACGTTTCTACTGGCTAATATCTGGAGTGCAATTGAGGGCCTGCAGAGTATGTAGCTTCACCTTTACTTGATACTGACAAACTTTTGCCCAGTGATTTTCAATCACATTCTCACCAGCATCATATTAGAGACATAATTGCTCTATATCCTAAATATTTGGGATTAGCAATATTTTTTTAGTTTGCAGTAAACTTTATTGAATATGATTTCTGTTGGTTAAGCCATGTTTATTTGTTTATTATTAAGACTTTTTTTAGAGCAGTTTTAGGTTCATAGCAGAGTTGAGGGGAAGGTACAGAAAATTCCTATATGCTTCCTGTCCCCACACATGTACAGCCTCCCCCACTATCAACATCCTTCCCCAGAGTGATACATTTGTTAAAATCAATGAACCCACATTGACACCACATTATCACCCAAAGCCCAGAGTGTGTAAGGGCTCACTCTGGGTGTTACACATTCTTTGGATTTGAACAAATGTATAATGACATATACCCATCATTATAGTATTATAGGTATTTTCACTGACCTAAATGTGTTCTGTTCTCTGTCTATTAATTCTTCCCAACTGCAACCTCTGGTAATTTCTGATCATTTTACTGTCTCCATAGATTTGTCTTTTCCAGGATGTCATATATTTGGAATCATATAGTATGAAGCCTTTTCAGACTGGCTTCTTTCACTTAGTAATATGCATTTAAGGTTCCTCCATGTCTTTCCTGGCTTGATAGATCATTTATTTTTTGCACTGAATAACATCCCATTGTCTGGATGCATCAGAGTTTATTTATCCATCCACCTGCTGAAGGACATCATGGCTGCTTCAAAGTTTCGGAGATTATTAACGAAACAGCTATAAACATTGTGTGAAAGTTTTTGTGTGAACATTAGTTCTCAACTTCAGGGGGTGTGATTGTTGGATTGTACGGTAAGAGTATGTTTAGTTTCCTCAGAAACTGTCAGATTGTCTTCCAGAATGGCTGTATCATTTTGCATTCCCACCAGCAACAAATTAGAGTTCCTGTTGCTCCACATCCTTGTCAGCATCTGATGCTGTCAATGTGTTGGATTTTGGTCATTCTAATAGATGTGTAATTGTAATTGTTTAATTTGCATTTCCCTGATGACAGAGAATGTGGAAATCTTTTCATATGCTCATTTACCATCTGTATATCTTTGGTGAGGTATCTCTTGAGGTCTCTAGCCCCATTTTTTAGCTGAGTGGTTTGTTTTCTTATTGATGAGTTTGATGAGATATTTGTATGTTTGTATACATTCATTTATCTGACATGTCTTTTGCAAATATTTACCAGTGTGCTTGTCTTCTCATTCTCTTAACATCGCTTTTTGCAGAGCAGATACATTTAATTTAAATGGAGTGCATCTGATTAACCATTTCTTTCATGGATTGTGCTATTAATGTTGAATCTAAAAAGTCATCACGATATTCAAAGTAATTTGGGTTTCCTGCTATGCTATTTTTTATGAGTTTTATAGTTTTGTGCTTTACATTTATTTCTGTGATCCATTTTGAATTAATTTTTGTGAATAATGTAAGGTCTGTGTTTAGATTCAGTTTTTTGTATGTGGATCAATTTTTGGCTTTGAAACTAGCCTTGCATACTTGGGTTAAAGCCCACTTGGTAGTGTTATGTAATTTTTCAGTGTTGCTAATAATTTATTGGGGATTTTTATGTCTATGTCAATGAGAGATACTGCTCTGTAGCTTTCTTTTCTTGTAATGTCTTGTCTGATTTTGATATTAGGGTAATGCTGGACTCATAAAATAGGTCAGAAAGTGTTCCCTCAGCTTCTATCATCTGAACAATATTGCAGTTAATTGGTATAATTTCTTCTTTAAATGTTTGGTGAAACATTCACCAGTAACCAGTCTGGTCCTGGTACTTTCTGTTTTGGAAGTTTTAAAATTATTGATTCAATTTGCTTGATAGATAAAGCTTTAGTCATTTTGTCTATTCCTTCTTGTATGAACTTTGGCAAATTGTGCCTTTCAAAGAGTTGGTCTTAGTTGTCTTGCTGATGCGTTTCAGCCCCGGGCAAGTTCACCATGGATTCAGTGAGACCGAGGAATGACCATGAAACATTCCTGGGGTAAGAGGGTTCATTACCTGGCTTGTTCTCCCAGCAGTAGGTTGAGCACTAGAATTATATCTGAATCCAACAGTCTGAAGGTCTGTAATCCTCCTTCATCTCTGCCTCTGACCAGAGTACTGGGCAGAACTCTTTATATAGTGACTCAGTCAATAATAGTTTATTGACTACAGGTGGGGAAGGAGTAGCCTAGGAGTAGGCGATTTATATCATCAAGTAGTTTAGGTTGAGGTGAGGATCCTGACCATAGGAACTTCAATTCCCCACAAGGTTATCAAATTTGTGGGAATAGAGTTCTTCATTGTATTCATTTATTATCATTTTGATATTGATAACATCTGTAATTTTGTTCCTTTTTTCATTTCTGATACTAAAAATGTGTACCCTTTTTCTTCTTAGCCTGGCTAGAGGCTTATTGACTTTATCTTTTCAAAAAACCAGCTTTTTGTTTCATTTATTTTTCTATATTGAATTCCTGCTTTCAATTTGATTGATTTCTGGTCTAATTCTTTTTCTTTCTTCTTGTAGGCTTACTTCGGATTTGCTCTTCTTATTCTCATTTCCCAAAGTGGGAACTTAAATTACTGATTTTAGACCTTTCTTCTTTTCTACTATATGAATTCCATGCTGTAAACCAACCCCTAAGCAGTGTTTTCTTTGCATCTCATGAATTTTGATAAGCTGTGTTTTCATTTTCTTTTTGCTCAAAATATTTTAAAATTTCTCTTTTGAGATTTCTTCTTTGACCTCTATACTTATTTAGAAAAGTGCTGTCTAATCTCTAAACATTTGGGGATTTTCCAGTTATCTTTCTGTTATGATTTAACCTCATTTGTGGTCTGAAAGAAGACACTGTATTTCTATTTTTTTTAATTATTTAAGGTGCATCTTATTTGTCTTGCCAATGGGTTTCAGCCTTGGACAAGTTCACTATGGATTCAGTGAGACTGAGGGATGACAATGGAGCATTCTTGGGGTAAAAGGGCTTATTACCTGGCTTGTTCTCCCTGCAATAGGTCAAACACTAGAATTATGTCTGCATCCAACAGTCTACAGGTCTGTAATCCTCCTTTGTCTCTGCCTCCGGGGCTCTCTGTTCCAGCAGCCATCTCAGTCTCTGTCCTTGGTGCTGTCACCACTCCAGTCTCTGCTCTTCTGCAGCAGTGCACCAGTATGCCAATGTGTCACCCAGAGCACTAGGCAGAGCTCTTTATACAGAGTCAATAACAATGTATTGCCTACATGAGTGTAGTGAGCAAGCAGACCAGGGCCAGGTGATAATCCTGGCCATAGGAACCTTTACTTACTCCACATTATGTCATACTGATTTTCTGTCTCCTGGATCTGTCCATTTCTGAGAGAAGGTTGCTGAAAACTCTAGCCATGATAATGGTTTAATCTATTTTTCTTTGCAGTTCTATCAGTTTTTGCCTCACATAGTTTGATTTTCTGCTGTTAAGCACATACACACTCAGGATTCATATGTCTTCTTGGAGAATTGACCCTTTAATTATTATGTAGTTTCCTTCTTTATGGCTAACTTACCTTACTTTAAAGTCTGCTCTGTCTGAAATTAATGTAGCTACTCCTACTTTCTTTTGATATGGGTTAGCATGGTATATTTTTCTCCATCCATTTACTTTTATCTATATGTGTCTTTACATTTAAAGTCAATTTCTTGTGGACAACACATAGTTGGATCTTGCTTTTTGATCAACTGATGAACTCTTTAATTGATGAGTTTAGACCTTTAACAGTGATTATTGATATAGTTGGATTAATATCGACCACACTCATTACTGTTTTCCATTTCTTTTCCTTGTTCTTTGTTCCTATTTTTGGCTTTCACGCTTTTTCTGCCTTTTGAAGTTTTAATTGAGCATTTGATGTGATTACATTTTCTCTCCTTTCTTAGCATATCTGTTATATTTTTTTTCTACTCTTTTTAGTAGTTACCCTAGACTTTGCGAATGCATTTACAACTAATCCAAGTCCCCTTTCAAATAACACTGTACCACCTTACAGGTAGTGTGTGTAATTTGCAATAACAAAATAATCCTAATTCCCATTTCCTATCTCTTGTATCACTGTTGTCAATCAATTCACTTATATATAGGTATACATAACTAAATATATATAAGATATACACATAAGCATACGTAGCCAAATACTTCATTGTATTATTATTTTGAACAAATGATTATCTGTTAGATCAATTAAGTGTAAAAAAGTGAGTTCTTATTTTACCTTTGCTTATTCCTTCTTTGATACTATTCCTTAATTTATGTTGATCCACATTTCTAATCTATATTATTTCCCTTCTGTCTAACAACAAATTTCCTCAATTTTTGGCTGTGTGAGAAAGTTTTTTTTTCCTTCAATTTTGAAAGATGATTTCTCAGGTACAGAATTCTAAGTGTTTTCTTCTCTTTCTCAGCACTTCAAAAATTTTACTCTCCTCTCTTCTTGCTTGCATAGTTTTGGAGGAAAAGTCAGGTGAGTTCTTTTTTTTACTCCTCTATAGGTAAGATTTTTTTCCTTGACTTTTTTCAGGATTTTTTTCTTTATTTTTGTTTCTCTGTTTGAAAATGATTTTCCTAGGTGTTGTGTTTTGGGGTATTTACCCTATTTGGTGTTGTCTTTCCAATGGGTTTCAGCCTGAGGCAAGTTCGCTATAGATTCAATGTGACCAAAGAAATTGACAGCAAAACGCTCTTGGGGTGAAAGGGTTTTACCCAACTTTATTTCCAGGTGGCAGGTCAGTCACTAAAATCCCAGTCACTCACAGCAAGTCTGTATGCAGCAAGCCGGTCTCTGGCTCTGGGCTCCTCTACCTGTACAGCCATCCTCTGGGCCTCTGATCTCGGCACTGCCACTCCAGCCTCTGCTCTGCTCTCCTGCAAGCTTGCAGCCATACCACCGTGTTGTGCCCAGAGCACTGGGCAAAGCTCTTTATATAGAGTCCACAGCCATGCACTGCCCATAGGTGTGCAGTGAGCTAATCAACCAGGGCCAGGTGAGAATCCTGGCCACAGGAACTCTCATTTTATCCACAGGTGTTCTCTGAAATTCCTGGATCTGTGGTTTGGTGTCTGACATTAATTTGGGAGAAATTTTCAATCATTATTATGTCAAATATTTCTTCTGTTCTTCTTTCTCTTTTTTGTTCTTCTGGTATTCTTACGTTATGTATGTTATACCTTTGTAGTTGTCCCACAGCTTTGAATATCTTGTATTCTTCAGTCAGTTTTCTCTTTGATTTTTGGTTTTTAAGGTAATAGTCCTCTAGCTCAGAGATTCTCTCTTCAGCTGTGTCCAGTCTACTAATAACCCTGTCAAAGGAGTATTTCATTTCTGTGACAGTGTATTTTCAGTCTCTGGCATTTCTTTTCTGGTTTCTTAGGATTTCCACCTCTGTGCTTACATAGTCCATCTGCGCTTGCTTGCTGTCTACTTTATCCATTAAAGCGCTCAGCATATTAATCATAGTTGTTTGAAATTCCTAGTCTAATGATTCCAACATCTCTGCCATATATGGTTCTGATGCTTTCTCTGTCTCTTCAAGTTGTATTTTTGCCTTTGGTTATGCCATATAAATTTTTTCCTGAGAGCTGGATATGATATACTGGGTAACAGGAATTGTTGTATGCAGGCTTTAGTAATGTGGTGGTGAGGTGTGGGGGAAGGGAAATCATCCTATAGTCCTATGATTAGGTCTCATCTTTAGTGAACCTGTATCTCTGGCCTGTGAACATCACAAGATTTACTCAGATTTTTCTCCTTCCCAGGATGGGAAGAGTGGATGAAGCTGGATATTCCCCTTGTTTACATGGAAGGCTGGAGAGAGCTAGTGTTGAGTATTTCCCTCTTTCAGGTCAATTAGGCTCTGATAATAACCCCCAGGTTAGGCTCTTGTTAACTAGCTTCACCTAAGGGCAGGACTTGTTAAGAACAGAGTGCTCTGGTATATTTCAAAATGGTCCTCTTCCCTTCCTCCTAATGGAAGCATGAAAGGAATGTTCCCCAATATTTACTGTAGTACCTGGTCAAGCTTGCGAAGGTAAAAATCATGAAAGTGTGCCCCTGCCCATCACTTGGATCCCCTGGAGTTTCAACTCTCAGAATTATCCATAAGAAGCCTCCGGTGAGTAGTCAAATACAGTTCAGCTTTTCCTACCTAGATAGTGGTCCTGACTGCAGTTTCTACTTGTGAGTCTCTGCTCTGGTAAGTCATGATGCCCCATATTCACTTGCGTGTTTCTGCAGTTATGGGGATAGAAGTGTGCTCTGTGTCTTCCCTTTTCTTACAGATCTAAGAAAAGTTGATCTTTTATTCCCGTTAGCTTTTTCCTTGTTATCAGGATGGGGTAGTGACTTACAGGTGGAAGTGAAAACTACCCCTTTTCTTCTCCCCCTCCTTCCCTTTTCCCATGAACTTAATGACATAAAACAACCCAGTCCCACCAGCAGTGTTGGGTTGCTTCCCTCTCCGACTTTGAATCTATTCCGCCTCTTTTATCATCATATTTTCCTCACACTTTTGCCTTTCTCTTCTCTTTTTATGGATTTGTGATTAGATTAGTCCCATTCAGATAATCGTATAGTCTTCATTTTTTAAAGTTCTTAACCTTAGTTACAACTGCAAAATCACTTTGCCACACAAAGTAACATAATCACAGTCCCTGGGAATTAGAGCATGGAGATATTTAGGGGATTATTCTGGCTATCATTGTCTAGACTGCTATCATATTATGTATGCCTGGTAGAGGTGGTTCTTATACTTATTTTTTTTTAGGATTATCTTTCTTATTCTTAAATTCTATAATAACCTTGTTTAGTTCCACAAAACATTATGCTTATATTTTGATTGGGAATTGTTGAATTTATGGATCAATTTTAGGAGAATTGGTATTTTACAGTATTGAAACCTAATAATAAACATTGTTTTCCCTCACAATTATCTTATTTTCCAAGTTTTTGAAAGGTTTTCTTTAATTACATTGAACAAATTTCCTAGTTGCCCTTAGAGATCATGCTTTGTTTGATTTATTCCTAAGGGTTTCATATTTTTTTATCCTAGATTCCAAGATATTATTTGAATAAATTCCTGTTTTAACTTGACATCATGCTGAAGATCTAGAAACTGTCTTTAAGAATCACTGTCATTCCAGTTGAAAAACTCTGCCTTCGTAGCTAATTCACATGTAGTTTTATCTAACTCCTGTTTGGGGTCTTGACTGGTTTTAGCACTAAGTTAATGACTTAATGTCATTGCCTTGCATGAATATTTAACCAAGTTATTTCAAGTTTCTTGATATCAAGAATGCAGTATCTTTAACTTCAGTGACAGATTTATATACTAAAAGAATATCATTCAAGTGCTATAATTTAATAAGTATAAGTAAAAGTGTCAATAATGAAAAATGTGACATCATCACCACTGTTACTGCATCAGTGTAGGTAATGATGTAATCATGTCAGTCACTTAAAATTGTAATTGATACTATAGTCTCTCATTACATTTCTGTCTAGAAGAACTAACTTATCTTTCTAGATAATGACACTGTTCAAATGGTTTCAAAATTTTCATGACAGAAGTAAAATCTAATTTCTTAAATTTGTCATTTAGAATTCTAAAAATATGTGATTTTAAACAAGTTTTCTTTCATCAACTTTTCCTTGTCCATTGATCTCCAAATCACACTAAAGTTCCAGTCCCAACAGGTACCTATGAACTTGGTCTAATAATCCAGGCAATTTCATGCCTCTCTGCCTTTTCCATGTTATTTACTTTAGCTAAAATCCCTTTACCTCATTCAGCAAAACACAACATTTTCAGTGCCTCATGGACTGCAACCTCCTTTACTCATCTCAACAGCAAGTATTTTTCAGTTCCTGCTTTGTGCTCCCTTTATACCTTACTTTTGCTTTGGTTTATAAAATTGCAAGCTTCTTGAGGATCAGGATTGATTCTTACTCAACTTTTGATTTCTGGGAAGAGTGAGAGTACCTTGTGTATAATAAGCATTCGCTGCTTATTTTTTTAATCATATTTTTAGTATAAAATGTTTAGTATCAAGATGTTTTTAGTATAAAATACATTCATTTATAACCTTGGTTATATTTAACTGAACTCAAGAAATTGAAAAATCTGAATGGTTATTTCATATTTCAGTGTTCATGGTTATCATATATAAAGTAGGCATAGATCAACTTCTATGTTATTCTCAATAAAACAAGCTGTGCTTTGTATTCTTATTTCTTTGAACCTGAATTCTGTCAGACTTCAGAGAATAAAGAGATTTAGAATCTGCCAGTTCTAGGAACTCCATGAAACATTTGTTTCTCTAAGAAATATGTCTATGGGTTAGCTGAAGCTAATCTTTCTGCCATGCCAAAAAAGTACACTGAGCCAGTTTGAAAGGGTCAGGGACAAGTGTAACCACCTAAAAGAAATATTTGATGAAGAATCCTAAACATAAATGTTCCCAACAATTGTCTTTCTCAACATTATATAAATGCAAGGCACATCCCAATGTGGCATCTTTTAAGAGTGAAGGGATTACATATCTTTCATACAGTACTATGCTAAAAAGAAATAAATTCCATGGAATCCAAGGAGAATACAGGTCTTACATCTTACAGATGAGTTGGAAAGATAGATGAATATGAGTGTCTGCATTTGAATATCTAAAGCCTTTTATAACATTATATCTTTTGCTCTCAAACACAGTTCGTGTCATGAAAACACTTCTAATATTTAACAGAAAAGTACTCTGAACAACTATATGGGTAAGAGAGATTGACATATTAAGTAGTATCTCCAAATACAAAGATGCGGAGAGAAATACTTCTTTTATTCTCTTAAAAAGCAATTCAGTGAATTAGGTAAAATGCTTGGAAATACCTAGTGATGTTGCTTAAGTGGTCATTGTTAATTCTGCTCGAAGATAGGTAGCAATTCCATATAAAATTGGCACTTTCTTTTTTCCTTTGGTTGGAAGATTTTATTGTTCTGGGGTTTGCTTGTTCATAAATGTCAGAATAGGGTCACTTTTTTCCCTTTTCTTAAATCTATCCCAGGCAATAGAAGAAAATTGTGTCTTCTTTAGTTTAGAAACACAGATTATCTAATTAATTATGTTCATTCAAAAGCAAATCTTTTTTAGTACATTTCACGTATCAGGCACTATTCTAAATGCTGGGATATGTCAGTGAACAAAACACAACAGAAAAATAAACCTAATTATTTGTGGTCTATAGTCTAGGAAAGAATTGCAGGTAGAAATTCATAATGAATTAGTAAAATATATTATATATTAAAAGTAAATAACTGCTATGGAAAAAATAGGCCACATTAAGAAAGATGATGTACGCTGAGAGCAGGAATGGGTGGGTGAGTTTCATAATCTAGGTAGGTGTTGTTAAGGTAGGTTTGGAGCAAAAAATTTGAAGAATGTGATTGCATTTGTCATGTAAATTTATGGGGAAGAGCTTAATAGGGAAAGGAGGTATCATGGGATCACATATTTGCTATTTATAAACTATTTAAAGGGAATTATGTGTCTATGACAGAGACATTCTCTAGAAAGTGAAACTCCTGTATATTCTGTCTGTTTTTGAGAGTGTATTAAGTACCAGGAAATTTGCTTGGTATTATTCCTTTGGGTTGTTCAACCTAATTATAGCCTTTCAAGGCAGGTGTTATTATTCCTATTTAACAGATGAGAAAATTAGTCTTAGCAAAATGAAAGATAGTTTAATCACTTACTAGTAAGTAGTGTGACTAGGATGCTAATAAATTCAAGTGTGTGTGAGTTTATTTTAAAATTTGCACTATTCATTATGTAAACATTTTACAGAATCCCATGAATATAGCCTGTTTTTCTGACTACTGGTAGAAAGTTTTTGCATGGAAAATTCAAATTCTGTTTTTAGTGATTTTAAGATTCAATAATGAGAAACTAGTCAATGCAATTTTATTCAAATTATCTTGGATAATTAGAGTTCAGAGCCCTTGCTTTTTATTTCCTCTTCATCTGTGTGAATTAAAATATACTGTAGCTTTGAGATAAAATCCTATATTTTCATGTCCATGTAATTTAACTTAGTAAGTTAGGGAACATTGTTAATACTTTTGGTCATGTATGTCATTTTGGTAAAGACTTTAAATCAGTTACCATGTTGCTTTTTTTAATTGCCTACATTTAGAAAGAAGACTGAAGTGCTTCCAATTGCACAATTAATCAATCATCTTTATAACACATTTGGGCTATAGGTCCCTTCAATGTAGGACCCAGGCAGATCACTCCCATCCTTTTAGTTTATTTTATTCTTTATTCACTGTGTAAATAGTGTGTTTTACATGGTTATGCTTTTATTCTCTTTCAAGTTCTTTTTCTTTGTTATTTTAACTTTACCAGAGATAGCTTATCCCCAGTATAATAGGTAGCCAATGGTATACTTTAACTAAAATTTACTTCAACCAATTAAACTCTCAGGAAACAATCACATTTCTATCTTTGAGAAAATTTCATTTTATTTTCTAGAAAGGTATCCATAAAGATGTTTTGTATATTATTTCTCTAGGCAACACAAGTTTTTAATTGTATGGTATTCCTCAGACATATAGTTGAACACAGATTCATCTAATATAAATTGTGCCTTTTGCAGTCTTAGAGTAGGGAGAATGAAAAGGAAATTTTACCTGTCCTAATTGGTTTCATAAAGGATCCAGTTTTTTACTGGGTATCTGGAGAGTGATAATGGTAGATTGCTACTTTACCATACTGTTCTCTAAGTATCATATGTTGCAAATTTAAATCCTTTTTTATGGTAAAGGAAAAACCATCCATTGGTTTTCATTTGTCATCCATTAGGCCCCAGTAATTCTAATTCTACTAAAGTAGGAAAATATTGACATATTTTCTAAGTGTCTAGTTATATCTCTTTAACAAATACATTCTCATAAAAGGAGTTCTAAAGCACTAATTCCTCTCCATTGTATTCTATTTGGTGTTTTAAATAATACCTTTAGATGAAAATATGGTTAATTTGAAACTTACAGTTTTGGCACTGGTGGCATCTGGCTGAAATTCTTTCCTTTTCTTTTTTTTTTTTTAACCCTAGAAACTGGTTTTTTGATTTTCAAATTTGCATTTATTTTTGTTAAAGCCAATCTCTCAGTGATTATTCTCTTCTTAGTCTAGCTTTTCACTGGGAGTTTGTGATTCACTCTTCCTATGCCCATCAGACTCAGAGTGACCAGGTGTCATGAGATGACTTTCCTTCACTTCCTTTCATGAGATTTGCTGTTTAATATATATTACATGTTTTGTTAATAGTACCATCATCCATGATTTTCTCTGTAAATGTGCTGGTAGCCATTCATTATTACTAAAATTTAATTGGTTGTATTTTTGTTTTGTTATCTACTTAATCTCTCTTCCTTTACTTTTTTCTACATTTTAAAAATAGCCTCTGGACTCTCTCTTTATGTCCCTCTAATGTAGTCTCTATACTACTGCTAATATGAGCTTTCAAAATTCAAGTTTTACTTTCCTACTATTCTGCTTACATTTTATTTGTATTATATTGTCTGCAGGGAAAAAAAAACAAGTCCTTGGATTGACATTCAAGACTTTCTATGTTCTAAGTCCTGGTTATGCATCAATCCTCATTTCTTGCTACTATGAGACTTTCCTATATGATTATATTTTCTTAAATATATTGTATTGTAATTATTTCTTTTAATGTAATTTCTCTCCTGTTAGACCTTGAAGTTACTGAGAACTTGAACTTTATTCCACCCATCTTTGGATCCAGGTGTCTCATTCAGTGCCTGACACATTCTTGTCTTCCATGTTGTAAATGTTCTTATTCTTTTAAATGTTATATTTTGATTTAGAAGTATTTTTAAAGGTCACTGTAGTTTAGCAGATTATTTGATAAAGAAAAATGGGCAGTGATATGGAAATCAGACCACCTTCTAACTAGATGATAATAAACCTCTGATTCATCGTCTGTAGAGTAGGAAGAATAACCATGCCTTGCCCACTTCCAGATTGTCGGAGGATCACCACAAGTGATGGAGACATTTGAAAGATATTTGTGCATGATAAAGTTCACTAAAATAATACGCATTATTGCTACTGAAACTACGTGAAAATATTGAAATCTATTTTACCTTCTAGTAAAAACAGCAATATGAATAATAAGCTTGTTTAACTGAGAGTTACTCATATATTACTTCTGTGAAAAGGAAGTTTCTGCCTTATGACAATTTGGAAACCCTTTTTAATGTTCTCTTGGAGAAGTTTGTGTGTATGTTTCTATGTGTGTGTGTGTGTGTGTGTATGTGTGTGTGGTTATTACTATTATACGGCAGAATTATGAATTTCTCCTGTATGTTATTTAAGACAGATAAAACATTGATCATTTGTTTTATGATTGACATAGAGCAGAATACAATCATTATTGTAATTATTTAATTTCTTGTATAGAAACACATACATTAAATAGTAAACTAAAATTTTATGGAAGGAAAATTTCAGGATCACAATATGATTCATTTTTTTAAAATTCTATGACATTGAAAGTAGGGTAAAAGGGACTGAAATATTTTTTTCTTTGAATTATCTAAGTTTTGAAATATCAAAGATTCAGAAGTTTCTTGCCTCTCAGATACTTTTTCTTTAATAGGAGACAGGAGGGGAGGGCAGTAAAGACATTGATGGATGTTTTAATCTGGGAAGCAGATTTCTGAGTCTTGAATACATCTTGCCAACTATCAACAGTAGCTTCGCTTTCACCCTCAGTTCATTGCTTTGGTGTGAAAAGAGAATGAACAAGTGATGCTAGTGTTTGCAGTCACTGATATGACCCCAAGAAATGTTGTCTGTGGGAAAGTGACAGTGGCCTGTAACAGGAATGATTAATTGCTGTGAGAAATGAGTGAAAGTATTTATTAGAATGTTAAAGTTTGGAGATCAATTTTGGGGCAGGTAAAGAAGATATGGAGTTATAATAATCACATCCTATCTTGTACTGCACTGCCTTTTATAATTTGCCACTTCTACACTTTTCTGTACACTCCCAGAAATTCATTTCTTATTTGCTAATATAAAGCAAGAATATTTCTTCTTCAGCTAGTACTTTGCAAATACAATGCCTACACAATCTTGCCTTCCTTACTCAATTTTATAACAATGTCCTTAGTATTCACACAAACTCTATAGATTTATAATAATTGATTAAATTTTGATTTAATGGCATTTTTTTTTCATTTTAGTCACAATTTCCTAGGAAAATTATAGTAGATTTAGAGTGACCCAGAGATGGTCATTCCATCTCCATTCTCATCTCTTTATTCTTTTCCTTTGTGAGGCTGAGTTTATAATTTAAGCAGGAAACAAAGCAAATATATAAAAAAATAATTCCTTAGGAAAGAGTAATGAAGTCAAACCCATATCTGGAAGTGTTATTATTGACTTGATTGCAGGTTGCTTTTGGAAAAGAGATCAATATTGATATTTTCATTCTTTCACATATTATTTTGGCTCACCTTTTGGCAATAGCAATAACATTAGCCTGTTAAAGAGCACTCATTACTTGGGTCTGCACTAGAGGTTTTATGGACAATTTCATATTTAATTCT
This sequence comes from Smutsia gigantea, assembly GCA_032199065.1. Lineage (NCBI taxonomy): Eukaryota > Metazoa > Chordata > Mammalia > Pholidota > Manidae > Smutsia > Smutsia gigantea. The sequence continues at coordinate 9,342 of JAVSCE010004076.1, read as the reverse complement.
CATAATTGTGCTAAAGATGATAGCATTAAGGCACAGACTGACTGATTTTCCCATGTTCACACAGTTCATCTGGTGGATGGAATAAGAAACTTCATTAAGATCTGTCTGAATCTAAAACCAGGGCTCTTTGTATTACCAGATAGAGCCTCTCAGGTTTTATCTCCTAAAACTCATTTTCTATACCAATACTCTATTTGGTACTTGGTGAAATTTTCAAATGGCTTTCCTCTTCCATTTTTCTCCAAAGATACTTAACATAGAGAATGTTAGGACAGATTAAGCAGCCAAACAAGAGACAGAGGTCTGGGATCTCAGGTTTCAATCGTGTCTCAAACAATTTTAAACTGTGACACCCCCAGCCCCACACCATCACTCTGAGCCCTGATTTTCACATATTTAAATTGAAGATGAAAATAAGCCAGATCTTTCACGAGGTTTCAATGAGACAATATGTAAAATATTAATACAACACAAAACATGGTGCTTCACACACTGGCGTACTTCATGTGTTTATTATTATGTGGCATTTGATTTAACATTTGGATTTTTTAATTTAAAAATATAATTTTGTATGTGTCTTTTCAATTGCTGGCATTTTTTTCCCTGTTTGATGACACTTTTTTTTATGGAGAGATTTCTGAAAGTGTTTGTGACATGAGAGAACCTCTGGGAAAAGAATAGCAATTTATTCCCAGTATTGAGATATAAATGACAGGACTGCTGGCCAGAGGTCCCTGGGTAGAAAGGCATGACTGCGAACAACTTCTCTTTGTTGAATGAAGTTCTTTCTGTAGAGAAAGCTATTACTTTACAGATTGTACATGAAAGCCCTTTAGACTTCTTCTAACTTATGTGTATTTTAGTTTAGACATGAGGCTCGGGCTTTTTTTGATTTCAACATGTCAGTTAATTTGTTATTGCATGTGCATGGTTTGATGAGGCATTGAGAGATTTTTCTTTTTACTTGTATCATACCATTTTATCTACTTTTACTTCTGAAGATTTGTTAAGATAATAGTAGTAGTCTTTGATCACCAGTGGGATACTGACAGTCATGTGCTGGTAATTGCTTACCAACCAATTCTTTAGGATAAAAGAAGCACACACACACCCTACCTCCCAATAAAGAACACTCCAGGAACTTTTTATTTTTCTGTTTTAATAATCTTTCTGATTTTTCCTTGCTCCACTCAAATTTACCATTCACAAAGCTACCAGTTATTTTTCTCAAATACAATTTAACAACAAAACGCCTTTGTTTCAAAGTATTCACGGTTTTTCTATCACTCCCAGAATTTTCTATCATTCACATAGTATTCAAGGGTGGACATTATATGTCCTCTGCTATTTCCCAGGCACAGATTTTGTCATGTAGTACCTTGTATTTTATGTTTCCCTCAGGTATACCATGCTACTTTTATTAGCATTAACTGTCTCTTACTTCTGGAATATTCTTTTCTCCTCTCTAGACTAAATAATTTTTTTTTTTTACCTACTGAAATTCAGTCTGTCACTTCTGGTTTGGAACTACTATCTCTTTGCCTGTTCACATAATCTGCACATATTTTCAGTCACTGCATTTGTCTCCACCACTAGACTTGGTGTTCCTTGAAATCAGGTCATGAGACTTATCTTCAGAATTAAACCCCATAACTGGCACATATTAGACAATCAATTAATATTTATTGAGTGGAAAAGTAAATGAATGGGTAAAATATGAGAAAGACAAGTTTTCTGAGGTTTCCCACAGGAGTAGAATGTCTGCATACATTGTACATGTTTTGAAATTTTGTTTAGGGGAATGGGAGTAATATGCTCACCTCTTTCATATCTTATACTTTAATCTTCTCTATAGAATTGGAACAAGCCAAGTGCTTACATAGGGCCATAAATTACTTTGGTGACATGTGTACTTAAAGTAGCTTTAGAAAGCTTTGTTACACACTTACTAAGATTTCTAAGGATTTTTTTTTTTTTGACAGGCACCTTCGGTTTTGAGAGGGGAAGGCTTTCATTTGTTAGAAACAGGATTTTAGAACTCAGATCTTTTATTCTGAGCAGTAAATTCCCCAAAGATTCATTTTATGTTCACTAATGATTCAAGAACCCAGGAGACAACCCATGCTGAACAAATCACTTTTTCCTAGTCAGATAAGCATTTTGATAACCTTTGGCAAAGAGAACTCAATGCTGTTGTTGAGGCCACATGTTCCCTTCTTATTCACATGTTTTTACCTTTCAAAATATTAGCTGCTGACCTTAGAAATAATAAGTCAATAGACAATAATGTTGTCAATAAAAAGGACCATTTAATAAAAAAATTATTGGACACTTGAAGACAGAATATTTTCAAAGATTATTTTTTCTGAAAGAGTTTCTTAAGCAATTCTTTGGATTCAATACTTATGTCAGTGAAGTATTTTGTAACAACCCAATTTAAAATCTACAGCAGTGTTTTCAATGTCTGTTGATAATCTAATGCACTTTCAATCAACAGATAACGTGAGATTTTAACAAAGAAATATTTATTATATTAATAAAATTGTATATCAGGAAAAACACTCTTTAGCTAGTCTTTATTTCTTTGTGTTATCTGGAATTGTATGCTATAACTCTGACATATGGGGTTATCACATCAAATAAAAGCATAAATCATTTTCACTTCTCCAGTTTAATTGAAAAATCTTATTTCAAAAAAGAAATGTGACTGAAGGCTTATTAAAAGTCTTTAAAAATACCTTATTATCTTCCAGGATTTTGTAAGTAGGTCTCTGGAATGCAAGTTCAGGGTTTATTATTTTTGTGCTTGAATAACTAGGAAAATTGTACATTGAACTTATCAATGCTTAGTAATTATTTATGGTACCGAATGTTTTCTCTCATTGTGTGATAAACACTGTACATGAGCATTTCCCTCTGTAGTTAAAAATTCTGTGTTTCTCCTTTATGAACTCAAATTATTATAAAAGAATTTGTAGTTTCTTATGTTAAGTATAACATCTAGGAAAATAATAATGCTGTGATTTTAAATTATAAAAGCAATTTTAACATTATAAATTAATTGTTAATATAAATTTAAAAATTTATTTAAAAAGTTAATAAACAAGGACAACTTAATATTGTTTCTGAAGCTGGACTGGCAGAAAGCTAAGAAATTGACAATTTATTCGTTACCTACTGCTGATCCAAGGAAATTAGAATATAAATATGAGCAAGGTATGGTCCTTTCCCTTAATACAGTAGGAAAAGGCATATTCCCATCATCATGTAAAACTGAATATAGTACACACATTTGATGAAACACACCTCCACACACCCATATAGTCCCAATGCAAGGGATTGAAAATGGTGAGGAAGGTTTGAGAGAAGTAGGATTTGTAGAGGGAATAATGTTGATAAGAGAGAGGCAGAAGGAATGAAATAGCACAAGCACAAAGATGGGAAAACATAGGCCATATTCAGTAGAAAGCAAGACTGTCAATATGACCAATACATATACTTCATTTTTCTGGGGAAGATCATGTGCAAAGGCCAATTTAGATATGAAAATAGTAAGCGATGATCGCCATAGTGAGTCATCTGCACATAATCTGTAGCCAAGGAAGAGTATGTAAAGCTTCTTGATCACTGGTTTAATGAGATTCACTTTCCCTGGTCATGGCATGTAGACTGCATTCTAACAGTGATTGAATAGTATGTACTGCTGGCAGAATATTGTTGCGTACACAGTGGCAGACATATACATCAATGTGTTTATTATATGTTCTGCAGAAGTACAGGAAGAAATATTATAATGTCTCTATTTATATTTTTATCAAAATCACAAGGGCATTTAGTTTCCTTGATACATGGCTTTTTGTCATTTTGCTCTTACTGTGGCATACACATTCAGCTTATTTTATATATTATACTTGTATACCAACATGTCCTAAAGATAGTTAGTGTTATAATAAAACACATTTGAATGGTAAAATGTTATTATGTTTTCTATCAAGATAAGTTACCATGAAAATCTTTTTGCAGCTCAACATTTTACTAATTACCTCCACGCAGAGCCTAAAGAGTTCTAAAATTTAAAAGAGGAGTTATGTATTTTCCTTTTGCAAAAAATATTGCTCTGAATTTGTTGACATTTTGTTAAATGACAAGTGACTGTCAGTAATAACCTAATGATTAACTACTATAAAACTGAAAATAAATATAAAAGTTCTGCTCTTTCAACATAAAAGTGACCTTTTTACAATAAGGGAGAAATTTAATGGTTTTCAAAAGAAAGTTGTGCTATGGCACAGTGTTATTTTGAAAACAGGTGATTTGAATTGTGCTAGTTATTATGTTATTTTATTGTCATAATAAGATTAGTAATGCCTTTACTAACAAGATTAGCAGTACCTTCATAATTACTTACGAATGAACATAAAAATAAAACAAAATTATTGGAAATAGAATTTTCTCATCTTTTTAAATGTCTAAATGAGAGATTCAAGAAAGGTTTAAACCAGCTTAATACAATTTTTAATAAGTTCTATTAATTTCTAGATATTCATTAGCATCATCTCAGTTAAAAACCTGTGAACATTTGGTTGTTTGGGTTAAACCTGCTAATCAGCACAGACTCATCACAACCGCCCTTGCCCCTTCTTCCTTTTAGAACTTTGCCTCTTTCATGGTATATTTTTCAGGTATGACAGTCACTAAAACATAGTTGTGAAATGTACTTATATTAAACATAAATGGCTAAATTAAAAATTTCTAAATAAAGATCAAAAACAGATGTATGATCAATCACTTTTCTTTCATTAAAATATTATAAATATTTGATTCTAATGAGGCCTAAAACCTGATTTATAATTACAATGCTATATATCCTTTAAAAATCTCTATCTGGTACATATACATATAGTGCATATAATATTTAGAATGATATGACATTTATAACTAAATCCATATTAATCTTTGAAGACACCCCTGTTCTAGCTCAGCAATTTCTAAACCTTTATAGCTATGGACTCTTCAAATAAAATCATTAAAATCCAACCACATCCTTTAATTAAAACAACAAAATTATTTTGATCAAGATGGATTTGCTTTGGGCTTTGGAGTGTATGTAAGATGTCCCAGTCACTCAGCACCCTTTTCCTTGACTCCTTTCAACAGCTGGAAAGCCCTGGAATCTTCCTGGTAGCACAGTTTGAAAAGCATTGATCTAAGTGATAAAGATTGTTTTCTATTGTGTAACGGCATATACAACGCATATCTTCCATTCCTAGAACTGTCTTCTCACACCTTTCTATTATAACAATCCACTCTTCATCTTCCCAGCAACATCTTAACATCATATAGTTCCACTTATAAGCTCCTAACAACCAACAAAAGCTTAATTTTTGATACTCACTAATATTCCTAAATTTGAGTTTGATCCAAACTGCTAAATTCTTAAAACAGCAGAAGTCCATGTATAGGCATGAGGGGTACAAATTGAGGCACACTAGATTTGATTTCCTAACCTCCCTTCAACTGAAAGGTATTTCTGTAAATCTCTAGCATACGGATCCTCTCAAAGTACAAAGAAGTGAATGCTACACAGTGCTCATTGGATTGAATTCAGTATCCTAAGTCTGACACAGAGCAGTCAGTAGTTGGTCTGGCCTCCTGAGCTAATGTTCGAATGGGGAGATACATAGCTTGTACTCTGCTATTCTCTAGCCTCTTGATTTAATTCTTTGTGCATATTTAACAAGCTATAATGGCACTTTAAAAGTCATTAATCCACATAGAATCTTGAGATATATTTTCTTGGCATGTTTTCAAGTCACAGTTATTGTTATTTAAACTGCAATAAGTACTGTTAATTTTCTTATATTTAAAATAACAATAATTCAGCTTAATAGCAGGTATTAATTCAGAACACAAATAATTCAAACAAAAAACACATGTAGATAGTGAAAAATCTCTTAAATTACTGATACTCTTATTACAACATCTTTACCTATATTTCTTTAAAGTTAGTGGACATTAGCTAACATCTAATGCATCTTTTTTAGAAATATGTTTCTCTCACCTAAAGAAACTGGCAATCAGATTACATAGTCCCAACACTTTAGCCACAGAGGTGGTTATGTGGCTCAGGTTGGCTAACCAGACATCCTTTTTTCCAAGCTACAGTGTTGCTCTAGGTATTGTCCTACGACAATGTCAGTCAATTTGACTTATTCCACGGACATTTGAGCATGTGTAAAAGAGAGGGTAAGAAAAAGAGGGAGAGAGAGATGATGTGGACTGAACAGTGTTTGGCCTTGCTGAAAACAAACTGGAGTTTTCAGTTCAATTAGCCAATATATTTACCATTTCTTTTTAATCTTTTTCTCTATGAATCTGACAGTTTATTGTATATGGTTTCTTTTTTAAAGATTTTTTTTCTTAAGTTGTATTTCATTTTAATTTAAAACTATCTGACATTTAACCACATATGCATAAACACACACATAAATATCATGACAGATTAAAAATGGCCAGGAGTTCTTTGACATATCTCCCTTTGAAAGATGGGGACTGTATCTTTCCTCTTTGAATCTAGGTTTTAAGGGTCATAGAGCTGATGCTTGCTAGTTTGGAACCCAGCCTTTCAGAGGCAGTTTCCACTTCCTTTTTCCTGGAGCCCTGGATTTCATTTAAGTCTGACAACTCAGAGTGCAGGCTATCTGAAAGCTCAAGGTAACTCATGGAAAGGTCTTGAGGTATAGAGGGGAGATACAGACAGAGAGACAGAGAGAAGCTCCACAAGCCTCAGCTGTTCAGCCCCAGCCACAGAGGCTCCAGAGGTTGTAGAGCTGAGATAAGCACCTGAACCCTGCTCAGATTCTTGACTCACATAATACTGAAATAAAATAAATTGTTGTTTAAGCCACTTCATTTAGTTTCACAAATATGGAAAAAAAAAATATGAAATGGTTAGAAAAGAACTTTTGCTTTATTATAGTCTTATTTTCCAAGCTTTCTATCCTTAGAAGATACTATTTCTGCAAACAGAAATGCAAGCTGATACATGTTCATAACAAATCACTTATTAGCTTTTAACTGGTTTTATTACTGTTCTTAAGTACTGTAATTGAGAATGCAACCCCACTGTTTGCTGCATCTGGTATAGACCACTTCTATCACCCCCATCCTTTTGATTCCACTGCCAGAGAATACCAACACTCTATAATTTTCTCTTTCCTCTTCATATATTTACAAAAGATACAATCTTTACAAATATTTTATATACTACTTAAAACTTTGCAATATACTGCGATCAATCCTTGCCAATAAACATTTTCTTATAAATTATTTATATATCTACATAGTATTTTATTATTTTGCTTTAAATACTTGGTCATTATTACTTTTCCTTAATATTTCAAGATGCTGATGAAGGACCAGCCATCATGTTCACATTCAAGGCAAGAAGAAAGGAAAAAACAACATATGCATGTTACCTTTTAACATAAAGTTAGAAATTTTACAGATATCCCATCATACTCTGTTACATGTCATTGGACAGAATTATGTCACTTCCTCATTCCCTTGACCTGTCTGCCCCAGACCACGGTGGTCTGGAAAAATGAATTTTTAGGTAGGTCCATTTCCATCTCCCCAAATTCAAGATTCTTTTAACAGGAAATATGGGGGAATTGACAATGGTTTTTCCACTATCTAATCTTAATCCTACTTAAAGGATATGTTTGAGAGAAAGAGAGAGAAATGTAGTTAAAGAGGATAGATAAATAGATAAAATCCAGGGCACTCATAAAAGTTAGATATCTGGGAAATGGAAGCGTAGGGGTTTTGGCGGTTTTAATTTTCTCTTATAATTCTGAATAATTTGAAGTTCTGTGTAAATATGAAGTCATATTTGGTGAGTTAATCATATAAATTGATTTTTTTTAATAATAGAATGTTCATAGGTAAATAAACATATTGCATTTGTTAGGAGGAATTTTGGATTTTTAAACAGCAGAAAGGAAAAGGGTTGACTTGAAATCTCTCTTAAAAAGTCTAGATACAGGAAAAGGCAACTTCTCTTTGTGTTATAATACAAAATCAAACTAAAAAAGAAAAAAACAGAAATGTATGTAAGTTTCTGAGAATGTAGCATATTGTAGCTCAATATTATTTCATTTACTCAGTGTCCCATATTTGAGCATACTTTGTTTATTTACTGAGTCTGTGAAATTGATGTATGTAATGAAATTATAACACTCTTACTTCTTTCCTGAAAACTGGATGCTTTCAGTGTGGCACTTTACTTTCCAAATTGCAATATGCTATATGCTATTACTTAATGCTTTGGGCTCTCATCCCATATGCTTATCTCAGTTCAGAAATTGCCCACATTCAGAGCAGGAATAATATTTTTTCTTTTCTTCAGTTGTCAAAAAAAAGTGTTGAAACTTGAAATGTTAACTGAGATTATATTTCTCATCATTTTAAACTTTAACAGGTTTTCTGTCCCAAATATAAAATACAGAAAGAAACCATGTGATATCATGAGACTTATAGTATTAGAATAATTGTTTGACTTGACTTATGGCTGCAGCAGTTACTGTCAGCAATAGCCCAGATCAACACTGAAAAAGAGGACACAGCTTTTTTCCCCTTTAGGAAAGAGGTGTTTAACTCCATTTCCTTTAGGAATCCTATCCGTGCCTCACTCATCTACGTGTTGAATATTTTTGAGCAACCATTAGTCAAGCACTGGGAATACAATGATGAATGAGACAGAAATCCTTGTCCTCAGAAAATGGGTAGCTATATAAGAGGAGTAGAAGATAAGGGTCTTATATTTTTGCTTACAGTGGTCTGAAGAAGTTGTGTACTCAATTATGGCTAACTTCTCCTATAAGCAAGTTTTAATAATGCTGTGATTAGCTCAAAGTATTGCTGAAAATTTGACAGCTTTCTCTGGAATTCCAAGGCAAGCCAGCCTCAGCACACTACTGTATAGGAGTCTTTAGGAGTGGATTTGAGAAATGAGTAGAGATGAGGAACTAGATAAAATGAATATTAGACAGCAGATTTCAGAAGGCAGACTCTAAAGAAAACCAAAATTATGATGAGGTGTGTGTGCACATGATGAGCACACGTGCATCTGCGCATGTCTGCATGTGTGCACATTTTAAGAAGAAACAAAATGAATTGAACAATTGTGTTTAATGAGTGTAATGAACCAGTGAGGAGAGAGAGAGTTTAAAGAAAAAGAATTATTGACTACATTACATTGCTGACTTGCTGTTCGGTCTCATCTGGATGAAATCATTTCACTCATCTCATGTGTCAGTGACAAATGGCTAATGATTACCT
>JAVSCE010004074.1:0-68483 GCA_032199065.1 Smutsia gigantea | reverse complement strand
GACCTAACAGACATCTAAGAACTCTACACCCTAAAGCAACAGGATACACATTCTTCTCAAGTGCACATGGAACATTTTCCAGAATAGACCACATACTAGGCCACAAAAGAACCTCAGTAATTTCAAAAATATTGAAATCCTACCAACCAACTTCTCAGATCACCAAGGTATAAAACTAGAAATAAATTTAGGAAGAAATCAAAAAGGCTCACAAATACATGGAGACTTAACAACACTCTCCTAATTAATCAATGGGTTAACGACCAAATCAAAACAGAAATCAAAGAATATATGGAGACTAATGACAACAACAACACAAAGCCACAACCTCTGTGGGACGCAGCAAAGGCAGTTCTAAGAGGAAAGTATATTACAATCCAGGCCTATTTAAAGAAGGAAGAACATTCTCAAATGAATAGTCTAAAGGCACAATTACTGAAATTGGAAAAGAAGAACAAATGAGGCCCAAAGTCACCAGAAGGAGGGACATAATAAAGATTAGAGAAGAAATAAATAAAATTGAGAAGAATAAAACAATAGAAAAAAATCAATGAAACCAAGAGCTGGTTCTTTGAAAAAATAAACAAAATAGATAAACCCCTAGCCAGACTCATTAAGAGAAAAAGAGAATCTACACACATAAACACAGTCAGAAATGAGAAAGGAAAAATCACGACGGATCCCACAGAAATACAAAGAATTATAAGAGAATATTATGAGAATCTATATGCTAACAAGCTGGAAAACATAGAAGAAATGGACAACTTCTTAGAAAAATACAACCTTCCAAGACTGACCAAGCAAGAAACAGAAAAAATAAACAGACCAATCACCAGTGACGAAATCGAATTGGTAATCAAAAAACTACCCAAGAACAAAACCCCTGGGCCTGATGGATTCACCTCTGAATTCTACCAGACATATAGAGAAGAAATAACACTGATTCTCCGTAAAGTTTTCCAAAAAATAGAAGAGGAGGGAATACTTCCAAACTCATTCTATGAAGCCAGCATCACTCTAATACCAAAACCTGGCAAAGACCTCACCAAAAAAGAAAATTACAGACCAACATCCCTGATGAATGTAGATGCAAAAATACTCGACAAAATATTAGCAAACCAAATTCAAAAATACATCAAGAGGATCATACACCATAATCAAGTGGGATTCATCCCAGGGATGCAAGGATGGTACAACATTCGAAAATCCATCAACATCATCCACCACATCAACAAAAAAAGAACAAAAACCACATGATCATCTCCATAGATGAAAAAGCATTTGACAAAATTCAGCATCCATTCCTGATTAAAACTCTCAACAAAATGGGTATAGAGGGCAAGTACCTCAACATCATAAAGGCTATATATGACAACCCACAGCTAACATCATACTTAACGGCGAGACGCTGAAAGCTTTTCATCTAAGATCGGGAACAAGACAGGGATGCCCACTCTCTCCACTGTTATTCAACATAGTACTGGAGGTCCTAGCCACAGCAATCAGACAAAACAAAGACATACAAGGCATCCAGACTGGAAAAGAAGAAGTCAATTTGTCACTATTTGCAGATGACATGAAACTGTACATAAAAAACCCTAAAGACTCCATTCCAAAACTAATATCTGAATTCAGCAAAGTTGCAGGATACAAAATTAACACACAGAAATCTGTTGCTTTCCTTTACACTAATGATGAACTAACAGAAAGAGAAATCAGAAAAACAATTCCATTCACAATTGCATCAAAAAGAATAAAATACCTAGGAATAAACCTAACGAAGGAAGTGAAAGACCTGTACTCTGAAAACTACAAGACACTCCTACGAGAAATTAAAGAGGACACTAACAAATGGAAATACATCCCATGCTCTTGGCTAGGAAGAATAAATATTGTCAAAATGGCTATACTACCTAAAGCAATCTACAGATTCAATGCAATCCCTATCAAACTACCAACAGCTTTCTTCAATGAACTGGAACAAATAATTCTAAAATTCATATGGAACCACAAAAGACCCCGAATAGCCAAAGCAATCCTGAGAAGGAGGAATAAAACAGGGGGAATTACACTCCCTGACTTCAAGCTCTACTACAAAGCCACAGTAATCAAGACAATTTGGTATTGGCACAAAAACAGACCCACAGACCAGTGGAACAGAATAGAAAATCCAAACATTAACCCAAACATATACAGTCAATTAATATTTGATAAAGGAGCCTTGGATATACAATGGGGAGATGACAGCCTCTTCAGCAGCTGGTGTTGGAAAAACTGGACAGCTACATGTAAGAGAATGAAACTGGACTACTGTCTAGCCCCATACACAAAGGTAAACTCAAGGTGGATCAAAGACCTGAATGTAAGTCATGAAACCATAAAACTCTTAGAAAAAAACATAGGCAAAAATCTCTTGGACATAAACATGAGCGACTTCTTCATGAACATATCTCCCCGGGCAAGGGAAACAAAAGCAAAAATGAACAAGTGGGACTATATCAAGCTGAAAAGCTTCTGTACAGCAAAGGACACCATCAGTAGAACAACAAGACATCCTACAGTATGGGAGAATATATTTATAAAAAACGTATCTGATAAAGGGTTGACATCCAAAATATATAAAGAACTCATGTACCTTAACAAACAGAAAGCAAATAATCCAATTAAGAAGTGGGCAGAGGACATGAATAGACACGTCTCCAAAGAAGAAATTCAGATGGCCAACAGGCACATGAAAAGATGCTCCACATCGCTAATCATCAGAGAAATGCAGATTAAAACCACAATGAGATATCACCTCACACCAGTGAGGATGGCCAACATCCAAAACACAAACAACAACAAATGTTGGCGAGGATGTGGAGAAAAGGGAACCCTCCTACACTGCTGGTGGGACTGCAAATTAGTTCAACCATTGTGGAAAGCAGTATGGAGGTTCCTCAAAAAACTCAAAATAGAAATACCATTTGACCCAGGAATTCCACTCCTAGGAATTTACCCTAAGAATGCAGCAGCCCAATTTGAAAAGGACAGATGCACCCTATGTTTATTGCAGCACTATTTACAATAGCCAAGAAATGGAAGCAACCTAAGTGTCCATCAGTAGATGAATGGATAAAGAAGAGGTGGTACATATACACAATGGAATATTATTCAGCCATAAGAAGAAAACAAATCCTACCATTTGCAACAACATGGATGGAGCTAGAGGGTATTATGCTCAGTGAAATAAGCCAAGCCGAAAAAGACAAGTATCAAATGATTTCACTCATATGTGGAGTATAAGAACAAAGAAAAAATACTGAAGGAACAAAACAGCAGCAGACTCACAGAACCCAAGAACAGGCTAATAGTTACCAAAGGGAAAGGGACTGGGGAAGATGGGCAGGAAGGGAGGGATAAGAGGGAAAAAGGAGCATTATGATTGCAGATGTAATGTTGGGGGGGCACAGGGAGGGCAGTACAACTCAGAGAAGACAAGTAGTGATTCTATAGCATCTCACTACGCTGATGGGCAGTGACTGTAATGGGGTTGGTGGGGAGGACCTGATGAAGGGTTAGTTTAATAACCGTAATATTGCATATGTAATTGTAGATTAATGATAATAAAATAAAGTATATTAAAAAAAAAACAAAAACATGTGCTCCTCTTCTTTGTCTGGGGAAGATTAACTGATCTCACTGAAGAATGACCCTAGATCTTAATGTTTAACACAGAGTTTTGGTAGGGGATTTCCTTGCATGTAGTTACATTGCTCTGACTGCAAATATCCTGCCTTGCTTTTTCCAGAGGCCCTCACCCTACTCTGTCTAAGGCCATGGTCCCTGTCTCACAAACACCTGGTGCCCTGCAGCCGCATGGGCCCTTCCTCACTGCCCCTCAGACATGTCTTATTCCACCTCTGGGCCTCTGCCGGGCTGGCTGCTCTGCCGGGACACCCTCTTTCCCTCACCATTACACAGTTCCATACCTTGCCCTTTCGTACCACCTGGTCTCCTTGCCCAGCACCCCGACCCCAGCTCCGCTCAGGCAGCCCCTGAGCCTGGCACACAGCTGGCCCTGCATGGATGGAGAAGACGGCAGTCTCTATGTCGCTGTGAGGAAACTGAGGCCCAGGGGGGAGGCCTAAGGTCCACAGAGAATGGCTCGGAAGCCTGGCCAGGCAAAGGCATTTCCTGTGGCCTGGGGGGCTGCGGGGTCCTAGGCAGCTGGTGGGGCCGCCACAGGACCTGGGGGCCTGGAGTGTGGCAGCTGAGGCTCCTGGGGCCCAGCCCCCACCCACTGCAGGAGGAGGGAGGGCCGGGAGGGAGGGAGGGAGGTGGCCGCCATGGCTGGCGCTTCTGGCACCTGGGGGAAAGGCCTGGAAGCTGGCCTCGTGTGTGTTCCTGGAGTAACAGGACAGTGGCCCCCAAAGGTCATGGTAGTGTACCCAAAACGTCCAGGAGATAAGAACATCCTGTGGGGAAGTTTTGTTTCATTTTTATGGCCAGGGCATGTACCTCCCGTAGCCCTATATACTGACCCATCTGTCATTCCCACAGGGAGGGGGTGAGAGTCTGGTATACTAGACCAGGACGAGATCCCATTCCTGCCCCTGTTTTATCACAGGACCACTCTCTCGCATGTATCCTACCTGATGGACAAGACTTGCCTGTGCTGGTGTCGTTAAAAGATGTATCTTATCGCCCTAAAAGTTATGTTCTCCTACAGTCCTGGTGGCCTGAATGCGCCCCCTGGCGGCCGCGAGATGAGTGCTCAGAACCCTGGGCTGCTGCCTGCCTGGGGAATGGACGGGCTCTGGACTTAATCTGCATGAGACTGTGAACCTTGCTGAATCCTCCGGGTTGAGGATTGCCATGATTTTATTGCTGTTGCTATTGTATGTCGTTAGTCTGGTCACAATGCTCCAGTTTTCTCATGCAGGGACCATTGTGGAAGAGGGGGAATGAGTAGATTGTAAGGGGAGATTTCTGGAGTGGTGGCCTTTGGATAAAATTGTAATATTTCCAGAATGTCTCGCCTGTCTTTAGTCATTTGCATATCCTCAGGGGTGGAGAGAAGTTCATCTCCATGTCAATGGGCAATTACCTGGGCCACGGAGGACTTAACCAAACCTGAGAGGTGAGGGGAGGTCCTTGCTTGCTTCTGCAGGAGCAGGAGAGATGGCCCCAGACAGCAGTTTGTAAGCAATAAACAGATTTTAAACTTTATTTCTCCCTTTGACCGATTTCGCGTTTAGAGGTATTTTCCCCGGGATTTCCTCCCCCTAGACTTTGCCCGTGGGCAGTGGGCTGCATTAGAAGTCCCGCTTTACCTCCACCTGGCCGTGGGGAGTGGACAGGACCTTCCTGCCTCTGCCCCCATGTGGCCTGATTCCCCGCCAGCTTGGAGACACCTCTGGGGCTAGGGGACCCTGAACAATTCCCTCCCGCCCCCACCCCATCTGTGAGCCTCTGTTTCCCCTCTCTAGAGTGTTGCTGGGTACCCTGTCTTGGTGCTCAGTGGGACCACAGGCTGGAGGTGCCCCTTGCAGCTTGCTGCCAGCCCCAGGGAAGGGACAGTCACGAGGTTGCTACTTCACAGCATCTGAAGCTGTCCCTGGGGTTGGAGCTGGAAAGCAGAGAGGGTCCTGGGGACAGGGCGTGGAGGCTGGGAGTGATCCTGGTTGAAGCCTGGCTGGTGCAAAGGCGCCGAGACCCAGCCAGGCTCCTGGGTCTCCCCCTCCATGTCACAGGGGGAGCTGGCCTGGCTGACCCTGCCCACTGCTCCCCCATGGAGGCCCCCAAGGCCAGGCCCTGGGGCCGTCTGCAGTGAGGAGGACACTGCAGGAGTGGAGCTGAGCAACCCCCCACACCCCAAGGCCCAGATCCACATCCCTGCTCCGCTGCCAGCCCTGCAAGCCCACCCAATCTCACTGACAATAGACTCCGATTCCATGGAAATCCTCCACGGGCTGTGGCTTAATCACCCCCTGATTAGCATCTTTGCATATTAATGACAGCTAATCTCACAGCACTATTTTAAAGGCACAGAAATTCTGAAACTGTGGAGAGGGTGAGGGTGGGTCTTCCTCACCAGGCCTGGGGGCTGAGCCCTGGATGAAGGATCCCTGCTCCCCCATCACAGGGACACCCACCCCTAGGCACACAGAGGCTCTGCTGCTGAAGTGGTGCACATCAACCTGGCATCAGCCTGGGGACCCGGGATTCTAAAATTTTCTGCAGGTGGCTCGTCCTGAGCATCCTATCCTGGGAAAGGTGAGGATTTAGGATCAGAATCTGTCTTAAACTCGGATTCTGTTACAGCCCCCACATGGTGTTATCATTCCCCCTCCTACGTTCAGGCCAGAAACCGGGGTGCCTCTGCAGCCCCTGCCTGCGCTGCACCCCACATCTGGCCCCTGGGCTCACTCCACCCAGGCTTGGGATGGCTTTTGGCTCCCACCTGCTCCCACAGCCTACCTCTGGGCCTTTGCACATGCTGTGCCCACACTGTTCCTACCTGCCCTTCCTCTTCACACATCACCTCTCCTGAGGGAACCTCTGTGCACCCCATGCCATCCTGCAGCATGCATGTGTCCAGTCCAGTCACCTCCACGTCGCCATCGCCAAACTGGGAAATTGAGGCACGGAGCAGTGAGGTCAGGAGCTGTGGTCACGCAGAGTCCTCCCAGCACCTCCTCTCCCACTGGCAGCTGAGGCTGTTGTCAGCAGGTGGCGGGGACAGGCCCGAAGTGCACAGGTGGGCGCATGCCCGGGGTGAGACCACGGGTCTTCCCAGGCGCCCTCTCCCCACGGAGCCCGCCCTGCGCTGGGGAACCCCCAGGATGCCCTGGGTTGGGGAATGTGGAGCCGGGTTCTATTCTCCCAGACCCAGACACACGGGAGCCCACGGGCAGGGTGGAGGAATTTCCACCCCGGGGAAGGTAATGCAGGCTCAACTGGCTCGTCCTGACCCCTCCATACGGGAACTTGTGTCGAGACCCTCTGGGAGGCCCGTGCACTGCTGGCCAGCCGCCCCGAGGTCACCTGCCCTGCTCAGTGTGGCAGCAAGAAGTTCCATGATGGGAGGGGGACCCAACACGTATCTCGGCTAGGCTCCAGGTTGAATCAGCCGGGGGATGTCAGGAGGCCCCCCCAGCCCAGCAGGGGCAAGAACCCTGTAAGTCCAGGGAGAGGAAATCCTGGGGCAAAATTCCTCCAAAAACCGAAATCAGTCAAAGGGACAAATGAAGTTTAAAACCCGTTTATTGCTTACAAACTGCAGTCCAGTGCTGTCTCTCTCCCTTGCTTAGGGAGAAGCAAGCACGCAAGCAAGCCCCTCCCCTTAACCTCCTAGGTTCAGACACGCCCTAGGTTGCCCAGGTAATTACCCAGTGACATGGAGATGAACTTCTCTCCACCCCTGAGGATATGCAAATGTACCAAAAGCCAGGGAGATATTCTGGAAATGTTACAATTTTACCCACAACTCCCATACAAGAGCAGGGCAGGGGAGACTGGACTGTTCTGCTCACACTCGGTTCAGCAAGCCCGGTAGGGGCTGGCAGGCACTGGGGCTTGACTCCGGCTCTCGCTCTTGGTTGTCCCCCAGGCCCTGGCTCTCTGCTCTCCTGGGCCCAGCAGCCTGGCCTCCCAGAACTACAAGAAGCATGGAAGGGGCCCTGGGCCCGAGGTGCCCAGGGGCACCTGTCCCAGCCGCAATGGACACAGTCTAGAAAGGTTCCGCCTTCCTTTTCTCAGAGGGGAGCAGCTTTGGCGAGCAGCCCCCACCTGTGTGTTGTTTCCAGTTTGAGCCCCAGGGGACACGTGATGATGTATATGAAAATGTATAAAGCGGAGCCCTCAAGGAGGCCGGGGGTGGTGGTGGTCACACTGCATCTGAGCCGGCAGCCTGGCCTTTGGCCCTGGCACTCTCCTGTCCTCTCTGAAAGGCTGGTGGAGGCCAGGGGCACATGGCCAGTGCACACATGTGCATGCAAGCAAACACAGACGCACACATGCACATGGCATCGTGCGTAGAGTCGTAGGTACTGTGTCTGAGTCTCTGGCCGGATTAGTGTCCACACCACTGTCAAACCTGCCCCCGTGGAACCCAGAATTCCTCTGTGTGTATAAGCTGTGCTCAGAAATAAAACTATCACTTGTCTGCGACCGTGGTCAGTGAGCGGTCATCCTAACTTTGGTTTCTGTATCTTTCTTGTATCTATCTCTGTGTTTTTCTTGAATCTCCCATCCACCCCTCTTAGGTTCAGCTGGATTATTACAGAGATGGCCTCTGCCACAATGCACACATTTAATCCTACACTTTGGGGGCTATTCAAAATATTTCATTTACAAAACCACTAATTACAAGTTTTTCACTTAACTCAGTCAGCCTCAGAGAAATGCAGTGGTGAAAATACAGTGATTTTTTTCCCCTTCATTATTTAGTGAAGAGTCACCTTTTCACACACACAACGACCAAGAAATTGCTCAGTAAATTCACAAAGATTAAGAGGTCTAAGTATATAGTCTTGGCTCACACAGAGAAAAAGTAGGTAGGATACATATATGATGAGAGAAAAACATATATTTTGATGAATATATGCTTAGAGAAATAAGACTTTCTAAACTGAATTTCGATTAATGTTCTTTATTTCATCTGGAACTGACTTTAAATCATTCCAGAAATGTCTGGTGAATCAGGATGCTAGAAATGGGTAGGGATGGTGTTTCACAGAAAAAATGGGACCCCTATTTGTTCTCAAAATGTTTTGTTTTTCCCACTTACCCCTGAAATTTTGGTTATTGACTGAATCTGGGGGGCTGGTCATTTCCCCTTATGTAATGTGTTTTAAGAAATGGAGAGTAATGTGTGAGACTAGGGTTCCAGTTCCTGAAACAAAACTTTCTTTTAAATGTCACACTTATCCACTAAATACACATTTGTCTTGACAGAGGTAGTGAGACCTGAAGTGGACGGGGCTGCATTCACTCTCAGACTTCTATGATGCGCTGTTGCCATGGTAACGTGCTGATGCCCACCTTGAGTTCTGTTTCATCTGCCACACTGTGAGCTGAGTAGTTCACTCTGGTGGCAGGTGAGAAGCTCTCAGCTTCCTACCCAGAGCCTTTTGAGATGGGAAACCTCAATTGTTGTAAAGGTATGTTCCCAAAGATCTCAGAATGCTGTCACTACTAATGGACTTGGTTAGCTTTTTCTCAAAATGTTTTTCTCATCTTCTTAAAATTCCCTTTCTCTAATTTGTCATACAGAGTTATAAATATGTTGTATAGTTTTGTTTATTCCTCAATTTCTATTTTTGGTTATTCTATCAAGTTGGTTGCCTTATCTTTTTCTCCATTTAGAAAAACGTACCATTTCCTCTTATACTCTGCATGTCTCACTTCCCAGCTCTGGGGAACATATGGCAGTTTTTTTAACCTCATCAGTTAAAATTAACTTCAGAAATTTAGAACAGTTGAGATGAGTAGGGAGGCATTTCCCACAAGGAAGGGAATCTATCACCATCATGAACCTTCCCTGCACTAAATGTGTACTGAGGTCAGCACACTGTCAGTCCTGTTACTCCTATTCATATATAGTTGACCCCTGGACAACGCTGGGTGGGGGCGCTGACCCCCACGCCCCCACCCAGTGCAGCTGAAACTTTTTTTTTAATTGACGTATAGTTGATATACAATCTTATATTAGTTTCAAATGTACAACACAGTGGTTCACATTATTAAATTCTGAGCCCACCTAGTGCAGTTACTGTCTGTCAACATAGAAAGACGTAAGAGAATCATTGGCTATATTCTCCATGCTGTGTTACCATTCCCACGAACAACTCATATTATGATTGAGAACTTTTGTGCCCCTTTATTCCCTTCCTGCTCACCACCCACTAATCCCAACCCCTCTCCCAAGGTAACGATAAGTCAGTGCTCAGTGTCTATGAGTCTACTACTATTTTGTTCACTTTGTTTTGTCTTTAGATTCCAAAAATAAGTGAAATCACATGGCATTTGTCTTTCTCTGCCTGGCTTATTTGACTTAGCATAATACCCGTTAGGCCCATCCATGTTGTCACTAATGGCAGGCTTTCTTTCTTTCTTATGGGTGAATAATATTCCATTACATATATGTACCACCTCTTCTTTATCCATGTATTTATTAACGGGCACTTTGGTTGCTTCCATATCTTGGCTATTGTAAATAATGCAGCAATAAACATAGGGATGCATATATCTTTTCAAATCAGGGATTTTGTTATCCTCAGGTAAATTTCTAGAAGTGGAATTACTGGGTTGTATGGTACTTCTGTTCTAATTTTTTGAGGAACCTCCACACTGCTTTTCATAGTGGCTGTACCACTTTATATTCCCACCGAGAGGGTAGGAGGGTTCCCATTTCTCCACATCCTTGCCAACACTTATTATGTCTTGTCCTTTGGATAATGGCCATTCTGACTGGTGTGAGGTGGTACCTCACTGTGGTTTTGATTTGTATTTCTTTGGTGATGTGAAGCATCTTTTTATGTGCCTGTTGGCCATCTGTATTTCTCTCTGGAGAAATGTCTGTTCAGGTCCCCTGCCCACTTTTTAATCAGGTTGTTTGGGGTTTTTTGTTTTTTGGAGTTTTTTTTGGTGTGGAGTTGTGTGAGTTCATTGTATATTTTGGATGTTAACCCCTTATCAGATAAATCATTTATGAATATATCCCCCCATAATGTAGGCTGCCTTTTTGTTCTGTTGGTGTCCTTTGCTGTACTGAAACTTTTTAGTTTGCTGTTGGTCCCACTTACTCATTTTTGCTTTTGTTTCTCTTGCATGAGATGTGTCCAGAAGAAATTTGCTTATACTTATGTTCAAGAGATTTTTGCCTTAAGTTGTCTTCTAAGAGTTTTATGGTCTCATGTCTTACTTTTAAGTCTTTAATCCATTTCAAGTTTACTTTTGTGTATGTAATTAGTAATCCAGTTTCATTCTCTTTCATGTAGCTGTCCAATTTTCCCAACACCAGTTATTGAAGAGACTGACTTGTTGTCATTGTATATTCATGGCTTCTTTGTCATATTGGACATATATATGTATGGGTTTATATCTGGGTGAATAACTGACTTCCCCCGAATTTAACTACTAATAGGCTATGCTTGATCTGAAGTCTTACTGATAACATAGTCAATTAACATATATTTTGTATGTTAAATGTATTATATATTGTATTCTTTCAATAAAGTAAGCTAGAGAAAAGAAAATATTCTTAAGAAAACCATAAGAGAAAATCTGTTCCCTGTACTATAGTGTATTTGTTGAAAAACAATCCACTTATAAGTGGACCCACACAGTTCACACCCATGTTGTTCAAGGGTCAACTGGAAATAGTTGTCCAAAAGAGATCATTAGAATGTGAGTGTCCATTTGTGGAGTATAACAATGAAGCAAACTGAAGGAACAAACAACTCCAAGAAGGGACTAGTTGTTACCAAAGGGGAGGGGTGGGGGAGGGGAGAGGGAGGGGTGAGGGAGAAGCAGATTGAGGGGCATTATGACTGGCACACATGTCATAATGTCACAGGTGTCAAGGGGAGGACAGTGTAGCACAGAGAAGACAAGCAGTGACTCTATGGCATCTTCCTATGCTGATGGACAGTGACTGCAGTGGGGTGTGAGGGGGGACTTGATAATACGGGTGAATGTAGTAAGCACAATGTTTTTCATGTGAAACCTTCATAAGAATGTATTTCAATGATACCGTAATAATAAAAAAAAGGGATGTGAGTGCCTAGGTTTCAATTTATGACCCGAAATACATATTTACTTTTATGTTGTAGGTATTATCCAAAATTACATTTTACAGAGAAATCAATTATATGCTACCACCCAACTCATTCAGCACCCCAGATGGAAGCAAGGTGAAAATAGAGTGATTTTTTTCTCAAAGAATAGCCAGTCTTTCAACATACAATGAAAGAGACAATTGGTTAATGAATTTAGTGACTATAGATAACCAAGTACATAGATTGTTAGTAACACGCAAAGAAAAATAGGTAAGTACATAGATGAGACAATTAAATTTTATGTAACTAGATAATTGCATACATTTGCAGGGAAAATTGTAACTTTAAAAAAGAATGAGTATCTATTAAAGTGGTTTCAGTGTAATGCATTCCTTAGTTCCTTGACCTTTCGTCCAGATCTCTTTCCAAAAGCTAAGCTATGGTCTTTTCTATGACTTGGCAAGAATCTCAGGAATTTATGCTCTGTTTGGAAGCACTTGTATTTGTGAGGAATAAATAATGCAGGATGACATTGTTTCCCATATTTGAGAGCACAGGACTTTCTAATAGCTGGTGACCCTCCCTTCCTGTGAGCTGGAGTTCATCTCATCTGAACACACTGTCTGCCGACCAGGAAGGAGTCCGGCCCCTGGATCATTCTGGAGAACAATGACGCATATTTTTTGTCCGGGGCCACAGGGTGTGTGGGTCCAGAGTCACCAGCACTGACTCATTTGTGGACTGACTGTTTCACCAGGCCTCGGGGCGTCTTTACCTAGAAAGCCAAAGGCTTTGATTCTCATGTCTCTCCTGCTCACTCCGCCTTCTTCTTCCAACAAGGGGGACGGCCCAGCAATAGCTCAGTCCGTGCTTGTTAACCACCCACACCCATGTTCCTCCTCTGTCCAATCAGTCTCAGTTCCCTGAGTAATTCCTGAGCACCACCACTGTACTGACTCAATTCCGCCTCTTCCTAGATGACCCAGAGGACGTGGTGATGCCCTATGAAAGCGAGGCGGAGCAGAAGGTCCAGTCAGGAGCCACGGTAAGGTTGTCTTCCTTCAAGAGAGAAACACTGATTGCTTTCTCGGTTTCTTTTTCAATCAAGTTTAGATAGGAAAAACTGATCACATACAGAACAAAGATATTAGGTAGTGCTTATTTGGGAGACAGGGATGGAGCAGAATCTTAGCCGCTGATACTTGATTTAAAAGGGCATCCAGAATGGGCAGTCATGGATTGTAAACTGTATTTCATGGGCCCTTTTCCTCAGCAGCTTTTCCTTTTTGGATTAAGAATTTTGTAATTTCCACACAAACCAGACTGGAGAGCTACAGTCTCCAGGAAAAGCTTCGCCTTTTCCATATGTGCCCTCGATGCTTGTTTGAGGGACCTTTGACTCAACCATGGCATCTGGTTTTCTACAGTCACCAAGAGAACAAAATTCCTGTGCAAACAGGACACAGAGTGGTCTGATTCTCACGGTGTTTTCTCCTCTGTAATTGCAGGTGGCATTAGGAGCAAGAGAAAACCGTAAGTCTCCCAGAGTTCCTCACTCGTTAAGGAAATAATCTAGATAAGCAATGTGGGGCTTTCTTGCTGACTTTAGTCTCTGGAGCCACCCTCCTTCCAGCTGCCTGGTGGCAATGGGGGTTGGGGGTGTAGTAAGAAATGGGTTTTCCAGGTAAGGAATTATGGCCAGTTGCACAATCCCTGGGTGCAGCTGCGTTCCATTTTATCTAAACCTCATCCCGGGCTGCTCAGACTTGGCTCAGAGCAGGAGTGGGACACGGAGGGTCACAGACATGATTCATGAAACCACTGAAGCACCAGCCCAAATGGCCGCTTGCCGGTGAATTCACTGTAACTGTTTGTGCAGGCAGGTCAGCTGAAGGGACGCTAATTCCTGGCAGACCCGTCATGAGGTCAGAGAGGGACGTGGCTGGGTAAGCAGACAAAGACCTGAACTAGCCTGACTAGCCAGAGAGGGGAGCAACTGGCAGAGGGGTCCAAGACTGATAAACAAGATGTGGTGGAAACTGACTGGAACCAGATCTAACCAGGAGGGCATCCAGTTTGATGGGGAATAGATCTCTGACTTCATTACAAACTCATTTACATAGTAAAAATCACGCCTGTCAGTGCCATGACAGTTTCTAATTGTCATGACAACCCCTGGAAGAGACCTAATAAGGAAAAGCACCCCCTCTTTCTGAGGCTCTCCCCAGAGAGGTCACGACTGTTCCGCCCTGTCCTTTGGCTGCTTGTTGTACTTCCAATAAAAGAGCTAACAGACCGCCCGGGAGGGGCTCCTCTGCCTGTGGAGCACCCTCCCTGCCTTACTGTGTGCCCTGCAACCCCTCTTAATAAATCTGCCTTCTGCTGTACCATTTGATTTCCATCCTGCACATGGCCCAGAACTCGCCTCCCGCATCCTCCTGTACTAGTCACTGGGCACTTTGGAATGTTCCAGGTTCTGAGTCAGCTTGGGAGCCAAACAGACCACTGGTCCCTGGGGATGGTCACCTGGCCACCGGGAGGCTCAATGTGAGACAGCTGACAGTGTGCAGAGGCTGGGGCAGGTGGCCAGAGGGACGTCCGCTGCCCCTCAGAGGCGCTTCCTTTAAGGGAAACTGTGCTTTTGTCAGGATCAGAGATTGAAACAGAGAGAAAAGGCCTGGGTTAGGATTTGGGCTCTTCTCTTGGCTCAGACACCTCCTCCAGGGCTTCAACTGTCTCCTGCAGAAGCCTCGGGGCAGAAGGATTTGAGAAATGAAGCAAGGGGAGACATTGGTTCAGGGCTCCAGGGCTGGATCTCAGGTGCCCTGGGCAGGTCTCCGCGGTTCAGGGATCTCTGTCCCCATGGAACCAACCTGTTCCTGTCCCAGATCCATCATGTGTCAGTGTTGTGACTCTGGGCAAATCTTTTAAGATCTGATTTTCCATGCCATGAACCACATACTATGGGTCCCACACCCTGTTCTGCCCACCCACAGGGCTAACATGGGGATCACAGGAGAAGCTAACAGATATTCTCCATGAGCTACAAAAGTAATCTCTCACCATCCCCCATCCTGTAGCCATCCAAGTCCCCTGTCTGGATTCAACCACTACCAAGCATCTACCTTATTTGTCCAGCCATTTAATGACGAAACACTTATACTGTACTTCTGAACCACCAGTCTGTTCTCTGAAGACTTTCGCTATATTAATCATTTTGAGCCTCATGCCATGATACCAGTAAAGTAGGCTCTATTAACATTTTCACAGGACAGTGCAGAGAACTGAGGCCCAGGTCAACAGGCACTGGCCCCATTCTCTCAGCCACTGTGCTCTGCCACTTTTCTATATTGTCTCACCTAAAATAAGATACTTTCTCACATAGTCTGTCTGTTGGATTTTTTCTTCTTTTGTGGTAAAGGCACCCAACATAAGATCATATGATTCTTAGCAAATTTTTAAATACACAATACAGTGTCTTTAATTATAGGCCCTATGTTGTACTTATTATACAAATGTATTATATACATTTACTTACAAGTAAAAAATGTATTTATTTGTAAAACTGAAACTTTGAGCCCTTTAGCAAGATTTCCCTCCACACATACCCTGAGAACCACCATTCTACTCTCTGCTTCTATGTGTTTGACTATTTTAGACTCCACAAAGAGCTGATACCATGAAGTATTGTCTTTCTATGTCTGGCTTATTTCACTTAGCATAATGTCCTCCAGGGCCATCTGTGTCATCAGAGATGCCAGGATCTCATTTTTTAAGGGTAAATAATATCCCATTGTAGATATATACCACATTTTCTGTATCCATTTGTCTGTCCATGGACATTTAGATTGTCCCCATATTTGGTGATTGTGACTAGCGCTGCAGTGTGCATGGGAGGGCAGGTGTCATTTTGAGATCTAGATTCCAAAGCTTTGGGGTATATACCCAAAAGTGGAATGGCTGGATCAAATGGTAGTTTTATTAATATTTCGAGGAGTCTCCCATATTGTTTTCCATAGTAGCTGGGTCAGTTTACACTCTGTTGGGTGTTTTAAGTACACATCAAGCTCCGAGATCTTCCTGAAGTTCATTCACAGTCAGGTGGCTCTCCCAGGCAACTGATAAATGGGATTAAAAGTTTGAACTATGAGTAAGTTCTCACTTGTTTTTACTATGGTCTTCGGACACCAAGGTGTCAACAGCTGTCTATATTGTAATTCCTTTTCCAGGATCTTGCCTCAAGAATATAAAAAAAGGCATTTTGGAGAGTTTTAGGAGGCGTACTAACTGCCCCCATCTCCAGAAGAGAAAATCTTGCATCCGGCGAGGCAGGAGACACTCTAAAAGGAGCAAATCAGTTGAGGGTACTGTACAAATTCATTGATCTAAACTGATTCAAGAATAATTTTTCTAGTTTAGTCAGTGTCTCACACTTAAGACAAAAATGCTAAGCCATATGGTTCTTCATGTGTGGATAATTTACCTGGTCAATCACTAATGCTACAGCCACAGAAGTGAAAAATGCATTTACAGGATTTTTGGAAAAAAACATGGCAGAGTAGGAAGGCAAGGTGGAAACTCCCCACTAAGTACACACCAGGGAAGCAGTTTCGGCAAATACAGCTCACCCTGAACATGACCTGAAGACTGAAGAACAGGCCTCCTACACCTGGGGAAGAAGGGAAGACCACATTGAGAAGGATAAATGGGCAGAGCTGTGATCGATCGGGACCCAAGCCCTTCTCCCATCCCAGACCACAAGCAGGAGGAAGAGGAACAGAGCAGGGAGGGTATAAGGAATCCTGAGCATCTGGCCCTTGAGATGGGCTCTGGGAACACGAGTCCATGTTGCACTGGGCTTTGGTGATTAATAGGGCTGGACCCCAGGGAGAGGTGGGCACTCTGGGAGGCTAAGACTCTTGTTGCTTCTGGGACAGGCATGCTCCATTGGTCCCATGGCGACCCAACACAGAGGTGGCTGTTTGAAAGATTTACCAGCAGCAGAAAGTGTGCCAGAAGGGCGGGGGCTGGAGGGAGCTCTCTCCTGAGGAGAAAGGGCAGGTGCATGATGCTCCCCTAGCCCCCGCTCAGCCCAACAGTTTGGGCACCTACAGGAGCCAGCTCCAAACGTGCCATACCCCTTCTGGTGGCACAGCCCCACAGAGCACTCCCTTGCACACAGGCAGTACCTGCCCCTCTGGCCTAGCAGGGGCTGCCATTTCTGACCTGTGGGCATAGTGTGGCTCCGACCACAACCAATCCCAGCAGAAGTGCCCAGGCACACAGGGGGCATGTAGAGGTGAGCTGTCAGTCTCTGCCACTGCAAACATTTGGGCAGGAAGGCAGTCCCACACACAGCCACTAACAGCAACTGTGGCTCCACCGCAGAGGAGAACCAGGCACTGGCGAGCAGAGTCTTATGCTTCTGGACACCACAGGACACCTCCTTCATAAAGGCATTACTTTCTAGGCCAGGCAGCAAAGCTGATCTCTCTGATACAAAGGAAGAAGCACAGAAACCCATACAAAATGAGGAGAGAGAGGAATATGTTCCAAACAAAAGAACAAGATAAGAGACCAGAAAAAGAGTTAAATAAAGCAGATCATCAATCTTTTTTTTTGGTATCATCAATCTACAGTTACATGTGCAACATTATGGTTATTAAACTCCCCACTTCATCAGGTCCCCCTCACCAACCCTATTACAGTCACTGTCCATCAGCATAGTGAGATGCTACAGAATCACTACTTGTCTTTGAGTTGTACAGCCCTCCAGATCACCAATCTTCTTGATAAAGATTTCAAAGTAACAGTCATAACAATGCTCACTGACATGAGGGAAAGAATTGATCATCTCAGTGAGAACTTCAACATAGAGATAGATTTGAAAAAGAGCCACTCAGAGCTGAAGAATATAGTAACTGAAATGAAAAATATAATGGAGAGAATGAATAATAGACTGCTGGAAGTAGAAGCAAGAATCAATGAGATGGAAGAGAGAGACCAGGAAAGCAACAAAGCTCAGGAACAGAGAGAAAAAAGAATTTCTAAAAATGAGAAGATACTTTGAGAGCTGTGTGACAACAAACAAAACAATTATTATCATCATAGGGGTCCCAGAAGGAGAAGAGAGAGACAAAGCGTTGAATTCTCTTTGAAGAAATAATAACTGAAAACATCCACAATCTGGGGAAGGAAACAGATACCAGGTCCTGGAAGCACAGACAGCCCCTAACAAGATGAACCCCAGAAAGACAACACCAAGACATACAGTAATTAAAATGGCAAAGATTAAAGATAAAGAGGGAACCTTATAGGCAGATAGTTACCTAGATGGGAAACTCCAGAAGGCTATATAAGCAGATTTCTAAGCAGATTTCTACAAGCTGAAAGGGAGTGGCATGAAATATTCTATATATTAAAAGGGAAGAACCTACAACCAAGAATCCTCTACCCAGCAAGGTTATCATTCATAAATCCTGTTTCACCTACTCATCCTCTTCCCTTTCTCTATAAAATCCTAGCAATCACTGATGTTTTTCATCATCTCTATAGTTTTTCTTTCTCCAGAATGTCAAATAGTTGGAATCATAAACTATGTACTCTTTCAGACTGACTTTCTCACTCATCTCTATTTAACATTCATCCATGTCTTTGTGTGTGTGTGTGTGTGTGTGTGTGTGTGTGTGTGGCTTGGTAGCTCAGTTATTTTTATTACAGAATAATGTGTCATTGTATGGATGTATCCATTTGTTTATCCAGTCACCTGTTGAAGGACAGCTTGGTTGCTTCTAGTTTTGGTGGTTACAAATAGAGTCGTTATAAGCTTACTTCCCGTTGTCCACCAAGGAAGGGGGCCCAGCGGCAGCTGACTGCCATACACTCTCTCCCCGTGTCTGTATCACTAAAGACCCCCGAGTAATTCCTGAGCAGCACCACCAATGGGCGGACATTTTCCCTGGGTCCTAGGTCTCCCTGAGAGCCTGGATGAGGAGCTTGCTGAGGACGGGGCAGAGGGAGAGTCTCCATTTAATTCCAAGGTAAGCTTGCCTGTCTTTGCCTGAGATAGAATGTTGCTTTCTTGGTTCCTCTCTTTTTGAGTTGAGTTCAGATATGAAAAAATGACAGTGTACATTCTAGATGTTAGATACTGTTTTCTTGGTGTGGTGGAAGGGGAGGTTGTGAACTGTATGGTAGGGACCCTTTTACTCAAAAAGCATTATTTTCTCCATGGATTAAGAGTTTTGCAGTTGCTGCCTCGATGGACTTGACAGATACGTCCTCCAGGAAAAGCTCATGCCCTTTTCCCTCGGCATACTCTGTGCTTGTTCTGGGAGCCTCTGACTTAGTACTGTTCTCATTTGGTTTGCAATAGTCGCCCAAGGATTAAGGACACAGTACACACGTAATGTGATACAGCAGTGTTTTCTCCTATTCCAGGTGGCCTCCAGAGGGCGCAGCCGCAGTAAGTATTCTGGGACTGCTCACCTGCTAATAAAGGTGGGGCACTCTTGCTATCTCCAATATGGAGAACTATGCTGATTCCATTTCCGGCTACGAATAAGAATAGGAAGTACGGGTGGGAAAATGGATTCTCCAAGTGAAAAACCATGTCCTTGTTTCTAAATCGCATGGAAACAACAGTGTTCCCATTGCACCCAGGAAAGAGTTCACAGGACTCTCAAAGGAAAACAAATTGTGTTTTAGAGTCACCATGACTCGGCCAGTAACAACTTCATTTAATAATAAACCTCCCGTCTGAGTAGGCTGTTTAATTCTCTTCAGGGCTGTTTGAGTGATGGTGATTAAAGAGAAGCAGCCATAATGGTATTTAATAGGCCTGTGGGAAAGGTGAACTAGGGTCTTGGTTTCTTCTGAAGGCCTCTGCCAGGAAATAACTCAAGAGGAGTGCTCTAAGTCAGTAGAAATGTAAAACAAGGTAACTTACAGTTTTCGCTTCCTTTGAATCATGATTCCTTCATGGAGTACATAGTAGTTGAGTAGAATTTCATCGTCCCACAGATGGTCACCACATGGCGAGAACGTCTCCATCATCCCAGGCAGGTCGCTGGGCATTTCCTGTGGAGCAGCCTCAGCCTCTGATCTGTCACCACGTTGACGGTAACCCCCCACCACCCCAACAGTTGGAACGTCAGGGTGATGGTTCTGCAGGTGAGAGCGAGAACGGTCCAGTGGGAACGGGCCAAGTGACAAGTTGAAGGGGGATCCTCGCTCTCAATTGAAGCTCAGCATCTGTGATCAATGTCCTGTTGAAGGGCTCTGACCCCATGGGGCCAGGGAAGGTCTGAGGACCCAGGGAGAGAGCAGGGTGAGGCTGTGAGCCGGCGTGGCCCCAGCGGGAGGAGGAAGAGTGGGGCCATTTCTCTAATAACCTTCCTGTTCACGTTTGTGTCTTTAAGATTGCGTTGTGGAGAGCGTCCTCAGCGGCAGCAGTGAGAATGAGGACTCTCCAGGTAGGAACTGCCTCGGGCCAGAGCCAACGGGGGAGGGGTTCCATCTGCTGCTCTGGAGCCTGGGGACCGGAAGCGAGATATCAGAAAGGCAAACGAAACACGTGTGGAGGATCATTTGGTTCTCATGTTTTACGTATACAGTGGAAGAGGCACTGTGCCTTTGGGTTTGGAGAAGGCTGTGCGTGTTATCAGCTCTTCTTGCTTTCCTAATTAAAGGTGATCTTTTTTAGACCGGGTCTTGTTGGCTTTGCCTCTGCAGAGCACCAAAGCCTTTGGTCCTGGGGTACCATGTGGTGGGAACTGAGCAGGAGGCTATTGGGTTGGTGTTCTCCATGATGGTGGGACACAGCTCTGTCACCTGCACTTGAGCCTGCAGACAAGTTCTCCCGTAGGCGCCAGGAGGGTGGGGAGCAGACCCTCCCCCTGCCCTCGCAGGGCCCAGTGGGCACCTCCCTGTCCTGTCCTCGTGTTCCTGATCAAAAGGGTGCTCCCAGGGCTGGTGGCAGAGACAACATTTCCTCCCAGCCCCCTGCATGTGCTCCTCGATTGTGTTCCCTATATGTGCTGTGGGGTTGTGTGCACAAGGCTTAGGGTTGTTTTGTGTGACTCTACAGAGTGTGATTGTGAATGAGTGAGGGGGTTGTGTCAGAGAGAGAAAGAGAGACAGTGGGATGGATGGTGTGTGTTTCCCCAAGGGATATGTCCCTCTTAAACTGAAATTGCCAGGATCAACTTTCTTAAAAAAAAACAGGCCCTCCACACTGCGCATTTTACAGCCATATTGTCAAGGATGGCGCAACAGCACTGGTTCAGTCATGCTTGGTAACCACCTGCCTCTGTACATTCCAGCCCCAAGTCCATATCAAGCATCCCTCCCTGAGGGATGTGTGTATGTGTGTGTGCTTCTGCTTCCCTAGATTTATATCCCCCTTAGCAACACAGCTGCCAGTATGAACTTTCCGAATAAGAAAAAATCCCATCACCTTGCTTCCTGAGTTGTTATGTATGTCAACATGTATAACATTATATGATTTCAATATATGTAATTCATTATTTGCCAGACACAGCTCAAGTAATCTGAAAAGACAGACAGACAGATAAAGAAAAGCCCCCATCCCCACCCAGGAAAGTGTTCACAGGACTCTCAAAGGGAAACAACTTGTGTTTTGGAGTCACCATGACTCGGCCAATAACAACTTCATTTAATAAGAAACCTCCCGTCTGAGTAGGCTGTTTAATTCTCCTCAGGGCCGTTTGAGTGATGGTGGTTAAAGAGAAGCAGCCATAATGGTATTTAATAGGCCTGTGGGAAAGGTGAACTAGGGTCTTGGTTTCTTCTGAAGGCCTCTGCCAGGAAATAAGTCAAGAGGGGTGCTCTAAGTCAATAGAAATGTAAAACAAGGTAACTTGCGGTTTTCACTTCCTTTTGAATCATGACTCCTCTGTGAAGTACATAGTAGTTGAGTAGAATTTCATCGTCCCATAGATGTTCACCACGCAGAGAGAATGTCTCCATCGTCCGAGGCTGGTCACGGGGCATTTCCTGTGGAGCGGCCTCGGCCTCTGACCTGTCACCAAGTTGAAGGTAAACCACACCCCCCCACAGTCGGAACTTCAGGGTGATGGTTCTGCAGCTGAGAGTGAGAATGGTCGAGTGGGAACTGGCCAAGTGACAGGTTGAAGGGGGATCCTTGCTCTCATTTGAAGTTTTGCATCTGTGATCAATATCTTGTTGAAGGACTCTGACCCCACGGGGCCAGGGAAGGTCTGAGGACCCAGGGAGAGAGCAGGCGTGGCCCCAGGAAGAGGAGGAAGAGTGGGGGCCTCTTTCTCTAATAACCTTCCTGTTCACCTTTGTGTCTTTAAAGAATATGTTTTGGAGAGCATCAGCAGCAGCAGTGAGGATGAGGACTCTCCAGGTAGGAACTGCCTCGGGCCAGAGCCAACGGGGGAGGGGTTCCACCTGCTGTTCTGGAGCCTGGGGATGGGAAGCGTGATATCAGAAAGGCAAAGGAAACACGTGTGGAGGATCATTTCGTTCTCGTGTTTTACTTACACACTGGGAGAGGCACTGTGCCTTTGGGTTTGGAGAGGGCTGTGCGTGTTATCAGCTCTTCTTGCTTTCCTAATTAAAGGTGATCTTTCCTAGATAGGGTCTTGTTGGCTTTGCCTCTGCAGAGCACCAATGCCTTTGGTCCTGGGGTAGCACGTGGTGGGAACTGAGCAGGAGGCTATTGGGTTGGCGTTTTCCATGATGGAGGCAATTTGGTGGGACACAGCTCTGTCACCTGCACTTGAGCCTGCAGACAAGTTCTCCCGTGGGCGCCAGGAGTTTGGAGAGCAGACCATCACTCTGCGCTTGCAGGGCCCAGTGGGCACCTCCCTGTCCTGTCCTCTTGTTCCTGATCAGAAGGGTGTTCCCAGGGCTGGTGGCAGAGACAATATTTCCTCTCAGCCCCTGCATGTGTTCCTCGATTGTGTTCCCTATATGTGCTGTGGGGTTGTGTGCACAAGGCTTAGGGTTGTTTTGTGTGACTCTACAGAGTGTGATTGTGAATGAGTGAGGGGGTTGTGTCAGAGAGAGAAAGAGAGACAGTGGGATGGATGGTGTGTGTTTCCCCAAGGGATATGTCCCTCTTAAACTGAAATTGCCAGGATCAACTTTCTTAAAAAAAAACAGGCCCTCCACACTGCGCATTTTACAGCCATATTGTCAAGGATGGCGCAACAGCACTGGTTCAGTCATGCTTGGTAACCACCTGCCTCTGTACATTCCAGCCCCAAGTCCATATCAAGCATCCCTCCCTGAGGGATGTGTGTATGTGTGTGTGCTTCTGCTTCCCTAGATTTATATCCCCCTTAGCAACACAGCTGCCAGTATGAACTTTCCGAATAAGAAAAAATCCCATCACCTTGCTTCCTGAGTTGTTATGTATGTCAACATGTATAACATTATATGATTTCAATATATGTAATTCATTATTTGCCAGACACAGCTCAAGTAATCTGAAAAGACAGACAGACAGATAAAGAAAAGCCCCCATCCCCACCCAGGAAAGTGTTCACAGGACTCTCAAAGGGAAACAACTTGTGTTTTGGAGTCACCATGACTCGGCCAATAACAACTTCATTTAATAAGAAACCTCCCGTCTGAGTAGGCTGTTTAATTCTCCTCAGGGCCGTTTGAGTGATGGTGGTTAAAGAGAAGCAGCCATAATGGTATTTAATAGGCCTGTGGGAAAGGTGAACTAGGGTCTTGGTTTCTTCTGAAGGCCTCTGCCAGGAAATAAGTCAAGAGGGGTGCTCTAAGTCAGTAGAAAGGTAAAACAAGGTAACTTACAGTTTTCGCTTCCTTTTGAATCATGATTCCTTCATGGAGTACATAGTAGTTGAGTAGAATTTCATCGTCCCACAGGTGGTCACCACATGGGGAGAATGTCTCCATCATCCCAGGCAGGTCGCTGGGCATTTCCTGTGGAGCAGCCTCAGCCTCTGATCTGTCACCATGTTGACGGTAACCCCCCACCCCCCCACCGTGGGAACGTCAGGGTGATGGTTCTGCAGGTGAGAGCGAGAACGGTCCAGTGGGAACGGGCCAAGTGACAGGTTGAAGGGGGATCCTCGCTCTCAACTGAAGCTTTGCATCTGTGATCAATGCCTTGTTGAAGGGCTCTGACCCCATGGGGCCAGGGAAGGTCTGAGGACCCAGGGAGAGAGCAGAGCGAGGCTGTGAGCCGGCGTGACCCCGGCAGGAGGAGGAAGAGTGGGGGCCCCTTTCTCTAATAACCTTCCTGTTCGTGTTTGTGTCTTTAAGATTGCGTTTTGGAGAGCGTCAGCAGCAGCAGTGAGGATGAGGACTCTCCAGGTAGGGAACTGCCTCGGGCCAGAGCCAACAGGGGAGGGGTTCCACCTGCTGCTCTGGAGCCTGGGGACCGGAAGCGAGATATCAGAAAGGCAAAGGGAACACGTGTGGAGGATCATTTGGTTCTCCTGTTTTACGTACACAGTGGGAGAGTCACTATGCCTCTGGGTTTGGAGAGGGCTGTGCGTGTCATCAGCTCTTCTTGCTTTCCTAATTAAAGGTGATCTTTCCTAGACTGGGTCTTGTTGGCTTTGCCTCTGCAGAGCACCAACGCCTTTGGTCCTGGGGTAGCACGTGGTGGGAACTGAGCAGGAGGCTATTGGGTTGGTGTTCCTCCGTGATGGAGGCAATCTGGTGGGACGCAGCTCTGTCACCTGCACTTGAGCCTGCAGACAAGTTCTCCTGTGGGCGCCAGGAGGGTGGGGAGCAGACCCTCAAACTGCACTTGCAGGGCCCAGTAGGCACCTCCCTGTCATGTCCTCATGTTCCTGATCCAAAGGGTGCTCCCCGGCCTGGTGGCAGAGACATTTTCTCTCAGCCCCCTGCACGGGCTCCCGGATCCTTGTGTAGAAGTCACGTGGGTGCAGATCCTGGGCTGCATTTTTCCAGCTCTGCCCCACATTCCACCTGGTGCCTGCTTCCCTGGGACAGACACACTTGCCCCAGGGGCCTCCATAGCTGTAGGGATGCCAGAGGCTGTGGAAAGGGCTGCCAGGCTGGGCCACGCCTGCTCTCATGGCCCGCTGACCTTGCCTCAGCTGCCCAGGCCCAGGACAGAGCCTGGGGCAACAGGGCAGGGGGCCACGGCTCCTCTCAGTGTCCAATGTTCTGGCCACACAGTACCACCCTGTCCCAGACCCTGGCCATCCCCCCCCCATCCCATAACCTTCCAGAGGCCCCCTCCCTCCAAGTCTTTCCAGGTCCCAGCACAAACCCTGGTGGGTACCCTGTGTCTATGCCACCATGTTGGCTTTAGGAGTCCTATTGCTTCCCTCACAGACTAGGGGTATTTGGACAAGTTCCTCTACCTCCAATCTTTTTTTTTTGGTATCATTAATCTAAAATTACATGTACAACATTATGGTTACTAGACTCCCCACTTCATTAAGTCCCCCAACAAACCCCATTACAGTCACTGTCCATCAGCGTAGTGAGATGGTATAGAATCATTACTTGTCTTCTCTGAGTTGTACAGCCCTCCCCGTGCCCCCCCAACATTACATCTGCTAATCATAATGCCCCTTTTTCCCCCTTATCCCTCCCTTCCCACCCATCCTCCTCAGTCCCTTTCCCTTTGGTAACTATTAGTCCGTTCTTGGGTTCTGTGAGTCTGCTGCGGTTTTGTTCCTTCAGTTTTTTCTTTGTTCTTATACTCCACATATGAGTGAAATCATTTGGTACTTGTCTTTTTCAGCTTGGCTTATTTCACTGAGCATAATACCCTCTAGCTCCGTCCATGTTTGTTGCAAATGGTAGGATTTGTTTTCTTATGGCTGAATAATATTCCATTGTGTATATGTACGACCTCTTCTTTATCCATTCATCTACTGACAGACATGTAAGTTGCTTCCATTTGTTGGCTATTGTAAATAGTGCTGCGATAAACATAGGGGTCCATATGTCTTTTTAAAACTGGGCTCCTGCATTCTTAAGGTAAATTTCTAGGAGTGGGATTCCTGGGTCAAATGATATTTCTATTTGGAGTTTTTGAGGAACCTCCATACTGCTTTCCACAATGGTTAACTAATTTGCATTGCCACCAGCAGTGTAGGAGGGTTCCCCTTTCTCCACATCCTATCCAACATTTGTTTTTGTTTCTGTTTTGGATATTGGCCATCCTTACTGGTGTGAGGTGATATCTCATTGTGGTTTTAATTTTCATTTTTTTTTTTCTGATGATTGGCGATGTGGAGCATCTTTTCATGTGCCTGTTGGCCATCTGAATTTCTTTGGAGAAGTGTCTAATCAGATCCTCTGCCCACTTTTTAATTGGATTATTTGCTTTTTGTTTGTTGAGTTGCATGAGTTCTTTATACATTTTGAATGTCAATCCCTTATCAGATATGTCATTTATGAATATTTTCTCCCATACTGTAGGATGTCTTTTTGTTCTACTGATGGTGTCCTTTGCTGTAGAGAAGCTTTTCAGCTTGATATAGTCCCACTCATTCATTTTTGCATTTGTTTCCCTTGCCCAGGGAGGTATGTTCATGAAGAAGTTGCTCATTTTTATGTCCAAGAGATTTTGGCCTATGTTTTTTCCTAAGAGTTTTATGGTTTTATAACTTACATTCAGGTCCTTGATCCATTTTGAGTTTACTTTTGTGTATTGGGTGAGACAGTAGTCCAGTTTCATTCTCTTACATGTAGCTGTCCAGTTTTTCCAACACCAGCTGCTGAAGAGGCTGTCATCTCCCCATTGTATATCCATGGCTCCTTTATCGTATATTAATTGACCGTATATGTTTGGGTTAATGTCTGGACTCTCTATTCTGTTCCACTGGTCTGTGGGTCTGTTCTTGTGCCAGTACCAGATTGTCTTGATTACTGTGGCTTTGTAGTAGAGCTTGAAGTCTGGGAGTGTAATTCCCCATTTTATTCTTCCTTCTCAGGATTGCTTTGGCTATTCGGGGTCTTTTGTGGTTCCATATGAATTTTAGAACTATTTGTTCCAGTTCATTGAAGAAAGCTGTTGGTAGTTTGATAGGGATTGCATTGAATCTGTAGATTGCTTTAGGTAGTATAGCCATTTTGACAATATTTATTCTTCCCAGCCAAGAGCATGGGATGAATTTCCATTTGTTAGTGTCCTCTTTAATTTCTCTTAGGATTGTCTTGTAGTTTTCAGGGTATAGGTCTTTCACTTCCTTTGTTAGGCTTATTCCTAGGTATTTTATTCTTTTTGATGCAATTGTGAATGGAATTGTTTTCCTGACTTCTCTTTCTGTTAGCTCATCATTAGTGTATAAGAAAACAACCGATTTCTGTGTATTAATTTTGTATCCTGCAACTTTGCTGAATTCAGATATTAGTTCTAGTAGTTTTGGAGTGGAGTCTTTAGGGTTTTTCATGTACAATATCATGTCATATGCATATAGTGACAGTTTGAGTTCTTCTTTACCAATCTGGATGCCTTGTATGTCTTTGTTTTGTCTGATTGCCATGGCTAGGACCTCCAGTACTATATTGACTAACAGTGGGGAGAGTGGGCATCCCTGTCTTGTTCCCGAACTTAGATGAAAAGCTTTCAGCTTCTCACTGTTAAGTATGATGTTGGCTGTGGGTTTGTCATATATGGCCTTTATTATGTTGAGGCACTTGCCCTCTATACCCATTTTGTTGAGAGTTTTAATCAGGAATGGATGCTGAATTTTGTCAAATGCTTTTTCAGCATCTATGGAGATGACCATGTGGTTTTTGTTCTGCTTTTTGTTGATGTAGTGGATGATGTTGATGGATTTTCGAATATTGTACCATCCTTGCATCCCTGGGATGAATCCCATTTGATCATGGTGTATGATCCCCTTGATGTATTTTTGAATTCAGTTTGCTAATATTTTGTTGAGTATTTTTGCATCTACGTTCATCAGGCATATTGGTCTGTAATTTTCTTTTTGGTGAGGTCTTTGCCTGGTTTTGGTATTAGAGTGATGCTGGCTTCATAGAATGAGTTTGGAAGTATTCCCTCCTCTTCTATTTTTTGGAAAACTTTAAGGAGAATGGGTATAATTTCTTCTCTATATGTCTGATAAAATTCAGCGGTGAACCCATCTGGACCGGGGCTTTTGTTCTTGGGTGGTTTTCCGATTACCAATTCAATTTCTTTGCTGGTAATTGGTCTGTTTAGGTTTTCTGTTTCTTCCTTGGTCAGTCTTGGAAGGTTGTATTTTTTTAATAAGTTGTCCATTTCTTCTAGGTTTTCCAGCTTGTTAGCATATAGATTTTCATAGTATTCTCTAATAATTCCTTGTGTTTCTGTGGGGTCCATCATGATTTTTCCTTTCTCATTTCTGATTCTGTTTATGTGTGTAGATTCTCTTTTTCTCTTAATGAGTCTGGCTAGGGGTTTATCTACTTTGTTTATTTTTTCAAAGAACCAGCTCTTGGTTTCATTGATTTTTTTCTATTGTTTTATTCTTCTCAATTTTATTTATTTCTTCTCTGATCTTTATTATGTCCCTCCTTCTGGTGATTTTGGGCCTCATTTGTTCTTCTTTTTCCAATTTCAGTAATTGTGTCTTTAGACTATTCATTTGGGAATGTTCTTCCTTCTTTAAATAGGCTTGGATTGCAATATACTTTCCTCTTAGAATGCTGCTGCGTCCCACAGAAGTTGTGGTTTTGTGTTGTTGTTGTCATTAGTCTCCATATATTCTTTGATTTCTGTTTTGATTTGCTCATTAACCCATTGATTAATTAGGAGAATGTTGTTCAATCTCCATGTATTTGTGAGCCTTTTTGGTTTCTTTGTACAGTTTATTTCTAGTTTTATACCTTTGTGATCTGAGAAGTTGGTTGATAGAATTTCAATATTCTTGAATTTACTGAGGTTCTTTTTGTGGCCTAGTATCTGGAAAATGTTCCATGTGCACTTGAGAAGAATGTGTATCCTGCTGCTTTTGGGTGTAGAGTTCTGTAGATGTCTGTTAGGTCCATCTGTTTTAGGGTGTTGCTCAGTGCCTCTGTGTTTTTACTTATTTTCTGTCTGGTTGATCTGTCCTTTGGAGTGAGTGGTGTGTTGAAGTCTCCTAAAATGAATGCATTGCTGTCTATTTCCTCCTTTAATTCTGTTAGTATTTGTTTCACATATGTCAACGCTCCCGTGTTGGGTGCATATATATTTATAATGGTTATATCCTCTTGTTGGACTGACCCCTTTATCATTATGTAATGTCCTTCTTTATCTCTTGCTACTTTCTTTGTTTTGAAGTCTATTTTGTCTGATACAAGTACTGCAGCACCTGCTTTTTTCTCCCTGTTGTTTGCATGGAATATCTTTTTCCATCCCTTCACTTTTAGTCTGTGTGTATCTTTGGGTTTGAGGTGAGTCTCTTGTAAGCAGCATATAGATGGGTCTTGCTTTTTTGTCCATTCTATTACTCTGTGTCTTTTGATTGGTGCATTCAGTCCAATTTCATTAAGGGTGATTATCGATAGATATGTACTTGTTGCCATTGACGGCTTTAGATTCGTGGTTACCAAAGGTTCAAGGGTAGCTTCTTTACTATCTAACAGTCTAACTTAACTCTCTTGTTAAGCTCTTATAAATACCATCTGATGATTCTTTATTTCTCTCCCTTCGTATTCTTCCTCCTCCATTCTTTATATTCTAGGTGTTTTATTCTGTACTCTTTTACGTTTCCTTTGACTGTTTTTGTGGATAGTTGATTTTATTTTTTGCCTTTAGTTAGGATTTAGATGGTCTGCTTTCTTTGCTATGATTTTATTTTCTCTGGTGACATCTTTTTAGCCTTAGGAGTGCTTCCATCTAGGGCAGTCCCCTTAAGATATCCTGTGGAGGTGGTTTGTGGGAGGCAAATTCCCTCAACTTTCGCTTGTCTTGGAATTGTTTAATCCCTCCCTCAAATTTAAATGATAATCGTGCTGGATACAGTATTCTTGGTTCAAGGCCCTTCTGTTTCATTATGTTAAATATATCTTTGCCATTCTCTTCTGGCCTGTGAGAAATCTGATGATAGTCTGATGGGTTTTCCTTTGTAGGTGATCTTTTTTCTCTCTCTGGCTGCCTTTAATACTCTGTCCTTGTCTTTGATCTTTGCCATTTTAATTATTATATGTCTTGGTGTTGTCTTCCTTGGGTCCCTTGTGTTGGGTGATCTGTGGGCTTCCATGGTCTGAGAAACTATTTCCTTTCCCAGCTTGGGGAAGTGTTCCTCAATTATGTCTTCAAAGATACTTTCTATCCATCTTTCTCTTTCTTCTTCTTCTGGTACTCCTACAATGCGAATATTGTTCCGTTTGGATTGGTCACACAGTTCTCTTAATATTCTTTCATTCCTAGAGATCCTTTTATCTCTTTCTACCTCAGGTTCTCTGTACTCCTGTTCCCTGATTTCTATTCCATTTACTGTATCTTGCACCTCATCCAGTCTGCTCTTAAGCCCATCAATCGATTGTTTCATTTCTGTAATGTCCCTCCTGACTTCTTCCCTTAGCTCTTGCATATTTCTCTGTAGGTCCATCAGCATGGTTATGACTTTTATTCTGAATTCTTTTTCAGGAAGATTGTTTAAATCTATCCCACCACGCCCTCTCTCTTGGGTTGTCTGGGTGATTTTTGACTGGACCAGATTCTTCTGTCTTTTCATGGTGATAGAAGTGGTCTCAGGCAGGTGCCACGTTTGTCAGCTGAGAGAACAAAGTCCCTTCCTGCTTGTTGTTCTCCTTGCCATTCTCCGCAGCCTGTGCTTGTTACCCGCACACCAGGAGGCTGTCTCTGGGATAATCCCCTGAGCTTCAATGTGCAGGGCCCCCCTCAGGCTAGCCTAGAGCACTGTGGGGGTATGCAGCCACGCCGGGTGCGTTCTGTACCCCTTGGTGCCTTCCAGACCTTGCTCTGGCTTCCGTGGCCCTTCCCGGTTAGCTGCGGGCCCGCCAGGAGGAGATTCTGTGTGGTTGCTGTGGGTGGGGCCGCTCTTCCACTCTTTCACAGCTGTGGCAGATCCGCCTGACCATTTGCAGCGCAGGCCGGGGGTAATGAATGGCAGGCTGCTTATCGCAGTGAGTGGCCTTGGCGGGGCTGCTTTACCTGGCAGCCAGTTAGGGGGCCCGAAATTCCTCAAGATTCCCAGCCTGCTGGGCTCAGTGCGCTGGGACGATTTTGTTCCTCTGTTGGGCCCTTGTCTCTTTAAGACTTTTAAAAAAGTGCCCACTTTTCTTTTGTCCCAGGGCAGCTGGCTGTGGGGACCCGCTCGCAGTCTCCATTTCAGATCCTGCCCTTCCATTTCTTTAATCTCCAATACACCATGCGATGTGTGTCTGTGCTCCCGATGCAGATCACCAGAGCTGGTTATTTAGCAGTCCTGTGCTTCCTCTCCCTCCCCACTCTGATTCTTTCCCGCCTGCCAGTGAGCTGGGGTGGGGGAGTGCTCGGCTCCTGCCAGGTCGCAGCTTTGT
Organism: Smutsia gigantea; assembly: GCA_032199065.1. Lineage (NCBI taxonomy): Eukaryota > Metazoa > Chordata > Mammalia > Pholidota > Manidae > Smutsia > Smutsia gigantea. The sequence goes on along the minus strand of JAVSCE010004074.1, from coordinate 37,245 downwards.
ATCTTACCTGATTCGTGAGGTGGTGAGTTCTCGCAGAGGTAGCTGTAGCCTGGCTGTTGTACTGTATCTTCTGGTCTCTCTTTTAGGAATAGTTGTATTTTTTTGTATTTTCACAAATATATATGGTTTTGGGAGATTTCCCCCGCCCTGCTCACACCGCCATCTTCCCACTTCTCTCCTTTACCTCCAATCTTGTGTTTCATTTTTTAAAAATGTATGGGTTGTGAGATTTAAATGTCCATCAAGAACCTAGGGTCATTCCAGATACAAGACAGATGCTAGATGTGTGGGGTCTCCCCACAGGCCCAGCACACCCCGGCAGGCACTCCCCATGTAGGATGAATTGGAGAAGGTGGGGTACATTGCCAGGCTTCCTCCAGTGTGCCCTTATTCTACAACAGTATGGCCTGTGGAGGCTGACAAGGAGGAAGGAAATGAAGGCTAATCAGGAGAGATGGGAAAGGAAAGCAGGGGGGAAGGGAAGGAGGGTGGAAGGCAACGTCAGGCCCAGAAATTCAGGGACACATTGATGGCGTCTTGGAGGGACAGGGTGACCTGGGCCTTCCTTCGTGGTCAGTTATGGAATTTGAGGGCTGGGACTGGCCTGGAGATCAGAGACCTACTCCACATGGCAGGGGCGAAGTGACTGAAGCCCAGCAGGGGACTGTGGAGCTGGGGATGGAATTCAGTCTGGGGTAGGGCCACACAGTCTCAAGAGCAGCGGGGCCCAGGTTCTCTCCTCAGCCCTGACTCTGCCTTTTCCTTCCCAAGGCCACCCCTTTCTGGATCCTGTCTTTGTTCCCTCGGACAATTATTTTGAGAATGTGGAGGACTCCATGAATAGATCAACAATCTGCAAGTGATTTCTCTCTTCTTTTGTGATGCTCATCCTGAAGGACCTGGTCTCATCAAGGCAGATGAGGTCCTTGGATCATCAATGTCTATAAAATCTCTCCAGCCCTGATCACGCATTTTCTTAGCATCGACCTGGCTTCTGACCCCCTGTCTCCAGTGAGACACTAAAATTACAAATGATCCATAGCTATCACATGTAAAAATAGGTCCCTTGATCTGCAGCAATCAACCCAAGGACCAACCCACTATCAACAGTTTTCAGCCCAGGAGGTAGGCCTACTCCATGTACATCAGGCTTGTAGGAAGTCTGACCATAGTATCTAGCAACCAGCTCAGGACTTTAAATAATAACCCTTGTAACAACTGACCCCAAATGGCCATATTTATAACTGAGAGCTTCCCTGTTGGTCTCCATTCCCAACTTAGGACCAACAAGAGAAAGCCAAATATACACCTCTGACAACAGAGGATGCCCGGCACCTAGACAGCTCACTACAGCTTCTCCCTGCCCATGGGCTCCAATCAGAGCAGAGCTGAGGCTTTCCTATTCCCCACAATGATGGTTTCCCACTCCTCTGCCTGATTTTGAGTCTCTGCCAGAAACCAAGTGATGGCGGTTGACTTCCTTGCTCTAACAAGCTCTGAATAAATATCCTTTGCTTATTCTCACTTGGTTGGCCTTTGTTTACTGACAGTTCATCGAGGAGTCCTCCCAAGACCCAGCGTGAGCTGCCCGTAGCTGCAGACCCCAGCCCTCAGGCAAATGTGTCCCCACCAAGGTCCCCCGTGCCTTTCAGCCTGCAGCTTGCTGAGGCTGGGATGATGTGGTAAGTCAGCACTGGATCTCACTGTGCTCTGTATGTGAGTTTTCAGGCTATTTTTTCTCAGTTTGGGGCCTGGGTTTTGTTTTTGGTCCCCATGTGTTTGACCTCCTTGGTGGGATCCAGACATTCTTTTGGCTGTGTTTGGTGTTACAGCTTTGTGTTGTGCTGGGCAAAGGTGTGTCATGTCAAGAATCAGAGGGTTAAATGAGGAATGGGTCTTATGAGTCTTGTTTGAGCTGGCCTCTGGGACCAGTGAGTTTTACTGACATCTACCTGGATGAACTTGGCTGAAGGCCACCGATCAAACCATCCATCCAGGTCTCCTTCCATCTAGATCCTGTATCCTGAGAGAGAATTCTATCTGGTTTTTCACTGGCTGAGGAGATTGTAGGGTCTGTATTCAGAGGCAGCCAACTGTTATTTTGGGGTCCCAAGACACGAGGTGCATAAACATTATATTTCTACCAAACATCACCAGCTCTCTTGGGGTCATCTAAACCTAAATCCTCTCCTCGGGCAGGAAAAATCCCTACTTCTCCCATGTATGCACTGCAGTCCTAATTCTTGTGCCCTTTGTAAATGGTACCTTCACCAAGGATGATATGGGTGTACAGTGCCAACTCCGGAGAGTGCTTGATTTCATCAAAATGTTCATTTGACAAGCGCCTTGGAAAAGTAGAGAAATAAGATTCCACATGTCCAATGAGCAGCATATTTTTTATTGATATGTTGAAGTCTCCAAAAGAAATTGTTTTTCTTTTTTTCCATTGGATTATTTTTTTAATTAAAAAAAATTTGACCTGATTCTTTTTTTGTGCAAAAAAGAGTCTGAATCAAAAATTGTTTCCCTAACAGATTGGCCACAGCAAATGAACATTTGACAAACTTAAGTATGGATAAACTAGACTCATTTCCCCAGTGAACCCTCCTCTCTTGTCCATCAGTTGTGTCCCTCTACCCACTTCTCCTATTACCTTTATCCTTCTAATTTCCCTCCTTCTGTACCTCCTCCCTCCTCTTCCCCTTGTCCAAGTCCCTTACCTTTTCCCAAAAAGTCTCCTAAAACTTCAAAGTGCGAATTGCCTCCAAATATCCATTCCTCCCATCACCAGCCATGCAGGCAAATGTAGAATTTAAATTTGAAACTGAGGTTCAAATTTATAATTAAGGGTTATAAATAATTAAAGGTTTCTTTCATTTTAGGAGACTTCAACACACCACTCACTCCAAAGGACAGATCAACCAGACAGAAAATAGGTAAGGGGACAGAGGCACTGAACCACACATTAGAACAGATGGACCTAACTGACATCTACAGAACACTCCACCGAAAAGCACAAGGATACACATTCTTCTCAGCGCACATGGAACACTTCCCACAATAAATCACGTACTGGGCCACCAAAAGAGCCTCAGCAAATTCAAAAAGATTCAAATTATACCAACCAACTTCTCAGATCAAAAATGTATGAAATTAGAACTAAATTGTAGAAAACAAAAAGGAAAAGATGGCGGCATGACAGGTTAGACAGAGGCTTCCTCCTAGAACCACATATAATATGAAAATATAACTGATACAACTAATCCTGAAAGAGCAACAGGAAAGAGGAGTGTGCCAAACTGCATACACCTGGAGACAAGAGCAGATCTCACAGAACAGGGTAACATACTAAAGCTGTGGCCCGGTGGGATGCAGCTCACCAGCGAAAAGAAGAGAAATGGAGCAGGGAGGGAGTGGAGACCTGGGACTGCTGAATACCTAAGTCTGGAGATCTGCTCTGGGAGCACAAACCTACATTTCCTATTGCTTACATGATACTCTCGTAATTAGGGGGTTGGAAAGCTAAGACAGGCAGAATTACTGGAAAGACTGAGATTCCAGCTGCTTGTGGAAAGCAGGGATCCATATCCGGCTGCTCTGGGACAAAAGAAAGGCAGGCAGTCTGGGAGACTTCCTAACAAGGAAGCCCTTAGCAAGAGGGCTGCTAAAGGGACAAGGATTGCACAGAGCTTATTGCTCAGGAGAAAGGACAGGTAGACAAAATTGTCCAGTTGCACTCTGCCCAGCAGTTTGGGAGCTTTCGCAATCTTCAGGTGCTCCAGCTCTCTGGCTGCCTACACAGCTCCAAGAACCTGCTCCGTGATAGGCAGCCTACTGCGCCTTTCTCCTGGTCAGCCCCACCAGGCTCTCAAACTGGCAAACCCTACCCTGGTGTTAGGCCAGCCAGAGGGACGATCTGTCTACAGGAACTACAAATGCAAAGCATAGAGGCTTATACCTGTGTGCTCAGCCCACTGGTTCTGGCAGTGGAGACAGGCATAGCAGCTGGGAAGCAGGAAACAGCTCCTTCCTCCCCCCAGGCACAATACCACTCCCCTGTGACCCCCAACATTGCTTCAGGGGCTGAGCAGCTCCAAAAAGTAGAGCTTCTGGGCACTAGAGGGCGCCATATGCAAATATGGAACCCCAAAGGAACCTGGTTCAGAGTAAAATTATTAATACAACTCCTGAGAAAGATTTAAATGATATTGACCTCATGACTCTCCCTGAAAGGGAGTTCAAAATAAAAATCATTAACAAGCTCATGGAGGTACGGAAAGATACTCAAGAACTCAGGAATGAACTCCGGTCAGAGATCCAATCATTGAAGAGCACAATGGAGTGTGTTAAAAGCAGATTGGATATGGTGGAGGAGATGATAAATGAAATAGAAACTAGAGAACAGGAATACAAAGAGGATGAGGCACAGAGAGAAAAAAGGATCTCTAAGAATGAAAGAATATTGAGAGAACTGTGTGACCAATCCAAACGGAACAATATTCGCATTACAGGAGTACCAGAAGAGAGAGAGAGAAAGGGATACAAGGTGTCTTTGAGGAGGTAATTGCTGAAAACTTCCCCAATCTGGGGAAGGAAATAGTCTCTCAGGCCATGGAGGTGCACAGATCTCCCAACACAAGGGACCCAAGGAAGACAATACCAAGACATATAGTAATTAAAATGGCAAAGATCAAGGATAAGGACAGACTATTAAAACCAGCCAGAGAGAGAAATAAGATTACATACAAAGGAAAGCCCATCAGGCTATCATCAGACTTCTCAACAGAAACCTTACAGGCCAGAAAACAAAAAGGCTCACAAACACATGGAAGCTTAATAACATGCTCCTAAATAATCAGTGGATCAATGACCAAATTAAAACAGAGATAAGCAATATATGGAGACAAATGAAAACAACAGCCCAATGCCCCAACTTCTGTGGGAAGCAGAAAGGCCGTTCTAAGAGGAAAGCATACAGCAATCAAGGCCTATTTAAAGAAGGAAGAACAATCCCAAATGAACAGTCTAAATTCACAATTATTGAAACTGGAAAAAGAATAATAAATGAGGCCCAAAGCAGTATACAGAGAGACATAATAAAGATCAGAGAAGAAATAAATAAAATTGAGAACAATAAAACAATAGAAAGAATTAATGAAACAAAGAGCTGGTTCTTTGAGAAAATAAACAAAATAGATAAATCCCAAGCCAGATTTATGAAGAAAAAAAGAGAATCTACACACATAAACAGAATCAGAAATGAGAATGGAAAAATCACTATGGACACCACTGAAATACAAAGAATTATTACAGAATACTATGAAAATCTATATGCTAACAAACTGGATAACCTAGAAGAAATGGACAACTTTCTAGAAAAATACAACCTTCCAAGACCGACCCAGGAATAAACAGAAAATCTGAACAGACCAATTACCACCAATGAAACTGAATTGGTAATCAAAAAACTACACAAGAAAGAAGGAAGAACATTCCCAAATGAATAGTCTAAAGACACAATTACTGAAATTGGAAAAAGAAGAACAAATGAGGCCCAAAGTCACCAGAAGGAGGGACATAATAAAGATCAGAGAAGAAATAAATAAAATTGAGAAGAATAAAACAATAGAAAAAAATCAGTGAAACCAAGAGCTGGTTCTTTGAAAAAATAAACAAAATAGATAAACCCCTAGCCAGACTCATTAAGAGAAAAAGAGAATCTACACACATAAACACAATCAGAAATGAGAAAGGAAAAATCACGACGGACCCCACAGAAATACAAAGAATCATAAGAGAATATTATGAGAATCAATATGCTAACAAGCTGGAACACATAGAAGAAATGGACAACTTCTTAGAAAAATACAACCTTCCAAGACTGACCAAGCAAGAAACAGAAAAACTAAACAGACCAATCACCAGTGACGAAATCGAATTGGTAATCAAAAAACTACCCAAGAACAAAACCCCGGACCTGATGGATTCACCTCTGAATTCTACCAGACATATAGAGAAGAAATAACACCCATTCTCCTTAAAGTTTTCCAAAAAATAGAAGAGGAGGGAATACTTCCAAACTCATTCTATGAAGCCAGCATCACTCTAATACCAAAACCTGGCAAAGACATCATCAAAAAAGAAAATTACATACCAATATCCCTAATGAACGTAGATGCAAAAATACTCAACAAAATATTAGCAAACCGAATTCAAAAATACATCAAGAGGATCATACACCATGATCAAGTGGGATTCATCCCAGGGATGCAAGGATGGTACAACATTCGAAAATCCATCAACATCATCCACCACATCAACAAAAAGAAGAACAAAAACCACATGATCATCTCCATAGATGCTGAAAAAGCATTTGACAAAATTCAGCATCCATTCCTGATTAAAACTCTCAACAAAATGGGTATAGACGGCAAGTACCTCAACATCATAAAGGCTATATATGACAAACCCACAGCTAACATCATACTTAACGGCGAGACGCTGAAAGCTTTTCATCTAAGATCGGGAACAAGACAGGGATGCCCACTCTCTCCACTGTTATTCAACATAGTACTGGAGGTCCTAGCCACAGCAATCAGACAAAACAAAGACATACAAGGCATCCAGATTGGTAAAGAAGAAGTCAAATTGTCACTATTTGCAGATGACATGATACTGTACATTAAAAACCCTAAAGACTCCATTCCAAAACTACTAGAAGTAATATCTGAATTCAGCAAAGTTGCAGGATACAAAATTAACACACAGAAATCTGTTGCTTTCCTATACACTAACGATGAACTAACAGAAAGGAAATCAGAAAAACAATTCCATTCACGATTGCATCAAAAAGAATAAAATACCTAGGAATAAACCTAACAAAGGAAGTGAAAGACCTGTACTCTGAAAACTACAATACACTCCTAAGAGAAATTACAGAGGACACTAACAAATGGAAATGCATCCCATGCTCTTGGCTAGGAAGAATAAATATTGTCAAAATGGCCATCCTGCCTAAAGCAATCTACAGATTCAACGCAATCCCTATCAAACTACCAACAGCTTTCTTCAATGAACTGGAACAAATAATTCTAAAATTCACATGGAACCACAAAAGACCCCAAATAGCCAAAGCAATCCTGAGAAGGAGGAATAAAACAGGGGGAATTACGCTCCCTGACTTCAAGCTCTACTACAAAGCCACAGTAATCAAGACAATTTGGTATTGGCACAAAAACAGACCCACAGACCAGTGGAACAGAATAGAAAATCCAAACATTAACCCAAACATATACAGTCAATTAATATTTGATAAAGGAACCTTGGATATGCAATGGGGAGATGACAGCCTCTTCAGCAGCTGGTGTTGGAAAAACTGGACAGCTACATGTAAGAGAATGAAACTGGACTACTGTCTAACCCCATACACAAAGGTAAACTCAAGGTGGATCAACGACCTGAATGTAAGTCATGAAACCATAAAACTCTTAGAAAAAAACATAGGCAAAAATCTCTTGGACATAAACATGAGCAACTTCTTCATGAACATATCTCCCCGGGCAAGGGAAACAAAAGCAAAAATGAACAAGTGGGACTATATCAAGCTGAAAAGCTTCTGTACAGCAAAGGACACCATCAGTAGAACAAAAAGACATCCTACAGTATGGGAGAATATATTCATAAATGACGTATCTGATAAGGGGTTGACATCCAAAATATATAAAGAACTCATGCACCTCAACAAACAAAAAGCAAATAATCTAATTAAGAAATGGGCAGAGGACATGAATAGACACTTCTCCAAAGAAGAAATTCAGATGGCCAACAGGCACATGAAAAGATGCTCCACATCGCTAATCATCAGAGAAATGCTGATTAAAACCACAATGAGATATCACCTCACACCAGTGAGGATGGCCAACATCCAAAACACAAACAACAACAAATGTTGGCGAGGATGTGGAGAAAAGGGAACCCTCCTACACTGTTGGTGGGACTGCAAATTAGTTCAACCGTTGTGGAAAGCAGTATGGAGGTTCCTCAAAAAACTCAAAATAGAAATACCATTTGACCCAGGAATTCCACTCCTAGGAATTTACCCTAAGAATGCAGCAGCCCAGTTTGAAAAAGACAGATGCACCCCTATGTTTATCGCAGCACTATTTACAATAGCCAAGAAATGGAAGCAACCTAAGTGTCCATCAGTAGATGAATGGATAAAGAAGAGGTGGTACATATAAGCAATGGAATATTATTCAGCCATAAGAAGAAAACAAATCCTACCATTTGCAACAACATGGATGGAGCTAGAGGGTATTATGCTCAGTGAAATAAGCCAAGCCGAAAAAGGCAAGTATCAAATGATTTCACTCATATGTGGAGTATAAGAACAAAGAAAAAATACTGAAGGAACAAAACAGCAGCAGACTCACAGAACCCAAGAATGGACTAATAGTTACCAAAGGGAAAAGGACTGGGGAAAATGGGTGGGAAGGGAGGGATAAGAGGGAAAAAGGGGCATTACAATTAGCAGACGTAATGTTGGGGGCCACAGGGAGGGCTGTACAACTCAGAGAAGACAAGTAGTGATTCTATAGCATCTCACTACGCTGATGGACAGTGACTGTAATGGGGTTGGTGGGGGGGACCTGATGAAGGGGTTAATAACCATAATATTGCACATGTAATTGTAGATTAATGATACCAAAATAAATTATATTAAAAAAAAAGATTAGCTAGAGTTCTAAAATGCTGTACCTGTGCTTTTGACAATTTTGGACAAGTTGAATGAGACTTAAATGTATAATCCAGCAAGTGAATAAAAGGTGAATACTTTCTGGAATGGAAAAAAAAAACTACCCAGGAATAAAATCCCCAAACCAGATGGTTTCACCACTGAATTTTACCAGATATTTACAGAAGACAGCATACCCATTCTCTTTAAAGTTTTCCAAAAAACAGAAGAGGAGGGAATACTTCCAAACTCATTCTACGAAGCCAGCATCACTCTCCTACCAAAACCAAGTAAAGACAACACAAAGAAAAGAAAACTACAGACCAATATCCCTGATGAATATAAATGCAAAAATACTCAACAAAATATTAGCAAACCATATTCAAAAATACATCAAGAGGATCATACACCATGATCAAGTGGGATTCATCTCAAGGATGCAAGGATGGTACAACATTCTAAAATCCATCAACATCATCCACCACATCAATGAAAAGAAGGACAAAAATCACATGATCATCATCATAGATGCTGAAAAAGCATTTGACAAAAATCAACATCCATTCATTATAAAAACTCAACAAAATGGGTAGAGAAGGCAAGTACCTCAACATTATAAAGGCCATATATGACAAACCCACAGCCAACATCATACTTAACAGCGAGAAGCTGAAAGCTTTTCATCTAGGATTGGGAACAAGACAAGGATGCCCACTCTCCCTGTCTTTTTCTTTCTTTTACAATTTTTTAAATTAAAGTATTATTGGCATACACTCTTATTAAGGTTTCACATGAGAAACAATGTGGCCCCTACATGCACCCATATTATTGAGTCCCCCTCCCAATACCCCATTGCAGTGTAGTAAGATGCCAGAGTCACTACTTGTCCTCTCTGTGCTACACTGTCTTCCCCAATGATCGCCCCCACACCATGTGTACTAATCATGGTACCCCTCAATCCCCTTCTCCTTCCTACCCACCTGCCCTCCCCTACCCCTCCCCTTTCCTAACTGCTAGTCCCTTCTTGGAGTTTGTGAGTCTGCTGCTGTTTTGTTCCTTCAGTTTCACTTCGTTGTTATACTCCACAAATGAGGGAAATCATTTGGTACTTGTCTTTCTCTGCCTGGCTTATTTCACTGAGCGTAATACACTCCAGCTCCATCTATGTTGTTGCAAATGGTAAGATTTCTTTCTTATGGCGAATAGTATTCCATTGTGTATATCCACCACATTTTCTTTATCCATTCATTTACTGATAGACACTTAGGTTCCTTCCATATCTTGGCTATTGTAAATATTGCTGCACTAAACACAGTGGTGCACATGTCTTTTTGACTCTGAGAACTTGCATTCTTTGGGTAAATTCCTAGAAGTGGAACTCCCGGGTCAAATGGTATTTCTATTTTTAGTTTTTTGAGGAACCTCCATATTGCTTTCCACAGTGATTGAACTAGTTTACATTCCCACTGGCAGGGTAGGAGGGTTCCCCTTTCTCTGCATCCTCACCAGCATTTGTTGTTCTTAGTCTTTATGATGCTGGCCATCCTTACTGGTGTGAGGTGGTATCTCATTGTGATTTTAATTTGCATTTCCCTGATAATTAGCAATGTGAAGCATCTTTTCATGTGTCTGTTGGCCATCTGAATTTCTTATTTGGAGAATTGTCTGTTCATATCCTCCGCCCATTTTTTAATTGGGTTATTTGCTGTTTGGGAGTTGTGGTGTGTGAGTTCTTTATATATTTTGGATGCTAACCCCTTGTCGGATATGTCATTTACAAATATATTCTCCCATACTGTAGGATGTCTTTTTGTTCTGCTGATGGTGTCCTTTGCTGTACAGAAGCTTTTTAGCTTGATGTAGTCCCACTTGTTCATTTTTGCTTTTGTTTCCCTTGCCCAAGGAGATGCATTCAGGAAAAAGTTGCTCATGTTTATATTCAGGAGATTTTTGCCTAGGTTGTCTTTTAAGAGTTTTATGGTTTTATGACTTACATTCAGGTCTTTGATCCATTTTGAGTTTATTTCTTTGTATGGGGTCAGGCAATAAACCAGTTTCATTCTCTTGCATGTAGCTGTGCAGTTTTGCCAACACCAGTTGTTGAAGAGCCTGTCATTTCCTCATTGTATGTCCATGGTTCCTTTATCATATATTAACTGAGTATACATGCTTGAGTTTATATCTTGGCTGTCTAGTCTAGACTATTGATCTGATAGGGTCTGTTATTGTGCCGGTACCAAATTGTCTTGATTACTGTAGCTTTGTAGTAGAGCTTGAAGTCAGGGAGTGTAATCCCCCCAGCTTTATTCTTCTTTCTCAGGATTGCTTTGGCAACTCGGGTCTTTTGTGTTTATGTATGAATTTTAGAACTATTTGCTGTAGTTTGTTGAAGAATGCTGTTGGTATTTTGATAGGGATTGCATTGAATCTGTAGATTGCATTAGCCAGGATGGCCATTTTGACAATATTAATTCTTCCTATCCATGAGCACAGGATGTATTTCCATTTATTGGTGTCTTCTTTAATTTCTTTCATGAGTGTCTTGTAGTTTTTACAGTATAGGTCTTTCACTTCCTTCATTAGGCTTATTCCTAGGTATTTTATTCTTTTAGATGCAATTGTGAATGAAATTGTTTTCCTTATTTCTCTTTCTGCTAGTTCATCATTAATGTATAGGAATGCAACAGATTTCTGTATATTAATTTTGTATCCTGCAACTTTGCTGTATTCCAATATTAGATCTAGTAGTTTTGGAGTAGATTCTTTAGGGTTTTTTATGTACAATATCATGTCATCTACAAAGAGTGACAGTTTAACTTCTTTACCAATCTGGATGCCTTTTATTTCTTTTTGTTGTCTGATTTCCATTGATAGGAAATACATATACACAATGGAATACTATTCAGCTATAAGAAGGAACCAAATCCTACCATTTGCAACAACGTGAATGGAGCTGGAGGGTATTATGCTGAGAGAAAGACAATTACTAAATGATTTCCCTCACTTGTGGAGTATAACAACAAAGCCAAAATGAAGGAACAAAACAGCAACAGACTCACAGACTCCAAGAGGGACTAGCGGTTACCAAAGGGGAGGGGTGGGGGAGGGAAGGAGAAGGGGATTGAGGGGTATTATGATTGGTGCACATGGTGTAGGGGGATCACGGGGAAGACAGTGTAGCACAGAGAAGACAAGTAATGACTCTGTGGCATCTCACTGCACTGATGGACAGTGACTGCAGTGAGGTATCACGGGGACTTGATAATATGGGTGAATGTGTTATGAGAAATACAGGAGAAACCTGGACTGGATCACTGACGGAAGAACCAAGCGGCACTCAGAGGTCTTGGAGTGTTGAGGTTTGTTTTACACCGGCAGGGCTGGAGGGGAATAATCTCTGAAGGTCTGAGCCCCGAGCACAAGCAAGGGGAGCAATTTATATTATTTTGATATGCGGCATTTGAGCATGCACAGGGCAAAGAGGAGGGGAGGAGGGAGCTGGGAGGGCTTTGCCAACCGGAGGAAAAAAGCAGTTTGCTGACCTTGACGGCTGTGTTGAATATTTTCCTTATCAAATGTACTAACCACATTGTTTTTCATGTGAAACATTCATAAGAATGTATATCAATAATACCTTAATAAAAAAATTATAATAAAAAAAGAAATGGAAGTTGTTATACTGGCAGTCATTACAGCAGTGGGAATTTGGTACCTGCTGGGTAACTGAATGAATCCATGAGTCATCTACACTGAGGCATTGAGATGACAGCTGAAATCAAAAAGAAATGAGCTCATCCAGGGGGAGAAGGCAGAGAACAGCTACGGACTGAAATCTGGAGGAGACAACCATGTGGCCTAATGCACACTTGGATGGTGTTCAACCTGTAAGTGACTGTTCTTATAACCTGCAGCTGAAACAAATGTTTCTTCCAGGACTCATTTAGTGATTCTCGGATTTTGGTTCTAACTCTTTTGTGTTTTTTTTGGTATCATTAATGTACAATGACATGAGCAACATTATGGTTACTAGACTCCCCCCTTTATCAAGTCCCCACCACATACGCCATTACAGTCACTGCCCATCAGTGGTTCTAACTCTTTAAACTGTTTCTCCCACTTTATTTCAAAGCCTCATCTTCCCTTTCAAAACATTTGCAAAATGGCAAACCCTACCACTAAAGAGTCCATTGAAGTTGTGTTGCAAACATTAACTACTTTTGTTCTGCTAAGGATTAATGATGTTTCTGATTAATAGCTGTTGAAACTCCTGAGCTGAATGTCAAACCTGGGAAAAGAACTCTTAAATGGACTTAAAAGACAAGAGGCTGTGTATCCTTAAACATAATCCAAGCAAAGAGATTGCAAAGGAAAACACAAGAGCCAGTATGAAATTCATGATGACATGACTGATCCTTGCTCCATTTGTAAAAAAACTACCAGGTCATCATTTTCTAGGAGACTTTCCTTTGCTATTAACCCACTGAACTGTGGAAAAATACCTGAAACATAACTTTTGACTGCACTCACTGAACATTTGTCAGTCCTCCAAAATTTTTCCTTTGCAAATCTTAATGTTCAGTCATATTAAAAGAACCAAATAAAAAGAAAATCCAGTCCAAAAAAGAAAAAACTAAAAGTTAAAGCGAAATAGCCAAATTCTACCATGAGGAAGTGTGCCACAGTCCAGCTGATCAAATGACAAAAAAAAATCACAGTTTGTATCCAATAATGGTTGCTTGACTTTTATTGAAGAAAATCAAGAAGTTCTGGTTGCTGGATTTGACTGAAAAGGTCATGCTGTTGGTCACCTTCCTGGACTCCACTTTAAGGTTGCCAAAGTAGCCAGTGTCTCTCTTTTGGCCTTACACAGGCGAGACCAATATCATAAGTTTTGATGGTGAAAACACAGTAGTAATAAATTTTCATTTGCTAAAAAAAAAAAATTGCTAAGCCATATGTTTTTTCATGTGTGGATAATTTACCAGGTCAATCACTAAAGCCACCCCGCCTCCTGCCCTCATGCCTACCGAGGATTATTTTGCAGACAGATGCATAAATAAAAAATGTGGCACACCTCCCTCCAGCCACAGCGCGCTGGGCAGGCACAGCGTGGAGCGAATGGCCGCTGCCAACACCCTCCAAGTGGGATTTCCTGAAAAGACTTCTATGTGAAATAAATTTGGAAAACACAGCATATTATATCTTCACCTTCCCCCACTGCGCGCCAGTCACAGTTAATGTTAAAAACTTGAGAATACATACCAGAAAGAGAAGCAGGTGTTAATAGCCCTGGAATTTGGCCTTACAAATTATTTACATAATCTGGAAACTTCAAACTAACCAGGACCATAATGAGGCACTGCAAGTAATTCTCATCTGAGTGGTTCAGATATGACTCGCTGCTCTTGGTGTGATCCCCAAGGACCAGAAGCTCTACGTTAAAGAGAAAGAAAAATAAGAAAAAAACTGAAGTATGGGAATCTTTTCAACTGTTACAGTGCTTCCAGACTAAGATGCTTAGTGAAGCAACTGGAAAAAGGTGATGTTAACATCATAGACTTAAAGAAGAACACTGAATATGCAGCATCTGTGTTGGAAGCTGTTTATATTGATGAAACAAGGATGGACAGAAAGTCCTATCCCATGGTGGGTTTGGCATGCCCAGAAGCTGTCATAATAACATTGAAGGATGTTGATGAATGTTTTTTTTTTATGTATTTGCCTTAAAGGAAGCAAGTGGAGAACATAGTCTGATGCTTATGATTTTTGAACTGTTTACCAGATATGATCTTATCAACCATTTCAAGATTCCTGTTTCTTGCCTAATTTCCTTTGCAGAAGCTTTAGAAGTTGGTTATAGAAGTACAAAAATCCTTATCACATTTTGATTCATGCAGCTGATGTCCCTCAAACTGTGCATTACATAATGCTTCATACAGCACTGGCTCCCTGAACTGGAAATTTTACCCATGGTCTTTGCTGCTGCCACCCATGACTACAAACATACAGGAACCACAAACAACATTCATGTTCAAACAAGGTCTGATATTGCTATTTTGTATAATGATCGCTCTGACCTTGAGAACCACCATGGAAGTGTAGCTTATTGATTATGCAAGAACAACGGAATATCTTGGTAAGTTTACCCAAAGATGACTGGAGGAATCTTTGGAATCTAGTGATTGAAATGGTTTTGTCTACAGACATGTCGGGTCATTTCCAGCAAATTAAAAATATAAGAAATAGTTTGCAGCAGCCTGAAGGGATCGACAAAGCCCACCCATGTCCCTGATGCTCCATGCAGCAGACATGAGCCACCGGGCCGAATCCTGGAGGCTGCACCACCGGCAGGCCGTGGCCCTGATGGGGGAGTTTGTCCTGCAGGGAGATGAGGCTGAATTAGAGCTTCCATTTTCCCCACTTTGGATCGGAAGTCAACATCGGTGGCCCAGTCATAAGTAGATTTCCTTGATTTTATAGTAGAGCTGACATTTTCTCTTCTGACAGAATCAACAGAGAAAATTATTATTCCTCTTCTAGAGGAAGCCTCAAAAATAGAAACTTCTTTCTATGGGCAAGCAGACTATCCACTAAGAAAGGCCCCATGAACAAGAACCTATTTCCCAGACGCCTCCCTTGAAAGTGTGGACCTGAAGAGCTTCACAAACAACCTGATGGACATCACCCAGCAGAACAGAGGTGGAAAGAGTTAGCTGCCCACGGTGAACCTGACCTTTGTAAGAACTCAGAAGATGTAAATGCTGAAGAAAAACACGCTGATACAGTCACAGGTTTGAAATACCTTAAAGGCTCTGTCCTTTTAAATATGAGGTCATTTTATTTTCCAGATGAGAAATCTAATTGGTGAAGTGAATGTTTTGTAGAATATCATTATAGAGAAAGTTTTATTTCGATGCCCTCCTGATCCTTTTAAAAAAATCTGTCTTTTTTTTGAAGCAAAATCTTAAATATTTACCTTTTCAAAGAGTTCTTAATTTTTTCATCAATAAAAATTATACTTCATGAGACATTTTAGTCCTTTAAAAATAAAGCTGCAGTCCATAGGGAAGTTTAATATTGACTTATTTTTCCATTTCATGTAAGAAATATGAATGTTTACACTGGGTGATAATAATAAAACAAGTATATATCATGAAAAAAAAAACGTGCATGTAGTTTCTCTGTTTTTGTGTGCCGCTCATCCTGACGGACCCGGACTCATCACGGCAGAGGAGGTCCTTGGATCATCAGTGTCTCTGATCCTGATTCTATGAGCTGAGGCGAGGCGACTGCAGCCCCTGGTGGCAATGAGGGGCTGGAAACAGGATTGAGTCTGGGGACCCCCTCCCGGGAGCCATGGGGCCCAGGTTCCCTCCTCCACGCGGACTCTTCCCTCATTGCTAAGCACTGACTGTTCACCAGGGCTGGTTGCTGAGGGCCCAGCCAATTCATTACAGAGGACCATGGGCTGGGGGGCAGGGGGACGGCTTGGAAAGGCTAGATGCCCATTTTGATGCTGCTGAACCGCTAACTTCAGGACAGCCAGAGGTTTTCTTGATCACAGATTATTTTTTTTGTGAATCCTGATTGTACCCCTTTTCGTCTTCTTTTTCGTTTTGCAACCTCAGGTTTCACGTAAGCAACACTGTGTCTAGTACATTCCCCCATGTTATCAAACAGTGACACTATAGCATCTTACTATGCTACAGAATCAAATGCTAGGGGGGGCAGGTGATGGGGGGAGGGACATCTGTTTTGGACCCCCCACCCCAGTCCATTAGGAGGTGTTCATTTGGAGGAAGGGCATTACATTTTGGGGTGAGGAATTGAAACCTGGAGCCAGGTGCTGGGACAGAATTTGAGCCATTCTCAGGCCAGGCCCCTCCTCAGGGCAGCAGCTGTACCCCTGCAGCAGCCCTGGGACAGAAGGATGTGGGGAAGGGTGCAAGGAGAGGGCTTGGCTTGGGTGCCTCATGTCCAGGTGTGCAGGGCTCTCTGTCCCAGGTCTCGGCCGCCATGACATAACGGTGACTCAGCTTTGGCTGAACTGGCCTGGGACTTATATGGGTGCACCTTAGTCAAGGCTGACCAAAGTCTCTGCGAGGAGCGTGAACAGATGGCATCTGACGGGTCTCCTCTCTGAAGGGGGCACCCCTCCTTGTCTGTTGTTGCAGCGCGTTACACAGACACGTCATGGGGTCAGGGCACAGCAAACCCACAGTTCTCCACACCATGATCAAAAATGTCAGGAATGAATTTTCAGAAAACTAGAGTAAAATGAATTCCTGGCAGATTAAAAACCCTGTGTGAATCTGTATACCCCACCTTTAGTTTAGTGTGGCATCCGAAAGGGGTCCTAGATGCCCCAACGATCCGCCGAGTCTGGCGGGTCATCCCTGGAAACCCAGGTCACCCTGACTCTCAGAACTCCTCCCCCCTCCTTTATCCCCTGGTGGGAGAATCCCATTGGGCCAGGCCCAGACACACACCTGACCCTAAGGCCTGACCTTCTGCTGCTCAGAGGGCGGGTGAGAGTGAGAGCCAGACCTGGGTGGCAGCTTTGTGTCCCATTTCCCCATCTGTCCGTGTCACCATGGCTCACTGCCGGCTGCTCCCACTGCCATCACCTGTGGCACAGAAATAGCCTTGGTCTGGGCCCTGCAGGTGGTCAGGGTGGCCATGTTCTCCAACCTGGAGCCAGAGATCCAGTCAGGGATCCCTGCGGGCTGGTTGCTACCACCACATATGAGCAGCCTGGGGACTGGCCTGGCTTCTGCTGGTTCCAGTGAGCACTTTTACCTCCAATGTTGTTTCCTCCACGGGTGATCCTGGCAGGCTGTCCTGGGGCCACGGACGTTGATGGGGCTGAGTCAGCTCCTAGGAGGCCAAAAAGCTTGCAAGAATAAAAGGAGAGTTTGGTTTCCAATGCTGAGTTCTACACCTCAGAGATCCCCTGACATCCCTGCTCCAGAGGGAGCTCCAGGGAGTCTCTTGGCCCTGGGGCAGCCCTCCCATCAGTCTCAGCCCCAGGGGCCCATGGATGGAGCCTTGGACCTGATGAGACCCGCCCCCCATCTCAGGGCTCCCGCACAGCCGTGAGCACAGGGGCTCTCAGCCAGCAGCCCTCATCCTGCTGCGGGTCCTGAGCACCCTCTCCCACGGGCAGCCCCGCCGAGCTCACAGGCAGGCCAGGCTGGTCCCAGAGCCCCGGGCTGGGGTGGGGGTGAGCCTGGGCAGCACCTGTGCCGTGAGCCCGGAGGCCCAGCAGGAGAGAGGTCCAGGCCATGGTGGAGGCTCCCGATTCTGGTCCCCGAGGCCCGAGGCTGGGCAGGGGTGCTCTGAGGCCTCTCTTATCCCCTTGCTGGGGGGGGGGTCTGCTGGGGATGCAAATGAGCCAGGGCTCAGGGGCTGCTGTGGGAGGAGCTCGGGGGGTTCAGGAAGGGCTCAGCCCCAGGGGACACGGGGAGGGAGGGCTGGCCCCTGCAGGCCCACCCCCAGCCCTGGGGTCCTCCTTCCCCACTGGTCCCAGTCTGACAGCTCCACCTCACTCTGCCCCCTGTCCTTGCTTCCAGGCCTGGCCACACCTGAACTTAGAGGTGGTGTCTGTGTTTATATCCCAGGACACAGGAAGACCTGCTTAGTGAGAATATGGGCCGCTCAGGAAGGTACCGGGGAGACTGGGATGCGGAGCTCATCCTGGTCCCAGGCCCTTCCTCTGCTCCATCCTGGTTCAGGAGGGAGGTAGCCACTGTCCCCCTGATTCCTAGTGCTCTGTCCTAATTGAGGTGGTGGAGTCACATGCTGGTCTGGTCCTGACTGCACGTTCAGAAACTTTACATAGGAGGCCTCTGCTGGCACTCCTCACCCCCATTCAAAGAGTGACCCTGTGAGGCTCAGACAACGGCAAGGGCTTCCCCGATCACAGCCCACGAATGGCAGAGCCAAGTTTCACATGTCTCGCTGGTCCAGGTGCATGGAGTTTAGAGATCCCCTGAGGGCCTGTCAGTGTCTGCCCTCGGCGGTGGGCTCACAGGCAGCTGGCAGGTGTAGAGGCTCAGGGTCCCAGAGGTGTGGTCAGAGCTATGGACTCGAAAGGCCTGATGGAGTACAACGGTGAGTGTTGGACCTAAACTGTGATAAACTCATACAAAATTTAATTATAATTAAGTTACCTTCAATCGTGAGTAATAAAAATGCGTAATTTAGTAAACGAAGTGGAGTGTAGTTTGGAGTGCTGCATGCCTGAGGTGGAAAAGGGAAAGAAAATATTGGCACCAGCCCCTGGAGAGACAGCGAGAGGGAGGGGCTTCTCCTGGCAGGACAGGAGGCTGTCAGAGCTGAGGAGGGATGGGCGTATGTGTCAGTGTCAGGGGTGACCCTGCAGACAACCGCTCTGTTCGTTCAGGTGTCAGGGCCTGGGTGCCGATCCCCCTGCATGGGGACGCCCAGCCCCCATCACAGGCGGCTCTGCCCCGGGACTCTGCTGCCCCCTGGTGGTTCCTCCATGCTGGCCGCTGAGGCGCAGGGCTCCTCTGTGGAGGTGCGGATTCAGGCCCTGCTGCTCTGGTCTGGACCTCACCCTCTGCAGAGCTGCCCGGGGGCCTGGGAGGGGAGGGAGGTCAGGGGATCTCAGATCTGAGGACCTGGACACACCTGCTCATGCTCTGTTTCATCCTCCTGGGCAGGAGTTCAGAGATGCTCAGGGAGGTGGAGCTGTCCGCTTGGAGTTGGGGGTTTCTGGATTTGATATTTGACTGCACCCCTCAGCAACAGAGGCCAAGCCAGGAACCACTGTTACCAGGAGACATGGTTAGATCCCCAGTGTCACTGCTGCATCACCCAGGAGGTGGTGACCATTTGTCCAGGGTCCAGAGGCCCAGAGAGGCTGAATCAGGACAGAATGGCCCCGAACTCTAGGGAGGGGGAAGTGTGGCTGGGCCAGTGTGGAGCCAAGACCCTGGGGACTCTGCGTGAACTGCTGCTCAGGCTGGGTCTCCCCAGGGTGACTGTCGCTGTGCCAGGAGGTGAGCAGGAGCAGAGCCACCCAGCGTGTGGTCCTCAGAGGACCAGAGGCATGATCTCCTGTAACCAGGGCACCGAGGCGCGCCGATCCCGGGGCTCCATCCGGACCTGCTGGGGCTGCGTCTGCACCTGTGCAGGCCCCCAGGGGACTCGTGTGCTCCCTGAAGGCCCAGAAGCCCTGGTCTCGGCCACATGGAGACTCTCACTTCCTCCTGCTCATCCCCCAAATCTTTCCTGGGACACCTGGGTCTTGGGGTCTCACTGTCCTGCCCTCGTCAACTGAGTTTGACTCAGAGTCTAGACCCTGTAATGATAGGGAGTAAATGGTGTGAGAATAGACTCTTTTAGAAGCAGCATGGGGTGTGTTGGGAGTGGGGAGACCCCAGTGGGTCCCAGGCAGAAACAGGAGGTCCCTCCAGGTCTCTGGTGTCGCTGAGCTGCAGTCCCTCCAGATGCCCTACTTTCTACCTGTGTCAGTGTCTCTTCCGTCCTCCAGCCTCAGTATGGTTTTCTGTCTGGGTGAAGCCCTTCTGGGGGACCCCCTCCTCACCCAGAGCCAGCTTAAATCCTAATACTTTCAGTTCTGTGTACATATCATATGTCTAGGAAGTGGCCTCTTCTGCCAGAACACTAGGACACATACTTTTTTTTAAGTTTATTTTGATACCACCAATCTACAATCAAATGAATAATATTATGGTGACTACACTACCCGCTTCATCAGGTCCCCCCCACCCAACCCCATTACAGTCACTGTCCATCAGCGTAGTGAGATGCTATAGAATCACTACTTGTCTTCTCTGGGTTATACAGCCCTCCCCGTACCCCCCCAACATTACATCTGCTAATCGTAATGTGGGATACATACTTTTGTCATTTAATAAAAATATCCTCCCAGATGTTGGGGACGTCCAAGTTCTTTGCCTGGAATAACACCCCATCCCATCTCTGCACCTGCCATGTTACCTTTTATGATTATGTAATAGGACTAGAAAAACAACCAAAAGCCATGTCTGCCTGCACAGAAAAGCTGTGACTATTGAGAGATCAGGACGTGCAGTCCTTTATTCTATCAATGCGGTCTACTTTATTAACTATTTCCAGGTGTTACAACAAGCTTGCTTTCCTGTGATAAGTAGCACAAGGACATAGCATATATTACTTTTACTCCATTGCTGGAATAGGTAGTCTAGTCATTTAGGTCATATGAAGCTGTCCTGCAGCTCAGAGAGGGTCTGGTCACTATTTCGTTTGATTTCTTTCTGTGTTTCATTCACAGCTCTGTCACTGAGGTCACTCATCATTTCATTGGCAGCATATACTCTGCGGTCCATCATATCTAGTGCATTTTAAAATCTCAGATATTATAGATTTATTTTTAGAAGTTCAATTTGGATCCTTTTAATAGCCCCATGTTCCAGTTAGCATGTCCGATGAGTCCATTCCCCTCATGGATGAATGGAATAGAGAGATAAAAATTCTTTTGCATCGTCGACAAATAATATCACCTGGGCAGTTTCAGAGCCGTACTGGGTAATTGATTTGTGCACTTATTTTGGTCATGTTTTCCTGATTCTTTGCAGGACTTCGGACAGGCTCGGAGGCATTGTGAATTTCCCCTGCTGAGTGTAGCATGCTGTGAATTTCTGTGTATACAACGGTTTTTGTTTTTGAATTCAGTGAAGTCACGCGGACACAGGTGATCCTTTCTCAACAAGCCTCACCCTGTCGGGTGGCACCAGAGTGGGCTGGAGTCCAGGGCTCATTTCCCCATGGCTGTGGTTGGTCCTCATGAGTCGTCCCCCTGAGGCCTCGTGAGGAGCCTCTTCCTCTGCCTGGGGAAGCAGCCTGTCCTGGTGGGGGTGCGGGTCGGGGGAGCGCTGCGGGGCGTCCCCTCATGTCTAGGGTGGTTCTTCCTCTGCCTCACGTGGTTCCTCCCACATGTGATGTCATCTGTATTAGGAACATCCACAGACTGAGTTTTCTCTCTGGGCAGCTCTCTCCTCTTCCAGAATCTTCTGTCTAAACAGTCCCTGTGGGGTGTGGCTCCCTGGAAGCACGGTCTGGCTTGGGGGTTGCGTGCAGTCGGTATGTGGGGGGAGCTCTCAGATGGGAAGCCTGCTGTCATGACTGTGCAGACAAGCAATGTGGCGACAACAGGGAACTCAGCTGGAAGGCCCTGCCAGGTCATCCTGAACTGAGGAAGGCCCTGGGATCTTGGCCTCAGGCAGCATGTCACCTGAGTCCCATCAGGGCCTAAGCCTGGGGAAGGCAGCTCCTTGTAGACAGTGTTCTTCCCAGGGAGGGAGCTGCGAGCACCAGGGCTCTGAGTGGTGGAGTGTGGGGACATCAGGCCTGGAGAAGGAATGTCAGGGGCACCAGAGTCCCTGCGCTGCTTTGCTTCACTCAGAGTCCAAGGCTGGGACCTGGGGCTTCAGGAACTCGGCAGTGCCACCAGGTTCCAGGGACCAAAGCAGAATGTTGAGCTGGGGAGTGTCTCAGTCACCAGCAAATGGAATTCCAAGGCCCGTCGCATGGCCGTGAGCCTGCATCTGTCTGTCCATCACTCAGGCCTTCTTTCCTGCTGCAGCTGAGGACAGGGAAACCGCCTCAGCCTGCAGCTGGGATGCTCTTCTGATTGGGACCCTGCAGAGCTGCCGGCGGCAGGTGGGGGCGCTGCGGGGGAGTCTCAGATCTGGGGAACTGGGCCACCTGCACGTTGCTTTGTCTGCATCCTCCTAGGGCTGGAGGGGGACACAGACAGAGAAGGGGTTTGTGTTGCACTTCCCCACCTGCCTGTGTCACTGTGAGCATTATCGCTGCTGTCATATGACAAACAGTAGTAGTCCGCCTCGTCCTCAGCCCTGGCCGCGGTGATGGTCAGGGTGGCTGTGTTCCCTGAGCTGGCACCCGAGAACCGGTCAGGGATCCCTGAGGGCCGCTCACTATCCTTGTAAATGACCAGCCTGGGAGCCTGGCTGGGCTTCTGCTGGTACCAGTAAGCATATTTGCTACTCAGTAGGTCCCCAGAGCAGGTGATAGAGGCCGTCTTTCCTGGGCCCACTGACACGGAGGGCGGCTGAATCAGCTCATAGGAGGACACGGAGCCTGTAAAGACAGGAAACCGGAGGTTGGTCTGAGAACGAGGGTCTCCTTCCCAGGGCCTCCTAATACCGAGGCTGAGCCTGGGATGAGCTCAGGGTTGGGGGCAGGCCCAGCCCAGGGCCCTGTGGGGGTTGGGCCTGCGGGCAGGGCATAGGGGCCCCACCTGTGCAGAGAGTGAGGAGGGGGAGCAGGAGAGGGGTCCAGGCCATGGTGGAGACGCCCCGGGGCTCTGCGTGCTGAGACCCCACAGCCCTGCTGGCCTCCTCAAAGCTCCTCTTATTCCCTCGTCAGGCCCTTTGGGGCAGCGAGTGTGAGCATTTATGCAAATGTACACTCCCCACCCCTCCAACCCAGGCTCCTCATTCATTCAAACCAGCAGTGGAGTCAAGAACATGTGACCAGTGGGAAGGAAGGGAGTCCTCCAGGTTTCTCCAAGCAACTCTTATTTCAGAAAATCAGCCGCGGTCGGAATGGTCTCTGATCACAGTGACCTTCCTGGGGGCCGAGCCCATGGTGCTGCCCCAAACCATCCTGACCTGGGTCTGCTCTGGGCCGGCTCCGTGGGCCTGTGTGCTTCCAGGAGCCTCGCCCTGGGGCTGAGCTGGGCCCCTGAGATGCCTGACAACACCTGATCCAGGGTGACGTGTTCTTGGGCATCGTCCCCTGCTTCCTCCTGCTTCATGTTCCCTGTGCGCCCAGGGCACTCTGCATCCACCCCTGGCATTTCATTAGAGTGTGGATCCGTGTCAGCTGTCTGTTGGCCCAGCATGTTGTGTATGGCAGTGTGATGGTTAAACAGCCACCTGGTTTTGGAGACTCATCCCAGATGCCCTTTACCAGAGGTGTCTTCCCCCTTCTACACCATGTCCCACAGCAGAGTAGCAACTGGCGTTGCCGATTGGCCTTGTCAATCTTTCTGATTCATTTTTCCTCAACATTTAAAAACTGTGAACTTGTGACGTCCAGAAGCACACACAGTGAGAACCCCTTCAGGGCCTAGGGCCACCGGGGGCAGCTCTTTGCCCCTCTGGGGCTGGAAGGTTAGTGATCCCTCCTACAAAGTGGTTCCTGTCAGTAAACCAAAGACGACCCCGAGACCAGAGCCGAGCCCTGAGCAGTGAGAACCCGCGTCCCTCTGCAGAGTCCCTAAAGGAGCCCGTGGACGCTCCATCCAGGGACCAGGGCCCTGAGCACCCCACCCACCACCCTTGAGAGGACCCTGACAAAGGAGCTCCGAGGTGTGTGTGTGGGGGTGCCTGCAGGGGGTGCAGAGGCCGAGGGCGGGTGGTCCGGGCGGCTCTGGATGTGCCCAGGACAGAGGGGCCAGCTCCCCAGGGACCGCTGATGGACTGTGAGGTGGCCTGAGTTTCCCAGTGAGGCACTCACTGTGCCAGGGTTCCTGCAGTGTCCCGAGTGTCGCTGTGTGAGCCTGATGGTCAGATCACCATCACTGTAGTCAAAATTTTGATGACTTTCCTGAAATGCAATCCGTGCACTAACCTTGGACCCCTCCAGGGCTGGTGTTCCCTGAGGCTCCCCTGGGCAGCCCCAGCCTCTGTGCTGGCTGCTCCTGGCTGCCGCTCTGCTGCCCCCTGCTGGCGGAGGGGACTCAGCCCAGGAGCTTCCCTCCCGCAGCTTCCCCCAGAGCACTGTCCCCTGAGAGGCTGCAGAGCAGAGAGTCCGGCCCTCCCTTTCTGCCTGCTGGGACTCTGTTCTGCCCAGCCCAGCACAGGGAGGTCCCATATGCCGGGCGGATATGCACTACTTTGTACTTCGTATTTGTTAGAAGAAGGCCAGCTGCAGGATAAAACTGCACTGTTTTGCAAAGATTCAAGGCCCATGGAAACCTCAGACAAACTAGGCACTTGAAGCTGATGCCCAGTTCAGGTCCATATGATGTTTTCGCCTCATCTGAGCAGTGGGGGTACAGGAGGAGTGTGTCATGAGGCATGTGAGAGGCGATTCCAGGGAATAAGCCATCTCCTCTTGGCATCTGCTAAGCACGTGAAGGGATGAAGGTGTGGGCAGGGACTGCACCGATGCAGGGGGTTCAGAGCAGCCCCGGGCCCCTCCGCAGGTCCCCTGGGCTGGGGCGAGGACTGGAGCCCCTCGGGGGGGTCACTCTCCCTCCTCCACCCCCTTCCCACCTGCAGTCACTGGGCAGAGATGCTCCGTGTGCGTGTGACCCTGGTCCTGCCTGGGGTCCACGTTCATGACCTGTCACTGCTTTCCCCGTTGACCCCCAGACTGGCTGAGTAGACCAGGGACACTGAGGGTGGGGGTGCCCTTGACAGAGAAGAAAGGTGGGAGAGGGAGTGAGTTCCTGTGGCCCCTGGAGAGGGAGAGAGAAGGAGGGGCTTGGGGGTCCAAGGGAGCGGCCATCAGCTGCACCAGCTGAGGAAGGTGCCTGAGCTGAGCGGGGATTCCCACAACCTCGGCCCGAGGTCCCAGCCCTGAACGGACAGCTTTCTCCTGTCAGGTCTGCTGGTGGCCTGTGGGGGGCGCTACTGCACTTGGCCCTGGGGGCTAGGACCTGGGAGGGTCCAACCCTTGCACAGGGTGATAAGACTGTGAGGAGATCTCTGGATTATAACCAAGCAGGGTGGCCTTTTCATGACGCTTTACAGTTGCTTATGAAGTTAAAAGAATTACAGGGAAGATTACAATGTGTGCCATCATTTTAGAAGACTTGACTGAAGTGAAAAAGTTCCTAGAACGACATAAATTATCAATTGACTCATGATGAAATAGAACATCTGAATAAATCTGTGACAGTAAAGGAAACTGAATTAGCAATTAAACATAATCTTACTAAGAAAGCATGGCTCTCTGGTAAATTCTATACAGTATTTAAGGCAAAAACGATACTGGTCCTCCCTGAACTCTTTCAGAATGTAGAGGTAGAGAGAACTCTTTGTAAGTGATTCTCCGAGGTTAGCATTAAGCAGTACCAAATCCAGACAAAGACATCCCCCCAAAAAGAAAACTACCAGTGAACATCCCCAGTAACTCCAAATGCTCATCTTATGTGGTCTAAACCTGTCCTTCAGGGTCTCCTCATCCGAGGGAGCTGCCATCACTCCAGCCCTCGTCCTCACTCTCCATGTGACTCCATGATCTGAGAATCCTTCATGGAGTTGCTTATGTCAGGCTTGCCTACTTTCTTGCCAACTGCCTCTGTAAACATACCCCACCCTAAAAGGCATACCGATGTACACCTGAGCTGGATAACACCACATGTGAACTGTCCCTCTTATCTTCAACCCCTGAATGGATGGACTGGACTATATGAGGGACTGGACACAGAGCCCCTGTGGCCAGCTTGTCCTAGAGGTCCCTGACACTGGACCACAGATGTATGCTCCGAGGCTGGTTCCTGCTCCATCACAGGTGCACCACTCTATTGGAACTGTCTCCACTGCATCGTTTTCCCTTGGAACAGATGAGAGGCTGATTGGGACAGCCCGGACCCGAACCATCTGTCGTGACTGGTATGAGTTGTATTGATCCATGATATGTATGATTTTTAGATATGCTCAATCCCCCCTTTGAGTGTTTTGTGAAAGGAAATTGCAAAATAAACCGTGTGATTCATGCAACTGTAAGGGTGTCAAGTTCATTACTGCACCGCGCTGCGGATCCACGCTTCCTGGTCCGCTCATGTCACTGCGTGGCCTCCTAGGCCCCTGGATGTGCCGTTTGTGGCCTCATTTCCTTCAGCTCTGGCACTGGGACCAGGTCTGGGACGCTGCGGAGGGACACGGGACGGGAGGGCTTGTCTGTAGCTCTGTCACCATCTGTGCTCGGTGGGTTTTCTGTGAAGTTTTGGGGCGCAGACTGGGAAGTGGGAAACTCATCCTGCATTTGAACTTGGACTCTTGTGTTTATAAATTTGAAAGTGCATTTCTTATAGGAGCATTTAGTTGGGTCTTGTTGTAAAATTCAAACTGATATTTCTGCCTTTATTTATGGCAGTTAGACCATTTACAATGAATGGGGAATAGTATTAATGGTTCTTTTGAAATATACCATCATCATCAATTTATTTTCTATTTGTCCCATCTGTTCATTGTTCCTCTTTCCCTTTTTCTTTCTTTTCCAAATTAACTGAATATGTCCTTATGATTTCATATTATCTCCTTTGTTAGAGAGGTAAGACTTGGCCAACCTGCAATGTGGTAACAGTTGAGGACTCCGCTGGGAGGCCCACAAGACCTCCCTGAAATGAGCAAAGGACATGGGATCTCAGCCTTAGACGGTTACTAGGCAGACGCCCCACTCTGAGAGGGCACAGCGTGGGCGGCAGGGGAGCCTTTACAAGGCAATTACCAGCTTTGGGCTCAGCCCAGTGAGCTGCCAGGGGCTCCCAGTAAGGGGTGAGGGGGTCAGCCCTGAGGGCACCTGGATGGACCCCAGAACATCCGCTACAGTCATTTGTTCTATGCAGAATTGCAGGCTGCCATGAGATCCTGGGGCTTCAGGAGATTAGATGAGCTGGGGACTTGAGGGATTCACCCAGAACAGATGGGCAGATGAAGAGACCCAGTCTCCACCACATGGAGATCCAGGGTCGACTACCACTGGGTGCATGTCTCACTCTCTCTGTCCTTCCAAACAGAGCCTCTTTCCCCAACTCACATGGCTCAGACAACAGCACAGCCTCGTCCTGCCCCCCGCTAAATCCAACCTGACTCCACTCTCCACAGCCTGCACGGAGGGCTGGGAGAAGAGGGGTGTCTGAGGGGTCTCAGATCTGGGGACCTGGGCCACCTGCTCCTTGTTTTGTCTATGTCCTCCTGGGACTGGAAGAGCACGTGACCCAGATGCAGAAGGGGTTTGCATGTCACTTCCACATCTGCCTGTGTCACTGTGTGCTGAGTATCACTGCTGTCCCACACCTGACAATAGTAATCGGCCTTGTCCTCAGCCTGGTCCCCGCTGATGGTCAGGGTGGCTGTGTCCCCTGAGCTGGAGCCAGAGAACCGGTCAGGGATCCCTGAGGCCTGGTTGCTTTCATGATAGATGACCAGCACCGGGGCCTGGCCTGGCTTCTGCTGGTACCAGTGAACATAATGGCTTTCAAAGCTGATCCTGGCTGTTTGACCCAAGGCCACAGATACCTCAAGTGGTTGAATCAGCTCAGAAGAGATCACACAACCTGAGAGAAAGGAGAGGTGAGGCTGAGGCTGCAGGGCTTATAGCCTGAGGGCGTTGACCCTGCAGCATCCCCTGTGCTGAGCTGGCCAAGCTGACCTCTGGTTTCCTTGAGTGCCGAGCCCTTGGGGGCAGCGCCTGTGCCCAGGACGAGCAGGGCAGCAGGAGTGAGGTCATGGCCACGCTGGAGATGCCCCAGGGCTCTGCCTCTGAGCTCACAGCTGGGATGGGGCCTCAGAGCCTCTCTTATCTTCAGGAAGGGGGTGCCCTCATGCAAATCTGTTTCCTTAGGCGGCTCTGTTGGGTGGATCCCCACTGGGCAAACAGCTGGGTTTAATGTTGGATTTGAAATTGGGCCCAACTCTAAGCTCTGTATTCAGTTTTCCCATAACTCTGGTGTTGAGTGAGAACTGTTGACCCACCGCCCCAGCACATGCACACACACTTCAGGCTGTGCCCTGGGCTTCCTCTCTGGGTTTGGAAGAACACGCTGGTCATTCGCTGGTACAAGTGAGCAGAACGAGCTCATTCCTGGGGTGGGGCTGGGAGTGCTTGAAGGCGGAGCCTGTAGGAACAGCAGTCATGCTGTATGAGGAACCAGAGTTCCACCTTCTGACACAGTGAATTGGTCACATAGCTCTTCTTTGTTTTTATGTTTTAGAAAATTACATAGGAGAAAACCATTGGAATTTAGTCTATGCAAGAATTTTCTGATGACATCAAAAGCATAATTTGTCAAAGGAAAGTTGGAGAAATTGAACCTGAACGGCCTCTTCCTTCCCTCCCCAAATCCAACCTGCTTCCACACTCTATCAGCTAAAATCTTGTGCTAGCCAATGTTTCTAGAAAGGATGAAATAAACAGGTGACTTGAAAATGAGGACAGGCCACAGCAATCAGAGAGCCAAGAGACAGACAGATTTCTGATGACAACCTTTCTCAATCTGGATCTAGCTACACCTTTAATCAAGAAGATCAATCCTTCATCTTTAGCTACATAAGACAATTATTCCCCTGTTTACTTATGCTATTATGAGCAGAGTTTATGTTATTTGTGACCCAAAGAGTTCTAATAGGCTTACTGGAAGAGCCTAGAGGGAATCTTTCAGGAATGTCACTTAATTTATTTTGACTTTGGTAGTCTTATCTGCCAATGGAAAACAATAAACTTATCTGTATTTGTTTATTAGATTACTGAAGAGACCACTTAAGATAACAAATATTAAAGTTCTTTGAAAAATTAAAAAAAAAAAAAGAAATAAACAGGTAACAGAAAACATTTGCAAACCACATCCAGCAAACACCTAGTGTGGGGTATAAAGAACTGTCAAAACTGAACAGCAAACAATAACAACCAAACCAAACCAAACAGAATCCATTTTGACAGTGGGCAAAAGAAAAAAACATTTCTTGGAAGAGGATAAAGAGATGGCAAATAGCATATGGAAAAGTGCTCATCAAGAGTCATTAGACAAATACAAAAGACCGCAATGAGATACCACTGCATACCCATCAGAATGGTTGAAGGACAGAGAAGTGACAGCCCCAAATGCTGGCAAGACTGTGGGACATGTGGATCATTCATGCATGGCTCCTGGGAATGGGAAATGGTACGGTGAGTCTGGGAGAGTTTGGAGCCTCTTAAAAAACTCCACATGCAATAACCATAAGATGGCAACTGTACCCTTGAGGATTTATTCCAGAGAAATGAAAATTTATGCTCACGGAAAAACCTATACACAAATGTTCATGGCACCCTTATGCATGATAGTCCCAAAGGAAGAACGCTCCAGGTGTCCTTCAGCAGGTGGACGATCAAACAGACTTGGGTACACCTCAGGCATGGAAAGCTACTCGCAACGAAATGCAATCAACAACAATTTAGGGAATGATGCTGAATGAAATTGCCAATCCTAAAGGCTACATACTATAGGATTCTATTTTTTACTTCTATATATCACTCCAAAAGTGCAATATTTTGGAAATGGAGATCATTTGGTGGATGCCAGGGGTTAGGGGTTGGGGAGGGAACTGGGGTGGACGGAGGAGGATGTTGTAACAGGACATGAAGGATCCTTTGCGGTGGTGGGAACTGTTTTGTACTTGACTGCCATGGTGGATGTGATCCTACACGTGAGATAAAACTGCATAGAACTAAATAAACACACATACACATACCTGGAAAACTTGGGGAATCCGAATGTTTAAAAAGGGCAGATATTTAATCAAATTCATCATTAAACAAGATATACAGGTGACCATTAATCCACTGAAAAGATGGTTAACATCGTAAGTCACAAAGGAAATGAAAATTTAAGACATAATGAGAAACCATTACAGACCTACTAGTCTGACTTTGATAAATGTAACTCTGGGGTGGAGGTGGAATATGTTCCCAGGCCAGGGCAATTTACCTTTGAAGCTGAAATCAGTCAAAGGGTGAACTAAAGTGGCAGAAACCTGTTTTTTTCTTACAAGCAGCCATCCACTTCTCTCGCAAGCAGGCTGCAGAAAGGGGCCCCACCCAGCCTCTCCGGTCCAGATATGCCCTCGCTCCCCCTTGGAAACACCTGTTGATATGGAGATGCACTAAGGCCAGGAGAGAGATTCTGGAAATACTGCAGTTTTACCCACAGCGCTCACCACAAATATACTCAGCCTTGTCCTCAGGCCGAATGTTGGAGATGGTTGAATAGCAGTCAGCCCCAGAACTGGAGCCTCCGAAGCAACAGAGTATCCTGCCCCCCTCGCTGTGGCTTCCATCACTCTTAAGCCACATCACATAGGCAAGGGCCTTCCCCGGCTGCCACTGCTACCAGGCAGTGGTGGTAGGTGCTGTGGGCACTGCTCACGGTTCAGGTGAGCTTGGCCAAGGCTCCCAGGGAGGCAGATGCAGAGGGCGGCTTGGTCAGCACAGGCAGAGCACAGAAGACTGGAAACACAAAATAAAATAATAATGCTGAAGGCACTGGAGACTGGACAGATATTCCTCGGTAGTGTGCTTGGAGGGACCTCTGAGCACCCTAGGATGCTTTGATCTGTAGAGAAAATGGGGGTAGGAGGTAGAAGGGAACCCAGTCTGTGATGAGGAGGGGCTTCTAAGAGCTCTGCCCTGATGCTTCCCAGTTGGGACTGGAATCCCCAAGCTCCATCTTACCCTCTCTTCTTAAAGTTCAAGAAGGGAGGAGCATTGCATGAAAATCTACCCTCCATTCTTCTAAGTGTCTGTCTAGGCTCTTGTCTGAGTTCTGAGCCTAAGGGCCTCATGCTGGTGATCTCCTGAGGTTAGAGGAAGGGCCAGGTTTGGGTTTCAAGAAGGTGAGTTGATTTTACCCAGTAGAAGTGTCTTCAAAGGAAGCACCAGTCACACCCTTTGTTCTTGAGCACAGGGGACTTGGATTTAGGGTCCCCAAACCAAGAGCTACAGTGCCCTCTGGCGCTTCCAGGATGAATGTCATCCTACTTTATTGCTTGTTCAATAGAATGACTTACTTTTGAAACTTCAATATATGCGCCAGACTCACGCTCCATGTCAATGAGACAGCTTAACAACCCAACAGGAGTGCTATGGTTAAGGCACAACTTTTCCTCCAGTCTTCTAAATGAGCAAGGTAACATTAAGAGATTAAGAAATTTTCTCAAAGTTACCAAGACAGTGATAAGAGAGTCAAGTTTCCAATTTAAGCAGCTGACCTCAGCCTTCTGACCTTTCAGCCCCCTCCATACCCTGCCCCATCACCAGGCTCCATCTCCTCCTTCTCCCATCATCCCAGGCCTCTTGGGCCCTTCCTACTATGAACTTCTTTATTCCAATGTCTGTCCATCCTGAGTCTGCTCTGAAGTGTGCTCAGATCTTCTCAGTGTTGGAATCAGTGTTCCCAGCAAAATAGCCTGGTGGCTTGAATATATAGAGCTGAGATAGGTACTCCAAGGAAACCTCAATCATTTAAACTGCTCTGTATGGTAGCCACAAGCCACCTGTAACTGTTGAACACGAAATGTGGTCCCCGTAGAGATGTGCTGTAATTCTGAAATACCCAGCAGGTATCAAAGATTTAGTATAAAAATAAGGTATCAATATTTTTTATTTAATTCATACTGAAATTAGAATATTTTCAACCAATTGAATTAAATGAAATATGTCATGAAACATATCATTCCATCTGTCTCTTCTCATTTTCTAAATGTGGCTACTAGAAAATTTTAATTACTTATGTGGTTCAAATTTTATTTCTGTTGGGCAGGATTGCACTGCAAAGTCACAATATCAGACACTTGCTTTTGAAAAAGGAAGGAGAACTTTCTAGCACATTAAGGAGAGGCCAAGTCTTACCTTTGGAAGCACAGTGAGAGGCCACAGATTGGTGGTGAAGACCAGGGACTCTTTTGTCAGAAAACCTTGGTTTGCCACTGGGTTGGATAATTTCTAGTTCTAACCTTGAGCCAGTTGCATGTCCCTACATGCCTTAGCTTCCCCATTTGCATAATGGGGGGATAATAAGAATGCTTGTCTGCAGAGTATTTGTGATTAAACAATTTAATAAATATGAGGTGCTTTGGATGGTGCTTGATACATTCTAAGTGCATATGAGTGTTTACTCGTCCTCCTATACTCAGTACTTATACTTAAAGCTAAGACACTACAGACTAGAGGAAGGAGGAAAGTCATGGAAAAACAGGAAGTCTAGAGTTTGGGACATTTGCCATTAGCAGGCCCACAGATGCATTTCTCTCTGCACAGGTAGGTCACAGAAGACCACTGACTTGCTCACTAGGCCTTTAGACCCAGGAACGTGGTCTTGTTTCTCCAACAGAGACATCACAGGATGTCCCAGCAGAGCTAGAGCAACATTCATGCCTGTCCAGATTCTGTGATGTGTCATCTCATCCCCGTTGTCTCGCTAGACTTGGCTGTGCTTGTGACCTCCTAGTCTGGGAGGAAGTACCTCATTCTGCAGACACTGCACACCTTGACAGTCAGTGTGTGTCTTCTAACCCATCCCCAGAGGACAGCCTGGAGGCCTGGGTGTGATGCCAGGGTTCTTGTTCACAGAGTCAAAGAATCAACTGCGTGGATTAAAGATGGCAGCATGAGAGGTGAGACAGAGGCTTCCTCCTAAAACCTCATATAATATGAAAATAAAGCTACATCAACTACTCTTGAAAGAGCAACGGGAAAGAGGACGGCAACAAACTGCATTCACCTGGAGACAAGAGCAGCCTTCACAGAAAAGGGTAACGTACTAAAGCTGTGGTCCTGTGGGATCCAAGCCCTTCCCCCACCCCAGCTCACCAGTGGGAGGAACAGGAATGGAGCAGGGAGGGAGTGGAGATGTGGGACTGCTGAATACCTAACTCTGGAGATCTGCTCTGGGAGCACAAACCTACATTACATGGTACTTGCATGATACTCTTGTAATTAGGGGGTTGGAAAGCTAAGACAGGCAGAATTCCTGGAGAGACTAAGAATCCAGCTGCTTGTGAAAGCAGGGATCCATACCCAGCTGCTCGGGGACAAAAGAAGGGCGGGCAGTCTGAGAGACTTCCTAACAAAGAAGCCCTTAGTAAGAGAGCTGCTAAAGGGGCAAGGATTGCACAGAGCTTACTGCTCAGGAGAAAGGACAGGCAGACAAAATTGTCCGGGTGCACTCTGCCCAGCAGGTTGGGAGCTTTCATGATATTCAGGTGCTCCAGCTCCCTGGCTGCCTTACACAGCTCCAAGAACCCCTTCTGTGACAGGCAGACTATTACGCCTTTCTCCTGGCCAGCCCCACCGGGCTTGCAAACTGGGAAATCCTTCCCTCGTGTTAGGCCAGCCAGAGGGAAGATCTGTCTATAGCAACTAAAAACGCAAAGCACAGAGGCTTATACCTGTGTGCTCAGCCCACTGGTTCAGGCAGTGGAGACAGGCATAGCAGCCAGGAACCAGGAAACAGCCCTTACCTCCCTGGAGGCACCAATACCACTCCCCTACAATCCCCGCATTGCTTCAGGGGCTGAGCAGCTCCAGAGAGTAGAGCTTCGGGGCACTAGAGGGCGCCATACACAAATATGAAGCGCCAAAGGAACCTGGTCCAGAGTAAAATTATGAACACAACTCCTGAGAGATTTAAATGATATGGACCTTATGACTCTCCCTGAAAGGGAGTTCAAAATAAAAATCATTAACATGCTCATGGAGGTACGGAAAGATATTCAAGACTCAGGAATGAATTCCGGTCAGAGATCCAATCATTGAAGAACACAAAGGATGGTATTAAAAGCAGATTGGATATGGTGGAGGAGACAATAAATGAAATAGGAACCAGAGAATAGGAATATAAAGAAGGTGAGGCACAGAGAGAAAAAAGGATCTCTAAGAATGAAAGAATATTGAGAGAACTGTGTGACCAATCCAAACGGAACACTATTCGCATTATAGGGGTACCAGAGGAAGAAGAGAGAGAAAAAGGGATAGAAAGCATCTTTGAGGAGGTGATTGCTGAAAACTTCCCCAATCTGGGGAAGGAGATAGTCCCTCAGGCCATGGAGGTGCGCAGATCTCCCAACACAAGGGACCCAAGAAAGACAACACCAAGACATATAGTAATTAAAATGGCAAAGATCAAGGATAAGGACAGACTATTAAAAGCAGCCAGAGAGAGAAATAGGATCACATACAAAGGAAAACCCATCAGGCTATCATCAGACTTCTCAGCAGAAACCTTACAGGTCAGAAGGGAGTGGCATGATGTATTTAATGCAATGAAGCAGAAGGGCCTTGAACCAAGATTACCTTATCCAGCAAGATTATCATTTAAATTTGAAGGAGGGATTAACAATTCCCAGATAAGCAAAAGCTGAAAGAATTTGCCTCCCACAGACTATCTCTACAATGTATTTTGGAGGGACTGCTATAGATGGAAGTGTTCCTACAGATTAATAGCTGTCACCAGAGGTAATAAAACCACAGTAAAGAAAATAGAACAGCTAATTACTAAGAAAATGCAAAATTAAATTAACTATTCCCAAAGTCAATCAAGGGATAGACAAACAGTACAGAATATGATACCTAATATATAAAGAATGGAATAGAAAGAAAAAGGAGGAAACAAACAAACAAAGGACCTTTAGATTGTGTTTGTAAGAGCATGTTAAGTTAGTTGTAAGACTTTAGATAGTAGGGAAGTCAACCTTGAACCTTTGGTAACCACGATACTGAAGCCTGCAATGCCAATAAGTACATACCTATCCATAATCACCCTAAATGTAAATGGACTGAATGCACCAGTCAAAAGACCTGGATGGATAAAAAAACAAGACCCATCTATATGCTGCCTTCAAGAGACTCACTTTAAACCCAAAGACATACACAGACTAAAAGTAAAGGGATGGGTTCACTTCCGGGAAGATGGCGGTGTGAGCAGGGCAGCAGAAATCTCCTCCCCAAACTATATAAATCTATGAAAACACAGCAAATACAACTATTCCTAAAAGAGAAATGGGAGCACACAGGAAAGTGCACAGCATGCAGCCACACCTGGGAAGACTCAGCACCCCGCGAGGCGGGTAAGGTACAGAGCTGCGAATGGCGGGAGGAGAGGATTCGGAACCGAGAGGGAGTGGAAGAGCAGGTCTGCGAAATAACCAGCCCCGGTGGTCTGCGCCAGAGCACCGGGAGCGCTGACACACATCGCGCAGTGCATCAGACATTGGAGAGGCAGAAGGTGCAGGTTTTGAGCCGGGAAGGTGCCGGGACCGTGCAGCCAGTGCCCAGGAACAAGAGACACGCGTGCGCCATTTGTAGCGGTCTTGGAGAGGCGGGAGGCCCAGCGAGGGAACACAATCGCCCCGGGAGGCTCAGCCCTGCAGCCTAGAAGTCCTGGGGAACTTCGGTCCCCTTTGCTAGTGACAGAAAGAAGGGAGCAACCATGCTGGAACTTTATACAGAAAACAATAGCATCCTATTCATTCCTACCTACAAAAAAAGCTGCGAATTAGTGGAGCAACAGCGACACCTACAGCACGCATAGAGAATCCACTCCAGAGCCCAGCGGACATACGTGGCACCTACCAGCAACCACTCCTGCCAGCATGACAAGACAGAGGAAAATGATACAGACAAAGCTCACCAAGATTCAGAGCCCCTCTGAGAAGGAATCTGAAGAGGTGGAAATGCAGCATCTTCCTGAAAAAGAATTCAGAATAAAAGTCATAACCATGCTGATGGATCTACAGAGAAATATGCAAGAGCTAAGGGAGGAAGTGAGGGTAGTCAGGAAAGATAATGCAGAAATGAGACAAGCCATCAACAGGCTCAGCAGCAGACTGGACGAGATGCAAGACACTGTTAATGCAATAGAAATCAGAGAAAAGGAATACAGAGCAGCTGAGGCAGAGAGAGATAAGAGGATCTCTAGGAATGAAAGAATATTAAGAGAACTGTGTGACCAATCCAAAAGGAACAATATTCGCATTATAGGAGTACCAGAGGAAGAAGAGAGAGAAAAAGGGATAGAAAGTGTCTTTGAAGTAATAATTGCTGAAAACTTTCCCTCGCTGGGGAAGGAAGTAGTCTCGCAGTCCACCGAAGCTCATAGATCTCCCAACACAAGGGACCCAAGGAAGACAACACCAAGACACATAATAATTAAGATGGCAAAGATCAAAGATAAAGACAGGGTATTAAAGGCAGCTAGAAAGAGAAAAAAGATCACCTACAAAGGAAAACCCATCAGACTATCATCAGACTTCTCAACAGAAACCTTACAGGCCAGAAGAGAATGGCATGATATATTTAATGCAATGAAACAGAAGGGCCTCGAACCAAGAATACTGTATCCAGCACGATTATCATTTAAATATGACGGCGGGATTAAACAATTTTCAGACAAGCAAAAGCTGAGAGAATTTGCCTCGCATAAACCACCTCTACAGGACATCTTAAAGGAACTTCTCTAGAGGGAAGCACTCCTAAGGCTAAAAAGCTGTCACCAGAGAAAATACAATCATAGCAAAGAAAGCAGACCATCCAAAACTAACTAAAGGCAAAGAATAAAACACCTAGTATATAAAGAATGGAGGAGGAAGAATAAGAAGGGAGAGAAATAAAGAAACATCAGACTGTGTTTACAATAACTTAACAAGAAAGTTAAGTTAGATTGTTAGATAGTAAAGAAGCAACCCTTGAACCTTTGTTAACCACGAATCTAAAGCCAGCAATGGCAATAAGTACATATCTTTCGATAATCA